>CM053030.1:12170373-12187507 GCA_028564925.1 Lithobates sylvaticus
ATTTCAGAAAAAGAACATTATACCAACAGTAAAATATGGTGGTGGTAGTGTGATGGTCTGGGGCTGTTTTGCTGCTTCAGGACCTGGAAGACTTGCCGTGATAAAAGGAACTATGAATTCTGCTGTCTACCAAGAGATCCTGAAGGAGAATGTCCGACCATCTGTTCGTGTACTCAAGCTGAAACGAACTTGGGTTCTGCAGCAGGACAATGATCCTAAACACACCAGCAAGTCCACCACCGAATGGCTGAAGAAAAACAAAATGAAGACTTTGGAGTGGCCTAGCCAAAGTCCAGACCTGAATCCTATTGAGATGTTGTGGTATGACCTTAAAAAGGCCGTTCATGCTCGAAAACCCTCTAATGTAACTGAATTAGGACAATTCTGCAAAGATGAGTGGGCCAAAATTCCTCCAGGACGCTGTAAAAGCCTCATTGCACGTTATCGCAAACGCTTGGTTGCAGTTGTTGCTGCTAAGGGTGGCCCAACCAGTTATTAGGTTTAGGGGGCAATCACTTTTTCACACAGGGCCATGATGGTTTGGATTTTTTTTCACCTTTAATAATAAACACCTTCATTTACAAATTGCATTTTGTGTTTACTTGTGTTGTCCTTGACTATTGTTTAAATTGGTTTGATGTTCCGAAACACTTAAGTGTGACAAACATGCAAAGGAACAGGAAATGAGGAAGGGGGCAAACACTTTTTCACACCACTGTATGTGAAGTATCTTCTAATAGCCCACCCTTCAAGGTATAGTCTACCCAGAGAAAGATCTGGTGTTACATGCTGGTGGCACCATGATGGCAAGTGGATGGAGTCCATACCTTCCAACTATTTGAGATGGGAATGAGGGACACCTGTCAGCAAAAGTATGCAGGCATAGGTCACACCCCCCTTAAAGGAGAATTGTACAAAAAATAAAAGATTGGTTAAACCCAAAAGTGCTTTTTTTACCCTTTACTATTCCTTTATTTTGGCTTTTGGAATTTACAAATGCAGCAATTTAGAAATCAGATGAAAGGTTTAGCGCTGGAAAACACTTTTTGATAGAAAAAAAAGTGCATTTTATATACAACTATATTAGGGCTGTGGAAATTAAAGGTTAATTCCTCGATTAATCTTAAATTTTTTTGATCGATCAAAATTCTTGATCGGTACTCACCTCTCCGCAGGCTTCCGGGTCTTCAGAGAGTTCCATCGGAGATCCAGTGACGTCACGGACATCAATGTCACCGGACTCCTCCCCCTTCCCCAAGTGCCTCTGTCTGCTAACGAAGGGAAGGGGGAGGAGTCGGGTGACATTGAAGTTCTGATTAAACATAACGCGTAAGGGGGAGGAGCTACGCATGACATCACCCGCTGCTGCCCTACGGAACTAACACGATTGTCGGCTTTACATGCTGTGTTTTTATCATCTTTATGTGAGTAGTTTGTGTTTGAACACAAAAATGTAATCTTATACTTAAGCGGTGACCATTAGATCTTTTCTTTCTACCCATGACCTGGCGTCCTTGCTGAGATCTAAGGAGACGTGAGAGAAGTTTATGGTCCGTGTTAACCCTTTTGATACCCGCTTGCATGACCACCTGTTTGCACAGGGGTCAATGCCATAAGGTGAGAGTGATTAGTTAGACCGGAGGTGGAGGGATTGTCACGCTACTGTGGAAAAAAAAATGACTTACGTCAGTGCTACAGTTTGAATTTAAAACGTATTTGTGTGAACTGTGAAGTTAAGTCATGGATTGTGGAAACTAACTAGTGTCGGGTGATTGTATATAGTGTATACCATATTTACCACTGACTAATGCAGAGTTGCAATGCAAGGAGATCAGCTAAAAGTAGTTGGATCTGTATGTGCGTTATAATTAATCGAATTAAACGATTAATCCAACATGGAAATTTTAATCAGTCACAGCCCTAAACTATATAGATCAGACCAAAATGAGGGACAAAGTCGAGGAATGAGGGACATTGCTCCAAATCAGGGACAGTCCCTCCAAATCAGGGACAGTCCCTCCAAATTAGGGACAGTTGGGAGCTGTGGGAGTCACCACCCCTCGCCCAATAGGCCAAACTGTATTTCCTTATTTACCAATGATGACAATAGAAAAAAATGTAATTCTTACATGTAAGGACCTTCAGGAAGGTATGAGGAAGGATGACATACAACTAAAATGTTTTTATTTTAGATTTGGGTAGATTGTTGAGGGTTCAGAATCACTTTCTGGTTTTTATTGCTGTTGGTATCTCCGATACTTAGATTCACTCTCGCCAACTATCCTGATCAACAGTGTCATCCAGAATTGAGGTGCGGGTAAATCCATATTTTTTAGTTGCTACCAGAACAGGAAAAGAATGGAAATTTTCCAGTGGGCACACTCGTTACCATGAAAACTTTCTGAGAGGGAATATCCCTCATATTGGAAAGATATCCTCTCACTCCCTGGCCAGCGGTTTAGACATTAATGGCTGTGTGTTGAGTTATTTTGAGGGGACAGCAAATGTACACTGTTATACAAGCTGTACACTCACTACTTTACATTGTAGCAAAGTGTAATTTCTTCAGTGTTGTCACATGAAAAGATATAATAAAATATTTACAAAAATGTGAGAGGTGTACTCACTTTTAGGACAGAGGCCAATTTTCAGGATTCTTGCCGGGACAATAAGAAAGCAGGACATGGGTCGAATTTTCGGGACTGTCCCGGCAAATTCAGGACTATTGGCAACTATGAGAGTAACCCCACCACTCTGTACTACCAGTAGATGGTTTGGGGGCAGTTTTGGGGGAAGAAGTTTAGGATCAGAGAAGACAGGATCAAACAGCCTTTTTACACAATGCAGAGGATTAACCCCTTAGGATCCACAGTGTATAACAAGGATGCCTTACTGCATATACAGACTGATTTTACTGTTGTGGGTTAAGTAACACTTTAAATACATATATGTGGGTTAGAACAATTATTTTCATGAATATATTAGAAAACACTCTTTAACAAAAATATGGCTGCATAATAGGAAACCTTTATTTTATTTTTCTCAAGAAGTAGTTTAGTGCTTAATAAGAAAATTCGCAAAATTTGTATCTTTTGCAGTAGAGATGGTTCACTTCACAGCAAAGCACCTGACCTCTTATAGTGGAGTAACATCTGCTTGTAAGACAGCCCAAGGCCCGCTAGAAGGTAGAAGGTAGAAGTATTTGAGATTTATTAACATCTGCCGTTTGTAGATAATTAATGCCAACTTGCATTTTTAATTGAGATTGGTGAGTGCAACCTGATTAGCTCAGATCTCTGAGGAACAAATGAAGAGGGAGATAGATGAAATTAAGCTTAGATGAAAAGTCATGCTAATGTCTTATAATGGCAGACCTTTAAAGATCTCTTCTGATATAAACACTTGTGTTCATGGAAGCACCTGCTAGGACTTTTCAAAATGAATGCAACTGAGTAGGAGGGTTTACTTTCACTATAAGCAGAGGATCAGTTCAGGTGTTGTAATAAGAAAGATTTCATCCCATGACACTTTTTCTTTTCTTCTCTTCTCCTTCCCTTCTTTCTTTTCTTCCTTCCTTCCGTCCTTCCCTCCTCATTCCGTCCCTTGCTTTTTTCTTTTTATTCCTGCACTCCCTCTTCTCCTTCATTTCCCACCTCCCACCTCTTTCTTTTCTTTTCATCAATATCTAATAAAATTCTAATTTCCATTTCAGATGCATGGGCTTGGCGTATCTCCTATAAAGAAAGGAGAACTAGCAAGGATATTGGTGACCAAACACGCTTCAATAAATGTCTGATTTATTTTCTGATTGATCTCTCCCAATAGGAAAAATCAATCTATAGTCGACAACCTAATGAACTGATAGTTATCTATAATGCCCTGTACACGCGACCGGTTTTCCCGGAGTTCCGCCCAAGCTGTCTTGCATACACGCGGTCACACCAAAGTCCGACTGTCAAGAACGCGGTGACGTACAATGCGTACGACGGGACTAGAAAACGGAAGTTCAATAGACAGTAGCCAATAGCTTCCGTCTCGTAGTTGCTTCAGAGCATGCGTCGTTTTTGGTGCGTCGGAACAGCAAACAGACGAGTGTTTTTTCCTATAGTAATTTTTTTGTTTTTTGTTCTCTATCTAAGTCCATCTGAATTTTCGACGAAAAAAGTCAGATGGGGCATACACACGGTCGGAATATACGATGAAAAGCTCCCATCAGACTTTTTCTGTCGGAATGTCCGACCGTGTGTACGCAGCATCACTGTAGGATTGGCCCAGGTGTTGTAATAGGAAACATTGCATCTCATGACATCTCTTCCACTTTCTCTTCCTTTTCCTCTCCTCTTCCCCTCCTCTTCCTCTCCCTCTGCCTCTCACTCTCCCTCTTCCTCTTTCTTTCCCTTCTCTTCCTTTCACTTCCCTTCCTTCCTCTTCTCTTCCTTTCCCTTCTTTTTTGTTCCAGTTTTTAGATAGTAATATGCGGTTTCAACCTCCTGCTCAAGGGTGGCTACGTTCGTTCTCCTTGGTCCCACTGTATGTAGGAACATAGCCACTAGACATGTGCACAATAGAAAATTTTGTTTAGTTTTGTTTTGTTTCTGTTCGTTTCCGTTGATTCATAAAGATTCGTAATTTCATAAGTCGTCGGTGTTCGTATTCGGACTCGTTCGTATTTTCGTAAGAGTTATTTTTTCGTTGATTCGTATTCCCGTTAGTCTAATTTTCGTTTATTTGAAATTCGTATTTTCGTTATATTTCGTATTCGAACGCATTCGTATTTTCGGAAGAACTATATTTTCATTGATTTGAAATGATTCGTATTTCCGTTAATCTAATTTTCGTTGATTCGAAATTCGTATTTTCGTAGATTTAATTACATTCGTACTTTCGTAAGATTGATTTATTCATACTTTCGTAACATTGTTTTCGTAGATTCGTAATCGGAGCATAATTCATAATTTTATGTAATGTGTATGCTATTTACATGTTTAAGAAACAAAGAATTTCTCTCTCACAAGTCAGAACTTAACTCAAAAATCCATCAAAACACAGACCCTCCGACCCCACCACACCCTATCTGGACTCTGGATGGAATATTTCAGAATCAGAACTAACATTCGTTCTTTTCGAATTCTCGATCAGCAGAATTTTTGTTATTTCGTATTGTCGTTGTTTTGATTTCCTTTTTTCCGAATATTTGTAATTTCGATTTTTCGTTCATTTTGATTTTCGTTATTTTTGAATCTTTGTTCGGTATTTTCGTTGTTTCTGTTTTTGTTTTTCGGATTTTCATTCTTTCGTAGGTTCGCTGTTTCTAATTTAATTATTTCGTATTTTCGTTGTTTTTCATATTCGTTCTTTTCGATAGTTCGTTTTTCGTATTTTTTTTAAACCATTCGTTCATTCGTACGATTACGAATGAACGAATATAACGAATTTGAACGGAAAAACGAATTCGTAACTAAACTAATTGCACATGTCTAATAGCCACCCTCTCTTGCTTGCTCCCAGAATGGACTATGGGATTTGTAGTGTGCGAAGAGCAGTGTACAGTAGTAGATCAATGTTTCTCAACTCCAGTCCTCAAGTACCCCCAACAGGTCATGTTTTCAGGATTTCACTCATATGATTAGATGGAAATTACTACGGCAGTGAAACTGATCAAATCAGCTGTGCAAAATAATGGAAAGCCTGAAAACATAACCTGTTGGGGGTACTTGAGGAGGACTGGAATTGAGAAACATTGCGGTACATGACTGCAACTAACGTGCACTGCTCGCTCCAGAAGAAAGGGGTAGGTCTCCATTCAAACTTGTGCGACTTGTCATCCAACTTTAGATATCATGTCGTTCCCCATGTTTTCCAATTATAACAGTTCATATATGTGCGACTTAAAGTTGCAGCAACTTCAAAGTAGTTCATGCACTACTTTGGTCTGACTTTCCTGCAAATTGAGGGCCATAGACTTCTATGTTAACCCTCAGAAGTTGCATAAAAGTTGTACCTGAATGTTATACAAAGTGTGCAACAGTTGTCCATTACCACTGGTCAAAGCCAAAATCGTATCCAAGTTACAGACAGCCATCCAAAGATGCACCAAAGTGGCACTCCAAAGCTGTACGTGTGAATGGATCCTTAAAGGAGAGGTTCAGGAGCTCACAGAGAAGTTACAATGAAGCGGAAAAACACCATAAGGAATTATTTAATAAAAAAAAGAGTAAAGAGGTAGTAAACCCTCTTGGTTTTTCACCTTAATGCATTCTATGCATTAAGGTGAAAAACCTTTCCTGATGCAGCCCCCATTTTACTTACCTGAACCCGATCATTTCAGTGACTAGCAGAGCAGCTCCAGCCGCTGTCTCGGGTCCTCATTTGATGGATTGATAGCAGCGGGAGCCATTGGATCCTGCTGCTGTCAATCAAATCCAGTGACACGGGAGCTGGGGGGACGGGTCCAAGTCCTGCTGTCTGTGTCAACGGACGCAGCAGCAGGACTCGGGGATGCGCCCGCATGAGTACCCCCAGGGAGGGCGGCTCTCCGAGGGGGCACTCGAGAAGAGGAGGAGCCAGGAGCGCCACGGGGGGGGGGGACCCCAGAAGAGGAGGATCTAGGCCGCTCTGTGCAAAATCACTGCACAGAGGAGGTAAGTATAGGCATGTTTGTTATTTATTTATTTTTTTTTAAAACAAAGCTTTACAATCACTTTAAGGTTCAGGAAGTAGTGGATGCGTATGGGTTATTTCTAGAGAACAAGGATATTTTTTAGCGTCACTTTAAATAGAAGGTATTCACATGTCTGTTCCATCACATATCCTTTATACCCCATAAGCCAGATTCACATCCAGAACCAATGATATATACTGTATATATATATATATAACAATAAATGATTTGCAAGTGTTTTATATATATGTACAGTATACTGTATATTTGTACATATAGTATATATATATATATAGTGTGTGTGTGTGTGTGCATATATATATATATATATATATATATATATATATATATATATATATATATCTATATATATATAGATATATATAGATATATATAGATAAATATATATATATATATATATATATATATATATATATATATATATATATATATATATATATATATATATATATATATATATATATATTATACAGTTTAAGTTTATATAAAACATAATTTCTTCAGGGAATAAACTTGTTCCGTTACATTCTCTGAATACAGATAACTATGTTTTACAGTTTGTCGTCTTTACTAGTGAAACATCTTTTAGAGCAGAGTTGCCATGGGGTCTCATAATAACTTGTTTTGCCACTGGCAAAAAATTGATATATGTATGTGTCCTTATTGATTTTAATTAGGGGAGTTGCATAACCCCCTTGTACAATGCTGATATCCACCATGTACTGTATTTCCTTTCTTTCCCTGTGCTGTAGACTGTAATGCAGAGAAAAAAAAAATGTCCGACTGTTTTTGCTGTATATGGTGTTTCATCTTATTTACATCCTCTGAATACGTGTATTGCTGCACTTTGGACCCACCACTGAAATTAATTTAAATCTGCAGTAACACGGACTAAATAATCCGCTATATAATTTTCTATAAATAATCAGGTAGCATACATACTTATGTGTAATAAGGTGTTGTTGCCATATAATGTGGCAGGAATAAGGCTAACAAAGCTCAGCGTGATATTGCATCGAGTCGTTACCTAATCTTCACATTTGTGTTCAGGAAGTTAGCTAACTGCGACCGTCATTAGTGCTGTCATAATATACAGTGTCTTACTGTGTGCTTATATAAGCCTGGAAAAGTAGGCAATCAGAAGTCTATGGTAGTATAGTATATATTGCATAGGATTTTTCATACATTCCAGATATGAGCTTAAAAGATAACTAGACTTAGTGGAAAAAAATATATATAAATACTGTATATATACATTTGTGCTCAAAAGTTTACATACCAGGCAGAATTTATGATTTCTTAGACATGTGCGATTAGTTTCGTACGAATCGGAAATTCGTAGGAATTTTTTCGAAATTCGTACATTCGCACGAATCCAAATTACGAATTTTTAAGAATACGAATTCTGTACGAAATACGAAATTTCGTTTACGAATTTCGGATCCAATTTATCCGAATCCAAACTACCAAATGATGAATTTCAACTAATATGAAAGAAATTATAGCGGATATTTCGAATGATTCAAATCAATTTGAGATTCAGTATAACGAATATCGACACTCTACGAATAATAATGAATTATCCGAAAATGTATTACCGTTACATAACACAAGTCTATAAATGTCTATTGTTCACCAATCACTCAGAGGAAGTAAGAAATACGAAATTTAATTTACGAATACGAAATTTCGTATTTCGTACTTCCTCTGAGTGATTGGTGAACAATAGACAATAGACTTGTGTTATGTAACGTTAATCCGTTTTCGGATAATTCGTTATTATTCGTTATATCTGCTATCATTTCTTTCATATTAGTTGAAATTAGTTATTTGATAGTTTGGATTCGGATAATTTGGATCCGAAATTCGTAAACGAAATTTCGCATTTCGTGATTGGTCAACAATAGACAATAGACTTGTGTTATGTAACGTTAATACGTTTTCGGATAATTTGTTATTATTCGTAGAGTGTCTATATTCGCAATGATTTGTAACGATTCGTCCGAAATTCGTATTTCGTACGAATTCTAATTAAATTTCGTACACGAATTACAATTTTTTTTTTATACGAAACGGAACGAAACGAAACAAATTTTTTGACAGCTCCCATGTCTATGATTTCTTGGCCATTTTTCAGAGTATAAAAGTGAGGGGTGGGGCATAACATGTCCCCACCCCCACCACATATGGGATCATGAGAGACAAATTAATATTTGTATAAAGTTTATTTATTAAATAATAAAAAATAAATAAATATAATACTTACCTTAGATTGGTGAGAAATGTGACAGTTATCCAATAAACGGTCCTCAGGCACGAGCAATTACCTATATAAGAAAAGAGGATGCGTCCTCTTACAGGCAGAAGGAAGAAGACACGGAAAGAAGCAAATGTTATATTCTTATTGATTCATTTATGAATTATTATTATACCTATAATAAAGGGCACAGCCTATTCAACCCATGGGTTATTGAGTCTTGAATGTTATTTGGTTTGAAATAAAAAAGTCCTATACATGATCCCTTATGAATGATAACACAAAAACTTTTCTTTCACTCATGGTTAGTGTTTGGCTGAAGCCATTTATTATCAGTCAACTGTGTTTACTCTTTTTACATCATAATGACAACAGAAACTTCCCAACTGACCCTGATCAAAAGTTTACATACCCTGGTGATTTTGGCCTGATAACATGCACACAGGTTGACACAAAGGGATTTGAATGGCTATTAACCACTTTCCGACCGCCGCACGATGATGTACCTCCCTTTTTTGAAGAGGGATATCTCGGTAACGGCAGCAGCTACATTTTTTATTTTTTTTGCATTTAAGTCCAAATATGAGATCTGAGGACTTTTTGGCCCTCAGATCTCATATTTAAGAGGTCCTGTCATGATTTTTTTCTATTACAAGGGATGTTTACATTCCTTGTAATAGGAATAAAAGTGAGCCATTTTTTTTTTTTTTTGTTTTAAACAGTGTAAAAATAAATAAAATCAAGAAAAATAAATAAGAGAAAAAAATATATATTTTTTTAAAGCGCCTCGTCCCAGCGAGCTCACGTGCACAAGCGAACGCATACGTGAGTAGTGCCCGCATATGAAAACGGTGGTCAAACCACACATGTGAGGTATTGCCGCGATTGGTAGAGCGAGAGCAATAATTCTAGCCATAGACCTCCTCTGTAACGCAAAACATGCAACCTGTAGAATTTTTTAAACGTCGCCTATGGAGATTTTTGAGGGTAAAAGTTTGATGCCATTCCACGAGTCGGCGCAATTTTGAAGCGTGACACGTTGGGTATCAATTTACTCGGCGTATCATTATCTTTCACAATATATAAAAAAATTGGACTAACTTTACTGTTGTCTTATTTTTTTATTCAAAAAAGTGAATTTTTTCCCAAAAAAGTGCGCTTGTACGACCGCTGAGCAAATACGGTGTGAAAAAAAGTATTGCAATGACCGCCATTTTATTCTCTAGGGTGTTAGAAAAAAAAAAACAATATATAATGTTTGGGGGTTTTAAGTAATTTTCTAGCAAAAAAAAATGTTTTAAACATGTAAACACCTAAAATCCAAAATGAGGCTGGTCTTAACCACTTGCTTACTGGGCACTAAAACACCCTTCCTGCCCAGACCAATTTTCAGCTTTCGGTGCTCTCACACTTTGAATGACAATTACTCAGTCATGCAACACTGTACCCAAATTATTTTTTTGTCCTTTTTTTTCCCACAAATAGAGCTTTCTTTTGGTGGTATTTGATCACCTCTGGGTTTTTTATTTTTTGCGCTATAAATGAAAAAAGACCGAAAATTTAGAAAAAAAAAAAAACAAATTTTTCTTTGTTTCTCTGATAAAATTTAGCAAATTATAAATTTTTCTTCATAAATTTTGGCCACAATTTATACTGCTACATATTTTTGGTAAAAATAACCCAAATTAGTGGATATTATTTGGTCTTTGTGAAAGTTAGAGAGTCTACAAGCTGTGGTGCAAATCATACAAAATTGATCACATCTGATGTACTGGTGGCCGATCTCATTTCTTGCGACCCGAACAAGCCAGGAAAGTACAAATACCCCCCAAATTACCCCTTTTTTGAAAGTAGACATTCCAAGGTATTTCGTAAGAGGCATGGTGAGCTTTTTGATGTTGTCATTTTTTTCTCACAATTCTTTGCACAATGATTTATTTTTTATTTTATTTTTTATAACCACAAAATTGTCATTGTAATAGGTTATTTCTCTCACATGGCATGTGTATACCACAAATGACACCCCAAAATACATTCTGCTACTCCTCCTGAGTATTACAATACCACATGTGTGGGACTTTTTCACAGCCTGGCCACTTAGAGAGGCCCAACATGCAGGGAGCGCCATCACATGTTCTAGGAGCATAAATTACACATCTAACTTGTTGACTACCTATTACACTTTTGAAGGCCCTGGAGCACCAGGACAATGACACGTGACACTGACGTGGCACTGATGACAGATGGCACTAATATGGGGCACTGATGACACGTGACACCGATGACAGATGGCACTAATATGTGGCACTGATGACAGATGGCACTAATACGTGGCACTGATAACACGTGACACTGATGACAGATGGCACTGATACGTGGCATTGATGACACGTGACACTGATAACAGATGACACGTGACACTGACACTGTCAGGTGGCACTGATGACAGATGGCACTGATACGTGGCACTGATGACAGATGGCACTAATATGTGGCACTGATGACATGTGACACTGATATGGCACTGATGACAGATGGCACTATGTGGCACTGAAGACACGTGGCACTGACGTGACACTGATGACAGATGGCACTTATACATGGCACTGGGGACAGGTGGCACGGGACAGCTGGCACAGGGGACAGGTGGCACTGGGGACAGGTGGCGCTGGGGACAGGTGGCAAGGGACAGATGGCACTGGGGACAGGTGGCGCTGGGGACAGATGGCACTGGGGACAGGTGGCACTGGGGACAGGTGGCACTGACAGATGGCAGTGGGGACAGGTGGCAGCAGGGACAGGTAGCAGCGGGGACAGGTGGCAGCGGGGACAGATGGCAGCGGGGACAGATGGCACATTTAGTTTAGTTTTATTTTTTTACCTTATGGCCGCTGCAGCCGTTCATCTCTCCCTCCTCACACGCTGTCTGTGTGAGGAGGCAGAGCTGCACTGAGAGATGATCTCATGTTTACATATGAGATCATCTCTCATTGGACACGCCGATTGCGCTGTAAACTGCCGTTGTGATTGGCCGTTTACAGCGATCTGTGACTGGCTGTGTCCGAGGGACACGGCCAGCACAGAACTTCCCCGATGCGTGCTCTCAGGAGTGCGCATTGCGGAAGTAAAGAGGAGGACGTCCAGGGATGTCTTCCCGGCAGGGAGCGTCCGCGCTGAAGCCGTCTTTCGGCTACAGAAGAGGTTAAAGTGGTTAAAGGTAAACACCCTCACCCTGTGATCTGTTTGCTTTTAATTAGTATGTGTATAAAAGGTCAATGAGTTTCTGGACTCCTGACAGACCCTTGCATCTTACATTCAGTGCTGTACTGACGTTTCTGGATTCGGAGACATAAGGAAAGCAAAAGAATTGTCAAAGGATCTGCGGGAAAAGGTAGTTGAACTGTATAAAACAGGAAAGGGATATGAAAAGATATACAAGGAATTGAGAATGCAAATCAGCAGTGTTCAAACTCTAATCAAGGAGAGGGAAATGAGGGGTTCTGTTGAAACCAAACCACGGTCAGGTAGACCAACTAAAATTTCAGCCACAACTGCCAGGAAAATAGTTCAGGATGCAAAGAAAAACCCACAAATATCTTCAGGTGAAATACAGGACTCTCTGAAAACATGTGGTGTGGCTGTTTCAAGATGCACAATAAGGAGGCACTTGAAGAAAGATGGGCTGCATGGTGGAGTCGCCAGAAGAGAGCCAAAGTTTTTGTGTTATCATTCATATTCTCTGAAAAATGGCCAAGAAATCATACATTTTCTATTTATTTTTGTTTTTGTGCACAAAATTGTACATATATTGATATTGTGTGTATATATATATATATATATATATATATATATATATATATATATATATATATACAAACACATACTGTATACTGTACAGTATACATAAATAACTAAAAAATATGGTGGTACATGCAATTGCTTTACCAGCCATATTGTAATTGAATATTATTGAAAATGAACTTTCCTATTCAATCCGCAGCTCTGTCATTTTCTGTAAGATTCTATTCAATGTGGCAACCTGGAGGTGTTCCGTACACTTTTGGTGTACGAAACGCCCTGCGAGAAATGTCATTTCCTGTTTCTAGGATTGGCTCACTGGTTTTCCCAGCAGTCTGCACTGAGATACAAGTCAGATTTTAGGCATCTCCTGCAATAAGAAATTCAGTTTTAGTGAGATATCCTACAAGGGTTGAATATTTGTAAATTAATGCAGATCCTGCAGTTGTTGTAAGAACCCTAAGAGGGTGATTATAATGAACTGAAACTAGACATGTGCACAACAAAAAAATTTGTTTATTTTTGTTTCGTTTTTTTCGTTTCCGTTGATTCGTAACGATTCGTACATTCGTAAGTCGTCGGTGTTCGTATTCGTAACGATTCGTATTTTCGTAAGAGTTATTTTTTCGTTGATTCCTTTTTTCCGTTAGTTTGATTTTCGTTTATTTGAAATTCGAACGCATTCGTATTTATTCATACATTCGTAACATTCGTAGATTCGTAATCGGAGCATAATTCATAATTTTATGTAATGTGTATGCTATTATTACATTTTAAGAGACACGGAAAATTACGAATCGAAAAAAAAAGTTACGAATGTACAAATTTTTTCGTTCAATCCATTCAAAGCACGTTAAGCAACGCCATTGTAAGAGACACGGAAAATTAGGATTCGAAATTAAAAAAAAAAGTTACGAATGTACGAATTTTTTCGTTCAATCCATTCTAAGCACGTTAAGCAGCGCCATTGTAAGAGACACGGAAAATTACGAATCGAAAAAAATAAAAAAGTTACGAATGTACGAATTTTTTCGTTCAATCTATTCGAAGCACGTTAAGCAGCACCATTGTAAGGGACACGGAAAATTACCAATTCAACAAAAAAAAAAGTTACGAATGTACAAATTTTTTCGTTCATTTTCATTTTCGTTGTTCCTGTTTTTGTTTTTCGGATTTTCTTCATTCGTACATTCGTTGTTTCTAATTTTTTTTTTTCGGATTTTCGTTATTTTCGGATTCGTTCAGTTCGAACGATTCGTTATTCGTTAAAATTTTTAGCGAATCGTTCGTTCATTCGTACGATAACGAATGAACGAAAATAACGAAAAACTAAAAAAAAACTAAACGAATTGCACATGTCTAACTGAAACCTCCCATTCAAAATCAGTCTTCATAGGGTATGTGAAATAAACAGCTATTTCTTCAGAGCAGAAACAGGTAGGACTCTGCAACAAAGCTTGTTAAAGTCCTTGCAATGGTCATTGACTACCCAAAGGGGGTTTAAAAAAATAAAGGAAAATCACAGCGCTTGGGTAACCTACACTGGTAAGCTGCGAGCACAAAATTTGTGCTACCAAATTTCCGTTAACTGCATAAAAGAAGGTGCAGATAAATACAATATAAATATGTAATTAACATTGATTAGTGCAAAAAGAAAATGTGAACGTAAAAAGCAGAAAACAAAATAAACATAGCATTAGTGACCACATGTATTAAACAATCTGTAGTGCTCTCATAATTGTTATATAATATACCAATACAAATCCCAAATAAAGTCCACATAAAAAAGGACCAAACGTGTTAATCCAATCCAGTCCAGTACAAGGACGGTGTCCCTTCCATCATCATTGGCCCATAATACCCAGAGGGGTTTGTTTTTTCTCACTAAAGTGAAGTAACAGTTTACAGTTAAACTCTAGAAAAAGGAAAAAAATTACCCTAATGCCCCGTACACAAGGTCAGATTTTCTGACGGAAAATGTTCGATGGGAGCTTCTTGTCGGAAATTCCGACCGTGTGTAAGCTACATCGGACTTTTTCGATCGCAATTTTCGACACACAAAAGTTGAGATCTGGATCTCAAATTTTCTGACAACAAAATCCGTTGTCAGAAATTCCGATCGTGTGTACACAATTTCCGACACACAAAGTTCCATGCATGCTCGGAATCAAGCAGAAGAGCCGCACTGGCTATTGAATTTTCTCGGCTCGTCGTACGTCACCACATTCTTGACATTCGGAATTTCCGACAACATTGTGTGACCGCGTGTATGCAAGACATGTTTGAGCCAACATCTGTCGGAAAAAATCTTTTGTTGTCGGAATGTGCGATCGTGTGTACCCGGCATTACACTGGGGCTTCCCTCACATTGCGAGGGATAAATGCTGGTTTTTGCCTAGTGTACCAGGAAAAATCTCTTTTAGTTACCTTATCACTTGCTCCCCAGGGCTTACCTCTTATTTCCAACGCTACAGGATTTTGGGTGGGCCCTTGGCATCTTCACTTACAATGCACGACTGAATGGTACATAATGATGTCACAGCTGCCACCATTGATTGGATTGCTGGAGAGAAGAGGCTTTGGGGGACCAGTTGCATGGAAGGAGGAGACTGTTGTAACAAGGGATAAGAGTAAAAGGTTTTTTTGGCACCCTAGGAAAAAACAAGCATTCAACCCTTATAGGCTGGGGAGAGGGGAGCCCCACTGCAAGGGTATTTGTTTCCATTTCCTTAGTGTTCAGTTTTAAAATAGATGTAAACCCTAATTGCATGACATTTAGCCATTTTCAGTCTACATGCACTCCAGCAACAAGAACGCATGGCATTTCTCAAGGCAGATTTCCTGATATAGCCAACACTGGACCATGGCTGTATAATGACTATTGAAATGGCCACCTGTAGTCTCCGTTGGAAGTCCATGTAACAGGATGGCAGGTGCACAACTGGGAGGCAAAGTGTTGTAACTCTAGAAGAGGAAGTGAAGTGCATAAACAAGGGACGGAATCTGAGGTCTAAGTTAAGTATCTTTTATTTTTTTACTTTTTTTAAAAAAAATTCTAATGTGAATTGATTTTTTACAGCTCGCAATTTCATAGTGGGTGATGGGGGCCACCATATAGTTATTTTAGCTATTTATTTATTTATTTTATTTATTTAGCTATTTATTATTTTTTTATTTTTACATTTTAGTTATTTATTTATGTTTAGTTGAAAGGTTAGTTTACCATCCTATACCTTAACATGAATCCTAAGCCCCCGTACACACGGTTGGAAATTCCGACCACAAAATCCGTCTGATTTTTTCTGACGGATTTTGTCCGAAACTGGTGTTGCATACACACGGTTGGACAAAGTTGTCGGAAAATCCGATCGTTCCGAACGTGGTGACGTTCATTGCATACTACGGAACTACGTAGAGGCTAGTAGCCAATAGCTTTGGTCTCTTAATTTGATCTGAGCATGCGTGGCACTTTGTCCGTCGGAATTTTCTACACATGATCGGAAAAAGTCCGATCGGATTTTGTTGTCGGAAAATTTGAGATTCTGCTCTCAAATTTTTTCCGTCGGAAATTCTGACGGAAACAGCCCGCTAGAGTCCACACACGATCGGATTTTCCGACAACATAATCCGATCTGACTTTTTCCATCGGAATATCCGTCCGTGTGTACGGGGCATAAGAATTAATCTAAACCTGGCTGTGGAGGATATGCACCAAAAAAAGCCAGCAGAGGACAAGGGACTAGTCACTGGAATTATCTGTAGACTTCCTGAAGCTGATCTTTTCCACATTACTGATTTTACCATCCCCTGTTCCACCCTGTGTATCTGTGTGAACTTGGCCATCTTGGAAAAGGCATGGCTTTTCTACGTAATTTTAGAGACGACCCTGATGACTAGTGATTTGATGAGTGGAGAAGCAGGAGGGGTGAAAGAAGCACAGATCCATAGGATGAATAGAGCTGGAGAAGAGAGATTCTTGCACTGCAGTCCATCAGGTACAGGTTCCTCTCCAGCAAAGAAAATAGTGAGCAGCACTCAGGAGTGATATCACCCCAATCTCATGAGACTGGCAGTCAGAGGCAGCCTCCCCTTAGATGATCTCACACTACAGATATACAGCTATGATGCTCAAGGCACAAGACTGCCTAGGTACAGGACATGTACTGCTACTTTTCAGAAGTAAGGTACGTTTTTCAGGGTATTTCCTGGACAATGTTAAAGTATAACTGAAGGCAAAAGGTTTATTTTTTTTTTTTAGACAGAGTGGAGAGAGATTACAACATATGTCAGGTTTTTATTTCTGTCTGTGCCCCCGTTAGGTAGATTCACCCTCTTTTTTTTTCCTGTTTACCATTATCACCAAGAATGAAAGTGAAAGAAAATACCTCATTTTGAGT
>CM053030.1:13387983-13825483 GCA_028564925.1 Lithobates sylvaticus
AACGTCATTGCCCGGGCAATGAAGGAGGCATACTACGAGGGACCCCCTAGCAACAGGCATTTAGAGGTGAGTTTTGTTTTTTTATGATTTTTAAGCCCAATTTTTTTTTTTGGTGGCAACACCACTTTAAGTCCCAATTTTTGGCCTGGATAGTTAAGGTATTGTAACTGTGCTGTGCAAGCTGTGCTATATAAATCCAGTATATTAATAACATATTGCTGATAATGTACACATTGTACCGTATATACTCGAGTATAAGCCGAGTTTTTCAGCACATTTTATTGTGCTGAAAGTGCCCCCCTCGGCTTATACTTGAGTCAAGCACTTTTCTGCAGCACAAAATTACAAATTTTCTGACCCGACCTCTTGGTGCTGGGAACCCCAATTTGGTGTGCAAACCCAGTGGAACCAACATTACAACATATCAAAAGATGTGGTTCCTAGCTCTAAGTGGCCCCGAGATACGGGGCCCCAAAGTCGGTTCAGAAAATGTCATTCTCTGCTTCAGAAAAGTGCTTGACATTTTCCGAACCGACTTTGGGGCCCCGTATCTCGGAGCCACTTGGTAATAGGAACCCCATCATTGTATATGTTATAGTGCTAGTTTCGACTAAGTGTGCATATCAAATTTGGGGTTCCTAGCACCAAGTGGCCCCAAGATACGGGGCTCCAAAGTCGGTCAATTGTGTCCATCTGCAGCAATGTTATTTCAGGACTCTTTGGGTCCAGAGACCCCACATTTTGGCTGCAGCTAGGGGGCATCTAGGAACCCTTAACTACCAAGTTTGAAGTTTGGGGGACCTATGGCTGCAAACGGGCACAGTGAGGCTACAAATGGGCATTGTTGACCCTCTTTTCCACTTACAGTAGCTGCGCATTTCTCACCCTAGGCTTATACTCGAGTCAATACGTTTTTCAATTTTTTTGTGGTGAAATTAGGTGCCTCGGCTTATATTCGGGTCGGCCTATACTCGAGGATATACGGTACATTCAGATCAGTTCCTGTCCTTAAGGAGCTTACATTCAAACATACCTGCATACGCGTACTAAGGCCAATTAACCTACCAGCATGTCTTTGGAGTGGGTTACAGTAGGCAAATTACTTGCATTGCTCCATTTAAAAAAAAAAAAAAATACACTTAAAGATAAATAAATGAAATGTGTGTCTATTATGACTGCCTGGAGTTCAGCTTTGAATAAAATATTTTATATGGGATATTCTGAAATATATAAAAATAAATCAAATAAAACGAATTGTAGAAAAAAATAAAAATAAACACCTTTCCAGATGTACAGGCAAAGGAAATACTGTAATATTTTCTAACATCCACGCCTGACGAGCCCCAGTGAAAATAGACACTTGATCCTGAATATTTCATATGGCATCTACATAGGACATTGAAATAGGAAAGAGAAGTCATATTACGCAGGAACACTGTAGAGGAATCTGAAGAGTCCATTATGGAACCCAGAGGGAATTTCCAAATATCTGAAGGACAATCTAATTGAGATGATCTTTCCTCCCCCACCACGCTTTGGCGCACCCTGGGGAGAACACGGAAGATGACCTGTGACTAGGGTGGCTGTCATTCATGCAGAACAACATACTTGTCTTTGTACCAAAGTCCTTGAAATAAAAAGAAACTCCTAGAAGTTAGGAGACAATTGTTATGATATAGATGTCGCAATGGGGTTTATTTACTAAGGGCAAAAAGACTTTACTTTGCAAGGGAATTTACCACCGGGTTTGAGGAATGAGGTGGCACTCTACTGACTTCCATCATCCAACCATGTACAAGCAAAAAAATTTTTTTTTTATTTTCCATGAACATGATTGGGTATTCTCTTCAAAGAGAAATTTCATTATATTATTCACTAACCTCTTGGGGAATTTCCCTTATAGCACAACTTTCATTAGAACATAAATAGCCTGTTTGCACTTAGTAAATCAACCCCAGTATGTAGTAGACATGTGCGATTAGTTTCGTATGAATCTGAAATTCGTACAAATTTTTCGAAATTCGTACATTCGTACGAATCCGAATTACGAATTTTTACGAATATGAATTCTGTACGAAATACGAAATTTCGTTTACGAATTTCGGATCCAAATTATCCAAATCCAAACTACCAAATGATGAATTTCATATGAAAGAAATTATAGCGGATATAACGAATGATTCGAATGAATTCGAGATTCAGTATAACGAATATCGACACTCTACGAATAATAACGTATTATCCAAAAACGTATTAACGTTACTTAACACATAAGTCTATTGTCTATTGTTCACCAATCACTCAGAGGAAGTACGAAATACGAAATTTTGTATTCGTAAACGAAATTTCGGATTTCGTACTTCCTCTGAGTGATTGGTGAACAATAGACATTATAGACTTGTGTTATGTAACGTTAATACGTTTTCGGATAATTCGTTATTATTCGTAGAGTGTCGATATTCGTAATGATTCACAACGATTCATAACGATATTAACTATTCGTAACGATTCGTACGAAATTCGTATTTTGTACGAATCCGAATTAAATTTCGTACACGAATTACAATTTTTTTTTTATACGAAACGGAACGAAACAAAAATACATTTTTTTGATGGCTCCCATGTCTAGTATGTAGGACCTTATAGCACATCCTTTAAAGCAGGATAACTATCTAAACAAAGGGCAGTTTACTTATCTTTCAGACTTACCCTACAGTATGCATCCTCACTTTACGGGATTTTCAACGCAACCCGAACACAATTTTGAATATATATATATATATATATATATAAATATATATTTTATTGTTAATCCTTAAAAAAATATGTTTAAAAAATACATAAACCTGTAAAAATCTTTTAATATAGCCACATATAGCATGAACAGTATACATCATGGTAGCACATCAAGGATACAATGAGTGGTATCGCCCAGCTACTTGCTATTCAGTTCCATCACCAAATAAAAAACAGTAGATGGTTCCAAGAGTTGGGGATATCCCCAACTCTTGGAAACCATCTACTGTTTTAAATTTTTGCCCTTCGGGGGACATGGTGTACAGGATAAATATCCAGAACCTTTTGCAGGCACACAATCTGGAGAACCTCTCCCCCTCTGCAATAGACATAGGTATGGCCTCAATACCAAATAACTCCAGACCTTCTGTACTGCGGCCATGTACTTGGGCGAAATGCCTGGGAACACTGTGTTTATCAAACTCATGTGGCCAGCGACCATCTACTGTTTTTAATTTTTGCCCTTCCGGGGACATGGTGTACAGGATAAATATCCAGAACCTTTTGCAGGCACACAATCTGGAGAACCTCTCCCCCTCTGCAATAGACATAGGTATGGCCTCAATACCAAATAACTCCAGACCTTCTGTACTGCGGCCATGTACTTGGGCGAAATGCCTGGGAACACTGTGTTTATCAAACTCATGTGGCCAGCGACCATCTACTGTTTTTAATTTTTGCCCTTCCGGGGACATGGTGTACAGGATAAATATCCAGAACCTTTTGCAGGCACACAATATGGAGAACCTCTCCCCCTCTGCAATAGACATAGCTATGGCCTCAATACCAAACCACTCTAGACCTTCTGTACTGCCGCCATGTACTTGGGCGAAATACCTGGGAACACTGTGTATCAAACTCATGTGGCAAGCGACTCCCCCAATCACACTGCAAGAAGAATTCCATGTGATACTGAAGGCTCTGCGCCATGGCCTTCATTATGTGAATGGGGTACAAAATGTGCGTGCAATGTAGAGTTAACAATGTGGTGTCCAGCAGAGAACAGATAGTAGTATCCATTGTCCCTTATCTCTAATACATTTCCAGACATTAATATCCTGGAATAATATGTTATGTTGTCATGTCCTTCTGTAAATAATTATGATATGAGGATTCAAAAAGAATTTAGTGACCATACAAATGTACATGGGGGTGCAAGTAAGATTAAAAACATGATTAACCATACTAGCGTTATTCCCGAGAGTGATTCGGGGTTAGATTTCAGTATCATTAGTGGTAACCCCGAGCCACACTCATTGCAGAATCCTGGTACAACATACTTACCTTGTCACCAGGATCCTGCGATGTCCCCCCGCTGCGTCCTCCGCCACATCATCTGCCCGATGTCCTGTGTGCCGGGCTCCGTTCACTGCGAGTGTTGCGACGCATGGGGGCGGACCCTGGCGGTACATACAGTACAGTGAATATATATATATATATATATATATATATATATATATATATATATATATATATATATATTCAATTAAATATTCAAAAAATATATATATATATATATATATATATATATATATATATATATATATATATATATAGATATATAGATATATATATAGATATATAGATATATAGATATATATATATATATATATATATATATAGAGAGAGAGAGAGAGAGATTTTTTCCATTTAAAAAGTACCAAATAAATGTCATGTGTCCTCTAAAAATTATATTAATTAATATAAATTATTTAAGTAGCCATGAAATTATTGTTTAATTAACTGATGCATGCTGATGTCTTGAGTGAGGTAGAAGTTAAAGAGGACTTGTAGCTGAGTTTAATGCTTATTAGGTTTTAAGTTTTAAGTTTTCTTCATGAACCACCCTTCCTGGTCTTTTGATAATAATAATAATAATAATAATAATAATAATAATAATAATTCAAATAGACTTATTTACATGGGATAATTCAAAAACGTACAGCAAATCATGTAAAAGGAGTTGTGCTGTCTAAAGCAAGTACATTTCTGGGAAAAGGTACATTTCTTATGCCGCGTACACACGGTCGGAATTTCCGATGGAAACAGTCCGATGGGAGCTCTTCAACGGATTTTCCGACCGTGTGTATGCCCATCGGTCTTTTTCTGTCGGAATTTCCGACGGACTTTAGATTGAGAACCTGTTCTTAATTTTTCCGACGGAAAACCTTTCTATCGGATTTTCCGATCGTGTTTAGGCAATTCCGACACGCAAAATTCCGACGCATGCTCGGAAACAATTCGACGCATGCTCGGAAGCATTAAACTTCCCTTTTATAGTGCTGTCGAACGTGTTTTATGCCGCTGTGTTACTGACCGTCGGAATTTGGTGTGACCGTGTGTAGGAGAGACAGTTTGAGCGAAATTCCGTTGGAATTCAGACGGGAAAACTATCAGAGCTTTTTCCGACGAGAATTCCGACCGTGTGTACGCGGCATTAGGAAAGGTAAACAGATATTTCAGTGGTTGTTGTGGAAAACATTGCTACTTTCTCTTGATGCTTACATTATGGATATAATTATCACTATTACACCATTAATACATATACTCCTCATTTAACAACTTACCTGTTTAACGACCGCTCGGACTTACCACCTGCTCTCCCCACCTGAACAACGCGCTATACATCATTGTATTGTACAGTACAGAATTTTCATTTGTGTTCTGTACTTATGCAAATTAAAACAACGTTATTGAGCTGGAGTTTTGTGTTTAGACCTTTTTTTTTCACAATACATTACAGTAGTTAAGAATGCTAAAAATATGGATTACTTGTGGCTCCTTGTTTAACGACCAATTCGTTTAACGACCTGGTCGTTAGAACGGAACCTGGTCATTAAGTGAGCACTTACCTCACGCAATCAACAGGGTAGGCGCCTTTATCATCCTCCAGGGGACGTTCCATTTAACGATTTTTGCTGCCTTCCATACCTAATAAGAATACTAGCAGAGCCAGTGGATATTCCCGAGAAGTGGCAACAAAAAGATGTGTTTGTGACGCTTGATTTTTTCAGATTTCTGATGAGTTTAACCCCAAAGGGGCGAGTTTCTTTTCACGCGGTGACAAGCCTGGGTGTGTGGTGCACGAATATATAAACTTTCATCACCTATAAGAAATTTGATTCACTCGCCTGAAACCACTTCATGGGACTCTTTTTCACTTATATGAAGAATTATATAAAAGCGTGTCATATGTATATGGATTGACATGAGCGCTGCTATGGTAGTTTAACCGCTTGCCGACCAGCGCACGCCGGTTTACGTCGGCAGAATGGCACTGGTAGGCAAAAGGGCGTACAGGTACGTCCCCTTTAAGAAACAGTGTTGTGCGTGCCACCGCAGTCTCCGTGACCGTGGGTCCCACGGACTCGATGTCCACCGGGTGCCTGCGATCGTGTCACGGAGAGGTGGAATGGGGAGATGCTTTTGTAAACAAAGCATTTCCCCATTCTGCCTAGTGACAGGAAAGTGATCACAGCTCTCTGTCATTGAGAGCAGTGATCGCTGTCCTGTGTGTTGAAGCCCAGCCCCCTCACAGTTAGAATCACTCCCTAGGACACACTTAACCCCTTCACTGCCCCCTAGTGGTTAACCCCTTCACTGTCAGTGTCATTTACACAGTAATCAGTAACCACCCCCATCAAATCATTTTCTACAGCTATTACCTTTTGTACCACCACCCCGTCCCTTTAGAATGTAAGCTCTACGAGCAGGGCCCTCCTGTATCTTTTGTATTGAACTGAACTGTAATTGTGTTGTCCCCCCTATACATTGTAAAGCACTGCGTAAACTGTTGGCGCTATATAAATAATGTATAATAATAATAATAATAATAATCAATGCATTTTTATAGCACTGATCGCTGTATGAATGACAATGGTCCCAGTAGTGTCATAAGTGTCTGATCTGTCCACCATAATATCGCAGTCCCAATAAAAATTGCTGATCGCCGCCATTACTAATAAAAAAACATTTTTAAAATAAAAATGCCATAAAACTATCCTCTGTTTTGTAGACGATCAATTTTGCGCAATCCAATCAATAATCGCTTATTACAATTTTTTTTTACCAAAAATATTTAGAAGAATACGTATCGGCCTAAACCGAGGAAAAACAATTTTTTTTATATATTTTTAGGGGATATTTATTATAGCAAAAAGTAAAAAATATAGATTTTTTTTCAAAATTGTAAATTTTTTTGTTTATAGCGCAAAAATTAAAAACCGCAAAGGCGATCATATACGACCAAAAGAAAGCTCTATTTGTGGGGGAAAAAAGGACGTCATTTTTTTTGGGGTACAACGTCGCACGACCGCGCAATTGTCAGTTAAAACGACGCAGTGCCGAATCACAAAAAGTGCTCTGGTCAGGAAGAGGGTAAAATCCTACGGGGGTGAAGTGGTTAAAGTCGCATGCCATTTTGGACTGTTTAAATTGCCATTGGTTTTATATATGATTTATTTTATAGTAGCTGTTAATATCAACGATTTTAGATTAGAAGTTATAGCTTTGACATTTATTACCTTAGAGGATTATTTATCCTTAGCGCTGAGCGGTGCGATTGCGCCGTATTTGTGCACTTTGTGTTGCATTGTTAAGTGAGGAGTACCTGTAATAATAATAATATGAAGAAGAATTATTAATATTATTATCAATTATGTTATACAATTGTAATTACGGTTCTTATATTTGAATATGTGGGAGTGGAATGTTAAATTGTACTGTATATATTTAACAATAATAATATTAATAATAATTATAATAATAATATTGTGGAAATGATGACATATTTATTATTATTATTATTATTATTATACCATTTTAATTACTGATTACTGTTTCTATATTTGAATAGTTAGTGTGGTGATAGAATGTTATATAATAATGGGAATAACTGGGAATCCCTGGGAGCTCAGGAAACTGATGGACGTCTCTTTTCAGGTACAGTTTATATAGATCATCACCATCTTGCTGGTTTGTTCCTTCCTCCTACTCTGTGGGCTTTCACCACCATTGGTCTTGAGAGACCGCGGGCTGGGTGTTTCTATTCAAGACCTTATCAGATGGGTGTAACTCTCCAGATACATCAATATATGCCAATATACGGTTTCCTTGTGCCGTCCACCTGAGCTCCCAGTTTTTGTGCTTTCAACACAGCAAGTAGAGGGAGGCATTTTTGTGCACCATTCAAATCAGTTTTACTACATCCCTCTCTATGGGTGATCTGGCCCTCCAAGGACTGGAGTTAACTGTGTGGTTGTCAGGCTATCTAGGAAGATTCCCTAGTGGAATATACCCCCACGCCCCTTTTTTGGAGCTGAGTGAAATGTGTTCCTCCACATTTGCTAAAAAAAATATTTACGTCCTGAAGAAGCCATACCGGCGAAACATGTCGAAAAAATTGGGGCGTGATATGAATATGTATTTGATTACAGTATGTCCTTGTCAGTGTTAGGTTGTGTGTATATACCTATGACAATGAACAATACTGTAGTATTTACTTTTTTATAATTCTCTTTAATAAATCATTTATGTTTTTTACATGGTAGATTTGAGTAATTTTTCTAATACTTTGTACCTTTAAAGTCCCATATCTCCAACCTTTCCTATTCTACAATTCAGGGATGTTGGTACCATATTCTTACTGACTAGTTTAGAGCTGGTCTTTGTCCATATTTTCGATGTTATATAATAATATTAATAATAATAATAATAATAAAAATAATATTATAATAATAACGCAATACACTGTACATGCAGGGCATTACTCCACACTTCCCATTTAACACCTGCATTGTTATTATAAATATTACATATTATTTTCCTATTGTTTGCACCCTATTGTACATTGCACAATTCAGAGTAATGGGATGAGATTTCGGTATAATACACATATATTCCCCTAAGTAAGTGCTAGGGACTATTTAACAGCATAAACACTATAGATCACTGACATTAATGTGCCTGATTATGTGCAGGCGATGCACTTTCTATTGTGTGGAGTTCAGCCCTCTCCCTAATCACCTTGCTTAGAGGTATCCAAACCCCCATTTGTTACTCTCTAAGTTAATAGGTTTTCATTTAAAGTGACACCTTGTGCTGAATGCTGCCAGCCATGCTTACTGCATATTTGAATTCAGCTACAGCATCATCAGGTAATTGACAATTATAATATGACATTGAACTTATAAGCCGTCCTGCCTTCTGTCCTTCCATATAAAGCAATGACTGACCTTGAGAGTCAGGTCACCGACAATAAGCTTTGCAATGTAATATTATTAAATAATGTGTAATTAATTAGTCTGTCATTCCCAAAGTGAGGACAAAAAACTCAAATATATACATTATATATATATATATATATATATATATATATACACTATACCATATCTACCAGATGTTAGAAGTTGTAAATTTTATGACTGATTAGTAATGATTAGATTTAGAAATTATGCTTTGCTTGTTCCCAATCGTTAAGAATGACAATTTGTGTGCTTGATGGATAGTAAAGCTAATTTATAATTATATAGTCAACCAACAAAATATAAGTGGATCAGTAAAGCAGCCACAAACCTAACTCAAAATTACCGTATTTATCGGCGTATAACACGCACCGGCGTATAACACGCACCCCAAGTTTAGGAGAGAATTTTAAGGAAAAAAACTTTTAGGAGGGAAGTTTAAGGACAAAAACTTACATTTAAATGCCCATCAATGCAGCCTTGTCCCAGTTCCACCTGCAAGCCTTGTCCCAGTTCCACCTGCAAGCCTTGTCCCAGTTCTACCTGCAGCCTTGCCCCAGTTTCACCTGCAGCCTTGTCCCAGTTCCACCTGCAGCCTTGTCCCAGTTCCACCTGCAGCCTTGTCCCAGTTCCACCTGCAGCCTTGTCCCAGTTTCACCTGCAGCCTTGTCCCAGTTTCACCTGCAGCCTTGTCCCAGTTTCACCTGCAGCCTTGTCCCAGTTTCACCTGCAGCCTTGTCCCAGTTCCACCTGCAGCCTTGTCCCAGTCCTTCCTGCAGCCTTGTCCCAGTCCTTCCTGCAGCCTTGTCCCAGTCCTTCCTGCAGCCTTGTCCCAGTCCTTCCTGCAGCCTTGTCCCAGTCCTTCCTGCAGCCTTGCCCCAGTCCTTCCTGCAGCCTTGCCCCAGTCCTTCCTGCAGCCTTGCCCCAGTCCTTCCTGCAGCCTTGTCCCAGTTCCACCTGCAGCCTTGTTCCAGTCCTTCCTGCAGCCTTGTCCCAGTCCTTCCTGCAGCCTTGTCCCAGTCCTTCCTGCAGCCTTGCCCCAGTCCTTCCTGCAGCCTTGTCCCAGTCCTTCCTGCAGCCTTGTCCCAGTCCTTCCTGCAGCCTTGACCCAGTCCTTCCTGCAGCCTTGCCCCAGTACTTCCTGCAGCCTTGCCCCAGTCCTTCCTGCAGCCTTGCCCCAGTTCAACTTGCAGCTATCCACCGGCAGAATTTAAAAATGGCGCCGCCGAGGTACAGAGCCGGATGTCCTGTGTATCTCGGCGGCACTCGATAGTTCTAGTCGGCTTTCGGCTTTTCTCGGCCGCTCTCGGCGGCTCACGCGGGACTGCGAGAGTGGCCGAAAGCCTCCGAGAGCGGCTGGAAACCGTTGAGATCGGCATATAGCACGCACCCACAATATTCCCCTGATTTTTAGGGGGAAAAAGTGCGTGCTATACGCCGATAAATACAGTAAGTATGAAATAGCTCCATATACTCACTGTATAGTCACATAGCTAGGAACAGTTATTATCTGTGAAGCTATATGCAGTCTAGGATGTTAAAGAGGAAGTAAACCCTGATGTATTTACTTCCTCTTTGTTTCCCTGCAAAGGTAAAGCATAATGGGATACTGTGCATCGTACATTACCGAATGGCGCCGATCGCCCTGTTTGGCTCCGGCACCCCCCCACCTCAGGCCAAAAGCGGTACTGCGCACCTGAATCCAGCTCGTTTGGCGAGACAACACTCACAAACCGAGTTAGGATTTTTAGAAATGCAGTGCTCGTTTTGCGAAACGCTCATTAACCGCGTTACTCGCAAACCGAGGTTCCACTGTATAGATATATATATATATATATATTATTATTATTATTATTATTATTATACAGGATTTATATAGCGTCAACAGTTTGCGCATCGCTTTACAACATGGGGGCAGACAGTACACATACAATACAAATCAATACAGAAGGGATTAGAGGGCCCTGCTCGTTAGAGCTTACAATCTAGAAGGGAGGGTCAAATAACTGTGGGGGGTGAGCTGATGGAGAAAATGAAAATACAGTTGTTAGGTGGGCGTAGGATAGGCTTCTCTGAAGAGAAGGGTTTTATATATATCTATATATAGATCTATATATATAGATCTATATATATTTATATATCTATATATAGATATATTATATCTATATAGATATATTATATCTATCTATAAATAAATATAATATATATATATATATATATATATATATATATATATATATAGAGATAGATAGATATAGAGATAGATACAGTATATATGTAACACTTCATGTTTATATTTTCGTCCAGCAGGGGGAGCTCCAATTTTTTTTAACATGTTTTCCAGCTATCCCGAATTATGAGAGGTTAAGTTAAAAATGTAAACGTTGACAAAACTTACCATCATTTTAAAAACTTAAGAGGAAAAATGTTAAAAAAAAAAAAAAAAAAACAACAAGTTTAATTTCCTTTAAAACATGTTGGTGAGGCAGTGGTAGAAAGGACGTCCCTCTGCAGGTATCGAAGTACCAAATTACAACAATGATTGTGCCACCTAACTCTTCCACTGCCTAACCTCACAGTTTTGTTAAAGAGGAACTTCAGTCTGCTAACATCATTTGTAATAAAAACATCTTTGCCATTATGAAGCTTCACTCCAACCACTTATATTATATTATTTTATATATACTGTGATTCTGTACTTGCCAAATATGCTGCAGAAATCTCCATCCACTTAGTCTGGCTGCAGCCATTTTAACTGTGGGCAGATGAAGCTGCTGCCCTGTTCACTTCCTGGATTGACACAGACACACAGAGGCACAACTCCAGCTCTGCAGCTCTCATAGGCCCTCTTATGACTCATCCCCCCTGCCGTCCTGGAAAACTCTCACGAGAGTGATAGAGAGAGAGCTGTGCATGATGTCATAAGCCTAGGCTAATGACCAGACAAGAAACAGGAAGTGGGCTGTACAAGGTATTAACTGGCAGAAATGTTTTACTATCCAAAATTAAAACAACAACAAGGGAAGAATATTTAATTGATGGAAAGTTTAAAAAATTACTAAAAAAAAAACGCAGAGGTGATCAAATACCACCAAAAGAAAGCTCTATTTGTGTGAAAAAGGAATGTCAATTTTGTTTGGGAGCCACGTCGCACGACCGCGCAATTGTCAGTTAAAGCGTCGCAGTGCCGAATCGCAAAAAGTGGTCTGGTCTTTGGCCAGCAAAATGGTCCAGTCTGAAAGTGGTTAAGGTCACGTTGGAAAAGAAAAGGAGTCCCATTTTGCGGCGCTTTCAAAACGCTTTTAGGCACTTAGGAAGCGCTTCCCATTCATTTCAATGGGCAGGGGCATTTTGGGAGCGCTATTTATTGAAGGTTGAAAACAAAGAAAGTTGACCCATCTATGGCCAGCTTAAAGCACAGTGAGGTCCACCTAGCCTTGAGGCCCAGCTGATCAGCTCCTCATGCTCAACCAAAGCTGACCAACAAGTATTAGGTGAGGGGTTTCCTCAAGAGAGACCTCCGCCCCACCCCAAGGCAAGGAAGGAAGGAAGGAACCTGATGGTCACACATCCTTCCCTAGACTTCAGGTTAGGCCCAAAAACCTGCAACCTACATCTGGAGTGAAAATGGAAAATAAATAAATGCAGGGTGACATACATGGAGAGCAAATAAATATGTAAAACTAAAAAAGTGCTAGTGGTGGTACATTGGCTAAGCCTTGCATTCTGGTAAGTGAGGTCCCAAACCCATAGTGCTCCAGCCGTCCCAGGACACCACTCTCAGGGGGTGCTTGACACTGCGGGACCTCTGTTTTCCCAGCCCCTGACCACAAAAGGTAACACAGTCCAAGCAGGAGTTACTGGGCCCCCTCAGGTTATTCCACTAGAGAATTACTTCTATGTCCTGGTGTTCCGGTTTCTCCTCCTTACTGGAGGATACCTCTAGACCCCCATCATACCAGCAGGGGTACTATACAACCAACCATCCCAGCCCCAAGGAAAGACAATCCAGTCACTCTAATTGGAGGCAGGCATTGCTTTAAATAGTTGAAGTGGTGTGGGCAAGCTCAGCTTAGGATGGCAACGTTCTCCTGCACGAAGTCTTACTCAGTTAGTGTTGACAACCTGTGTCAGGAAGTGCACCTGTGCTGGACGTATATCCAGGTACAACAACAGTAAATGCAAGCCTAAAAAATAAAAATAAAAAAATCAATGATAGGCTAACAAAATGCAACTTTTTTTTGGGGGGGGGGGGGTTACAAACACTTAGGCCCCTTTCACACTTGTGCGACTTCAAAGACGCACGATTTTTCTGCGATTTTGTCGCGATTTTTTCACACTTTTACACTTATACTACTTGTCCCACGATTTGGGACTGCAAAGTAGCATGAAACGTAGTTCCCCATGATTTCCAATGACAGCCATTCATATTAGTACGACTTCAAGTCGTTCCGACTTCAAAGTAGTCCCTGCACTACTTTGGTCCGATTTTGATGCCACTTACACAGGCATTCCTTGAAATCGTGGCAAAATCATGGTAAAAATCGCAGCCGCGAATCGCAGTAAAATCGCGCAACTTTGAAGTCGCACAAGTGTGAGAGGGGCCTAATACATTGGAAATCATGGGGAACGACTTGTCATGCTACTTTGCAGTCCCAAATCGTGGGACAAGTAGTTCCCCATGATTTCCAATGACAGCCATTCATATTAGTACACAGTAAATAAAAACCGCGCTACAGCTAATATATAATGAAGACAGGCTGCTGCTCAATGTGGGATACACACACAAAAATACATGAATGAAAGAAGAAGCTGCACCAAGAACAAATAAAAATAAAATATCATAGATTACAAAAGCTATATGCGTCCCACTGGATGTAATGTCCACAGTAGTAGGGACCTTCACAGCACCTAGGGGCCCTGTACGGCCCCTAAGGATGACAGCCTCTATCAACACAGAGGTCGATCCCAGGAACAATGGTAGAAGCAAAATGAACTGTTTTACAATGTCCAAGTAGAAAGCGTATCAAATGGAAGTAGTAGTGAAGGAGGTGATCCTGGCGTCCAAGTGTGAAACAGAAGAAGCACCTTGGTGACTTGTAATAAAAGCAATGGTGAACACAGTGCCCGACACCCTCACACACTAACTGCTTACCAGAAAGCAGAGGTAAAAAAGCTCTGCTATGACACTAAACGACCCACGGCTGCGACTCTTCCTGGTTTCCCGTGATATCCAATCAATACTTTGAATAGTGAAGAGTTGGGGGACCACTTGTTCACATAGGATCCATATAGGGAGTGGAGGAAGAAAAGCAGCCCATAGCGTAAATCCGGTAACAATCGTTTTATTAAAACAAAATAAGAAGCACTTACATTGGTCCAAATGTTAAGGCACATATATATATATATATATATATATATATATATAATATATAGTAAATTCATATTAGTACGACTTCAAGTTGTTCCGACTTCAAAGTAGTCCCTGCACTACTTTGGTCCATTCCTTAAAAATCGTGGAAAAATCGCGGTAAAATCACACGACTTTGAAGTCGCACAAGCGTGAAAGGGGCCTAACGTACACCCGTGTTTTTTCAGGGCAAAAAAACAAAAATCATTACATCTCCCCCCCCCCCCCCCTTCCCCTGCAGTCTTTTGTGACACATCACAGGTCCCAGAAGACTACGGGACCATTCACAAGGTGCAGTGCGACTCACAAGGTGCAGTAGGAAATAAGCTGTGAAGCCGCAAAGCTGTTACCCTTACTAGAGATGCCGGAGCCTGCACCGGAAGCAGATTGAAGAATCGGAACGGGTGGGGACATCGCTGGATCCCTGGACAGGTAAGTGTCCTAATATTAAAAGTCAGCAGCTACAGTATTTGTAGGTGCTGACTTTCATTTTTTGGGATGAGGGGGGCTGGAGCTTCTCTTTGGGGGGGCTGGAGCTCCTCTTTAGGTACGTAGCTGTAGTGGTTGTTTGAAAAAAAAAAAACATAAGGTCAATCTATCGCAGGAACTCACTGGTATAATAAGGCTGCTGAGCAAACCTGAGACTTTAATTAAATTACTTCTAATAAATGAGTCTATAAAATCTATAAATTATTATCCCGCTTCTGGGTGATTTGTAAACCAGGGCGGCAGCTTGAATACATGACAAACGGATTGTGTTTAGTCATTATCTTCATTATTATACATTACCATGTGTCTCAAATACATCCTGGTAACCTTGTAGGCTGGTAACGTATTGCAAAGATAATCCCGTCATCTGCTACCTTGTAAAACGATATTAGTCTATTGTAGTTACTAAATGGCATAATGATTGGTATTATTATTATTATTATCATTATTAAAATCATAACTCATATTTTATTTCCATCACTGTCATGATTATAATTATTGAATCTTTTTGTAAGAAAAAAGTGCAGCGCCTAAAACATGAATGATACATAAGAACCAATAAGGAATCTGCGCTCATAAAGATAACGGCAAAGATATCTCTTGGCTGTAGGAAGTTTTCCAAAATGAATGGCAAAAAAGGAAAATTAAATAAATGATTGAAAATGGATAAAAAAAAAAGTCTAAAACAATGGCCACCGTTCCGTCGAGAGATAGCAGCAGTAGCGTCCAAACGAGTAAACCTCCACCATCAAGTGAAATGCAAACTCACCGGACTCAATGGCTGCCGTTACAGCAGCTTGGAAGCCTTGTACATATATGTAGATGTATGTCCCTCTGGAGATAACACAACGGACATATCCTGAAGGCGGTGGTAGTCAGAATCAAGCTAGGGATAAATAAGCTCACCCAGAGCCCAGAAGGAATCTCATAGTGTAGTATGTTTATTATAAAAGTAAAAGCCACATAAAAGCATAAATGTAAGTAATCAAAGACTCACATGGGTAGCTGCTGGTGACTGGAATTGAACCGGCAGCAAGACATCAGTGCCAAGAGCCGATGCGTTTCGTCCAAAGGGACAATGTCAAAGAAGAAACGCTTTTGTATTCAGTCAATACTTTGTAGAACCACCTTTTTCTGCAATTACAGCTGCAAAGTCTTTTTAGGGATGTCTCTACCAGCTTTCCACATCTACAGAGTGAAATTGTTGCCCATTTTTCTTTGCAAAATAGCTCAAGCTCTGTCAGATTGGATGGAGAGCATCTGTGAACAGCAATTTATAAGTCTTGCCACAGATTCTCAATTGGATTTTGGTCTGGACTTTTACTGGGCAATTATAAAAACATGAATATGCTTTGATCTAAACCATTCCATTGTAGCTCTGGCTGTATGTTTAGGGTCGTTGTCCTGCTGGAAGGTGAACCTCCGCTCAAGTCTCAAGTCTTTTGCAGATTCTAACAGGTTTCTTCTAAGATTGTCCTGTATTTGGCTCCATCCATCTTCCCATCAACTCTGACCAGCTTCCCTGTCCCTTCTTAAGAAAAGCATTCCCACAACATAATGCAGCCACCACCATGCTTCACGGTGGGGATGGTGTGTTCAGGGTGATGTACAATGTTAGTTTTCTGCCACACATAGCATTTTGCTTTTAGGCCAAAAAGTAAAATTTTGGTCTCATCTGACCAGAGCACCTTCCTTCACATGTTTGCTGTGTCCCCCACATGGCTCTTGCAAACTGCAAATGGGACTTCTTATGGTTTTCTTTCAACAATGACTTTCTTCTTGTCACTCTTCCATAAAGGCCAGATTTGTGGAGAACACGACTAATAGTTGTCCTGTGGACAGATTCTCCCACCTGAGCTGTGGATCTCTGCAGCTCCTCCAGAGTTCCCATGGGCCTCTTGGCTGCTTCTCTGATGAATGCTCTCCTTGCCCGGCCTGTCAGTTTAGGTGGACGGCCATGTCTTGGTAGGTTTGCAGTTGTGCCATACTCTCCATTTTCAGAGGATGGATTGAACAGAGCTCCGTGAGATGTTCAAAGCTTGGGATATTTTTTTATAACTTAACCCTGCTTTAAACTTCTCCACAACTTTATCCCTGACCTGTCTGGTGTGTTCCTTGGCCTTCATGATGCTGTTTGTTCTCTAACAAACCTCTGAAGGATTCACAGAACAGCTGTATTTATACTGAGATTAAATTACACACAGGTGGACTTTATTTACTAATTAGGTGACTTCTGACCCCAATTGGTTCCACTAAATTTTAGTTAGGGGTATCAGAGTAAAGGGGGCTGAATACAACTGCACGTCACACATTTTTCAGATATTTAATTATAAAAAAATGAGAAAAAACATTTATCATTTTCCTTCCACAATTATGTGCCACTTTGTGTTGATCTATCACATAAAATCCCAATAAAATAAATTTATGTTTTTGGTTGTAACATGACGGATTGTGTAAAATTTCAAGGGGTGTGAATACTTCAAGGCACTGTAAAACTGTGCAGCCAGTTTTGTGACCCGGACACCTCTTACAAAGAGAACAAACAGATCCTTGAATTTCACTCACCAGCCTGGTCACTGTAAAGTGAAGGAACAGCAACAGACAAATAGTGAGCCATTCTACACTCTGCTTTCTCCTCCTGACGGCGTGTTTACTGTCAGCACATGTGCAAACAGCAGAGCCAAATTGGATTTTGGTGCAACCTCCATCTCCCAGTCTGAGTTCCATTGTGCATAATTTTAGCACTAAAAATAGCACCTGAAAAATGCCTCTCATGCCACCACAGTGTGAAAGACTGATGTTCCAAAAAGTCCTGCAAGCGGCATCTTTGGGGCGCTTTGGGAGTGCTGTATACAGCGCTCCTAAACCACCCCTGCCCATTGAAATGCACGGGCAGCGATTCGGAAGCGCCGCAACATGGGCGATTTTAACCCTTTCTTCGGCCGATAGCGGGGGTTAAAAGCGTCCCACTAGTGGCCGAAAAGCAGCGTGGCCCCAGTGTGAAAGTGCCCTAAAGGACAAGGGGACACTCTTTGCATCTGGAAGAAGAAAAATTTAATAATCTCTGCATATGGAAAGACTTCTTCACAGTTATGCCTTGTACACACGGTTGGACATTCCGACCACAAAATCCGTTGGATTTTTTCCGACTGATTTTGGTCGAAACTTGTCTTGCATACACATGGTTGCACAAAGTTGTCGGAAAATCCGATCGTTCAGAACGCGGTGCCGTACAACACATACGACGGGACTACTTAGAGGCCAGTGGCCAATAGCTTTCGTCTCCCAATTTCTTCTGAGCATGCGTGGCACTTTGTACTTCGGAATTCTCTACACACGATCCTGCTCTCAAATTTTTTCCATCGGTTTTCTATTGATTTATGTATTACATTTTTTCTATTGGCTGATTATAATGGACTTTTTTAACCTAGGTAAATATAAATCTATGTAAAATAATTTCTTATCCACATAACTGTCCTGGCTCAGGAACTCGGAATGTTGAAGTCAGAAGATTAGTATGGCATCAAGGCTACAAGAATTTTTAAAATGGCACCGTACATTTCTTTCAAGAAAGGGTCCTTTTACCTGTAGGAATCCCTGCTTCGACTTGCACCTGTGCACTTTTGGACAAGCCAATCACAGCTCCAAGTCCAGGTCTTTACTGGACCTGTGGGGTGGGACTACCCACCAATCCATAACTGTCCTAGCTTAGTGACCCAGGATGTTGAAGTCAAAAGATTAGTATAGCATCCAGTCAACAAGCATTTTCAAAATGGCACCCTACATTCCTTTTACGAAAGGATTCCTTTACCTGTAGGAACCCCTTCTTCGATTTGCACCTGTGTACTTTTGGACAAGCCAATCACAGCTCCAGGTCCAGGCCTTTACTAAACCTGTGGGACTACCCACCAATCCATAACTGTCCTAGCTTAGTGACTCAGGATGTTGAAGTCAAGAGATCAGTATGGCATCCAAGCAACAAGCATTTTCAAAATGCCACCCTACATTCATTTTAGGAAAGGGTTCCATTACCTGAAGGGACCCCTTCTTCGACTTGCACCTGTGCACTTTTGGACAATCCAATTACAGCTCCAGATCCAGGCCTTTACTAAACCTGTGGGACTACCCGCCAATCCATAACTGTCCTAGCTTAGTGACCCAGGATGTTGAAGTCAAAAGATTTGTATGACATCCAGGCAACAAGCATTTTCAAAATGACACCCTACATTCCTTTTAGGAAAGGATTCCTTTACCCTGTAGGAACCCCTTCTTCGACTTGCACCTGTGCACTTTTGGACAAGCCAATCACAGCTCCAGGTCCAGGCCTTTACAGGACCTGTGGGGTGGGACTATCCGCCAATCCATAACTGTCCTAGCTTAGTGACCCAGGATGTTGAAGTCAAAAGATTTGTATGACATCCAGGCAACAAGCATTTTCAAAATGCCACCCTACATTCCTTTTAGGAAAGGGTTCCTTTACCCTGTAGGAACCCCTTCTTCGACTTGTGCACCTGTGCACTTTTGGACAAGCCAATCACAGCTTCATTACTAACAGTCCCACCCACAAGGGCCAGGTCTTTGCTGGACCTGTGGGGTGGCACTACCCACCAACCCAAGTCCGTATCTTTTCTGACCACAAAAATTTGGTAACAATAAAAGTTTGTTACTGCAAAGTTCAACATTTAATTTCTAAAGTTATTGAAGAGCTTTACAAACTCCACACTTGTCATACCTCTTCTTTGCCGACGGCGGTCTCCTATTGAAAGACAACTTGCGTGAGACCTCATTTAAAAAACATATTTTCCGAAGCCGGAAAAAAGAAGTTCAAATGAAATCTGTTTGGAAATCAAAAAAATAATGGCTCCCGTTTCCGAAAGGTCTTAACGCCTTTGGGAAAGTCACTGCTACAAAATCCAGATAGAATCAACATTAGCTGAAAGGGGAGTCGAACAACGTAGCTGGAGCATTGTAATGAACGTCGGCACCCAATTAAGTGGGAGATATCAGAATGCTTCAAAGCTCCACTTATATACAGACTAGATCAAAGTTGTCTGTCAATTGTCTTTGAAGAGATAAAAACATATTCAATGCTCAGTCTTTTTTTTATTTTTTTTTCCTTGCCTGTCTTTTAAACTCAATGGTTTCTTAAGAGTTCTGACAACTTGCAATGACTATCAATCAGCGACACAGTGGGTGGAACGCCAAGGCACAATGACAGCAATCGCTTGCAGTCTTTTTTTTTTTTTTACAAAATGTTCCTCTTCCCACTTTGAAATAACGTTTAAGTTCTTTGATTAATCTATTTTGGAGATAATGCAAAGTTAAGTGTTGCATTGAAATGTGTCACTACATATGATGAACTGAATTGGAGTGCACTGGCCACACCGCTCACAAAGGGGGTTGAGGATGAAAAGAATCGGGAGTGAGACGGTACAGGTGATTTCTTAAAGATCTCCAGCAGACAAAACATGAAAGCTGCAATCCAGGCATACAGATAAATAAACAGTTTAAATACATATTTTTGAACTGTCTTACCTATAAAATGTGTATGACGGTTCAATCCAGGAACCCGCGCTAGACAGAACAACCAAGTGCTGACCGATTTTTGTTATTTTTTTTTGACACTGCACTCTGGTCTAGGATGCACAAAGCCTGTGTTTGGACAATGAAGGAGCAGCAGAAAACGAATGCCGCGTACACACAATCGGACTATCCGGTGGACTATCCGGTGGACTTGGTCCGACAAACCAGAGTCCGCCGGACAATAGACATGTGCGATTAGTTTCGTACGATTTGGAAATTCGTACAAATTTTTTCGAAATTCGTACGAATCCGAATTACAAATTAATACGAATTCTGTATGAAATACGAAATTTCGTTTATGAATTTCGGATCCAAATTATCCGAATCCAAACTACCAAATGATGAATTTCAACTAATATGAAAGAAATTATGGCGGATATAACAAATGATTCGAATGAATTCGAGATTCAGTATATCGAATCGTTACGAATCGTAACGAATATCGACACTCTACGAATAATAATTAATTATCCAAAAACGTATTAACGTTACATAACACATAAGTCTATTGTCTATTGTTCACCAATCACTCAGAGGAAGTACGAAATACGAAATTTCGTATTCGTAAACGAAATTTCGGATTTCATACTTCCTCTGAGTGATTGGTGAACAATAGACATTTATAGACTTGTGTTATGTAACGTTAATACGTTTTCGGATAATTCGTTATTATTTGTAGAGTGTCGATATTTGTTACGATTCGTAACGATTCGATATACTGAATCTCAAATTCATTCGAATCATTCGTTATATCCGCTATAATTTCTTTCATATTAGTTGAAATTATATTCGTAGAGTGTTGATATTTGTAACGATTCGTAACGATATTAACGATTCGTACTAAATTCATATTTCGTACGAATCCAAATTAAATTTCGTACACGAATTACGATTTTTTTTTAATACGAAATAAAACGGAACAAAACAAAACAAATTTTTTGACGGCTCCCATGTCTACCGGACAATCCGCCCGTGTGTGATGTCACAGTCCCGGGGATGCTGAGACTGTGACATCATAAGGGGCAGGGTCACCATGTGACATCAGCCAGTGACCCCGCCCCATGTCCCTATATAAGTGGCGCGCTACACGTCCCGGCCATTACAGGTCGGAGAGAGCGTTGTGTCAACATCGGGAGAAGAAGGAAGAAGAAGAAGCAGAAGTGGCAACAGCGACAAACCGCTGTTGCGGTGGCAACAGCGACAAACCAGAAGACCGGGCCAACGCTAGTAAAAGAGCTGCAAGGAGATAGCGGAGGCCCGGCAGAACAAAGCAAAAAGTGGGACAAGACCCCCGAAGTCAGAAGAAGACCCCCAAAGTCGGAAGAAGACCCCCGGAGCTGTCTAATAAAGTACATTAAAAACCTGTGTTGTGTTTTTTTTTAACACTTTTTCCCATGTACCCCATACTCATTCACATAGGGTGGGGGGCCGGGATCTGGGGGGACAACCCCGACAACCAACGGCCAGGGTTGTCGGGAAGAGGCCCTTGTCCTCATCAAATGGGGACAAGTCCATTCATTTCAAAAGTCCAGCGGACCTCCGCCAAAAGTCCAGTGGATTATCCGCCGGAAAAGTCCGGTCGTGTGTGGGCAAGTCCGCTTGTTCGGAAAGTCCGGCGGACCTCCGCTGGAAAGTCAGGCGGATGTCCATCGAACTAAGTACGCCGGATAGTCCGATCGTGTGTATGCGGCATAAGGTGATCACTCTGCTCCCCTACTGTGAGAAAGCTCCTGATGCAAGATTCACAGCACTTAATAAGGGCTCAGACACTTGGGCACTTTTTCTTTTCCATGTAGCATGCAGACATATTTTGGCCCCCAAGAAGCATAAATGCAGAGCACAGTCCGCTGTCCATAGCTGTATGCAGTTCTGAGCGTTACTCTTGTCACGGCCTTATGCGTTCAGGGATGTGTGCCCTAAATGCGGAGATTCAAATACTTTTGCAAGAGTGCCTTAAGTTCAGCTTTAAAGTGGTACTCAAATGCATAAATACATATATAATTACATTGTAAGATACATTGTGAAACATTTTTTTTTTTTCCTTTTTTTTTTTAAAAGGACTTTTTATTGGTTGTGAGTGATTTTATTACTGGTTTACTTTGTCTTCTGAATAAGTAGCAACAGTGGCGGCTGGTGCTAAAATTTTTGGGGGGGGCGCAAACAAACTTGAAAAAAAACGTTGACAAAAAAACATCAAACGCAGTGCGCCCGCTGTTTACCCTTTTGGAAGCCCATGGCTCTAATCTGGAAGCCTTCTAATTTTATGAATTCCAAAGAAACGCTGCCGCTGTAATTCATATGCCCGGCGCTCGACAAGGGGCCGGGCACATGAATAGGGGGCGGCAGCGGCGACCATAGATAGATTCATGCAATGCATGAATCTATCTATGTGAGAGAGCGAGTGACAGGAGAGGGGGGGGGGGGCGCTCCAGCACCCTTTATGGACGCACCGCCACTGAGTAGCAGTGTTGCCAACCATCAGTATTTTTACTGGCAGCCAGTAAAAAATGGCCATTTTTCTCCTGCCAGAAAATGCCAGTGACACAAAAAGGTTGCCAGTAAAAAATATGGCTGTGGTGCTTGCTCTGATCCAGAGTCGGCCGAGACCATCCAAGTGCCTGCAGTGTGTTTGGGTGGTGCCTGTGGGGCGCGGATCTGGAGGAGGCGGTGCCTAAGCATGTCGTGTAATGTCATGGCGCAAAGGAAGCCGAGCCTCGTGTGTGGGTCTGCAGGACGGAAGCAAGGAAAGCCTGGAGGGGGATTGTCAGTGCTGTTCGGACTGGAGTGAATGGAAGTGTCCACCTGGCGTGGCAAGAGACTGTCACTAGGACTCAGGAGGGAACGTGTTGTATCAGTGAGTGGTCTTCATCATCTGTGCTGCTGTCAGTGTCACTGTGAGAGTCAATTTTGTGTGTGTGTGCCTGCCCAGTCTAATTTCTTGCCCTCCTGAGTCCTGTCCTTGAGCTACTTACTATATCAAAACTAAAATAAGAAATAGGTTTGCCTTAATATCCATCTTAAATCACATTGCTAACTGCATATTGTACTTGTTTATAGCCTAAATACTGAAATTTGCACAAAATTTTGGAAATGGCAGTAAATTTTGGGTGTTGTGTCAGTAAATTTAATTCTAATAGGTTGACAACACTGATGAGTAGCAAGGGGTACCTCTTACTCATTTACCTAGGAAGGAGGGCTGGATATCAGTGGTCCCCTTTATTTTAAAGGAGGCTTCCCAATTCTGATAAGTCCTTCCCCCATGGACTTCTGCATCCACCAAGCCAGGGATGTGGGGAAGAGACCTCAGGTCTCGATCAACATGGAAGGTACCTTGTAGGTGGTGGGGGGGGGGGGTGATCTCAACTGCAAGGTACCCTCCCAATAATGGAGGGATGTGTGGCCAGGAGGGGAGAGGGGGGCATGGATTTTGGATGGGGAACCCCATTTTTTTTTGCCCAGTCCCCCCTTCAAAATGTATACTAAACCCTTCAAGGCTAAGGGCTTAGTATAGATCAGGGATATGCAATTAGCAGACCTCCAGCTGTTGCAAACTACAAGTCCCATCATGCCTCTGCCTCTGGGTGTTATGCTTGTGGCTGTCATAGTCTTGCTATGCCTCATGGGACTTGTAGTTCTGCAACAGCTGGAGGTCCGCTAATTGCATATCCCTGGTATAGATCTTGAGAGGGACCCCATGCATTTTTTCTTAAAGGCACAGTATGCGTCTCTGTAAACAATGTAAGAATGTGTATATGTTTTAAATATAAAAAAACAGTGTGAGGTCTCCTTTAAAACCCATGTAAGAGACGTATCCAATGGATAAGTCTAATGTGGATATAGTGGGGACCCCAGGCAAAAATAAAAATAAAAGTGTCCTCCAAAATCCATACTAGACACTTATGCAGGCAGATAGCCTGGCTGGCCAGGGAAGTGAGGGGCAGTGAGCATGCACCCCTCTTCCTGAACCATACTAAAGCCCATTTTTCCCACCATACCCTCATGGCATGGCACCATGTTTTTATATTCTTGGGGACAAGGGCATCATCCCTACATCCCTGGCCCGATGGATTTGAGGTCTGCGGAGGGAGATTTGTCAGAAGCTGGAAGCCTCCTTTAAAATAAAAGGGGCCCTCATATATCCAGGACTTACCCACACCACAACAATCTACCATAGCAAATGACAGTTCCCCTCTGCGGTTCGTCAACAAACCATCTGGGGATGATGGCTGATGTTATTGACCAGATATGGCCATAACCACATTTGGTCAGTGACAACACCTGGGTTTCCCCTTAAGCTTTTGAAACAAACTAGCTGACAGCTGGAAGCTGCCATTTATTGGTGGTATAAATATCCCCACTAAATGAATGACTTCCATCCAGGGGCTGACTGGCAACTTTTGACCCAGGGGGCAAGTACAAAACAGAAGCCCATGGTCCAGGAAATCAGCCCCCCTCCCACTCTCCCTCTTCCCTGCCTCCTCCTGAACCCATCCCAGGCTGAAGCTCCACTCTCTTCTCACCAAGCAAGTTGGGCTGGACAGGGCCTTATGCACTGACTCCGGGTTCCCGAACTGGCTGACAGGGAGCGGCCTGGAGCTGCAGGGGGGAGCCATCTCAGCCCGGGCTGGGCAGAGAGCCTCCGGTGGGCTTGGAGCCAGCCTCTGCTCGGACACAGTGTGGCGTGCACCATCCATGCTAGGGGTGGTGGCCTGTGCTCTGTCCTTGTCCTCATTGTGCAACTGGTAGGACACCTGGCAGGGACTGTTTACTCCTTATCACCAGGAACGGCACAGTGGTGTAGTGTACCACTGTGCCGTTTTGTGTAGTGGGACAGTTGTAGACAATGTACAGGGATAGGGACAGTTGTAGACACTCACTCAGGTTGAACTGGATGGACTGGTGTCTTTCTTCAACCTTACTAACTATGAAACTATGAAACCGTTTAGGTATGTCTGTGGGGGAAGCAGTGCAACCTTTTTTACGGGGCATCTGAGTGGCCTGTGCCCCCTGGCCCAGTCTGCCCCTGCTTCCAACTGCGGCAGGTGAAGGTTCAGGCAGAAGTTCTTGCCAAATCTGTTCCTAAAAATCTAACTCCAAGTATTGCCAATCTGAAAACTGTAGATAAGGACTAAAAACTGAAAAGAAGAACAAAATTGTCTACAGTTCTTGTGGTCAGATCATAAAGAGTAAATGACCAGTATATGGTATCAGCAATTGAAATGCATTATGGATGGTAATGATCATGTGCCTTGGGCATAAAAATGTACATTGACATATTCCCTAATTTATAGAATCCTTGCTATGCCACATAAAGGCAGTGAAACCTTGCTGGTTCCTTGAGTTACCATGAAACATTCCCAACATTGATTGGGAAATAATTATTAATCATAAGGGCACTTTTAGAGGATATTTATGCTCCCGCAGCGCATTATAGACCCGGGGGGTGATCGGTATACGCTAATAGTCTTTGTATATTGATGACCAGCTTTATGGATGTTCTGTAACAAATAGACACAACCCAAGACAAATAGTGGCTAGCGGTGTTGCATGGGATGATTAGTGCATCCACTAATACATTTCCGTGGAAGATGCATGTTGTCTCTCTATACAATCCTTCCCCACTACCTGAAATAGATTAACGGCAGTCCCATTTCTCTTGTCTGACTTTTTTCCCAGCAGCTCCGTCTCCTCGGCTCACGTGTGTTCCTGTCATTCTTCATTCTAGTGGCGTAAGCAGAGTTTTGCGGTGTAGTATAGATTTATTGCTAATGACCATTTCTCAAGTGGATATTCAACAGACACAATAAGCATGGATCTCACTGAGCAGAGGTGTGTGAATAATTACACAGCATTCCAGATACTGATTCCTCATGTCCACCTACGAGGCACTCAATCGTTCGTATAACAGGTTTACGAAAAACACGTAAAAAGAAGCATGAGAAAAAGAATGCCCTTTTATTTTTCTACCTATCCTACTTTAATAGGCATAAATAAAATAATGCCACCACATTCCATGGTCACTAGCCTTCAAATCAATTATTCATTCTTATGCCGCGTACACACGATCGGAATTCTTGTCGGAAAAAACTCTGACGGTTTTTCTGATGGAATTCTGACGGAATTCCGCTCAAGCTGTGTTGCCTACACACGATCACACCAAATTCCGACGGTCAATAACACAGCGGCATAAAACACGTTCGACAGCACTATAAAAGGGAAGTTTAATGCTTCCGAGCATGCGTCGAATTGTTTCAGAGCATGCGTCGGAATTTTGCGTGTCGGAATTGCATGCACACGATCGGAAAATCCGATAGAAAGGTTTTCCGTCGGAAAAATTTAGAACAGGTTCTCAATTCAAAGTCTGTCGGAAATTCTGACAGAAAAAGACCGATGGGCATACACACGGTCGGAAAATCCAATGAACAGCTCCCATCGGACTGTTTCCATCGGAAATTCCGACCGTGTGTACGCCGCATTATTCTAACATTTATTCACCCCTCAACTCCTCAACCCCTTTACCTTTACCCTAAAAAAATCTAATCCCTAACTTTTAACCTTATCCTAACACTATTTAAAGCTGAATTACAGATATGGCAAGTTTTACATTGTTACAACTAGGGACAATATTAGTATGCAGGTGCCATAGGATCCAGTGGCTGCCTATCCATTTCTGTTGCAGGGGCGCCGCCCCCCCATCCATGCGGCCGGCCCTCTAATCTACATGCTGGGTGCAGGGATTCCAATGGGAGTTTCTTTTTCAAAGCAGGGTTCCAACATCACTGTGCCCGAGCCCACCCAGTTGTGTGGCAATAAGGAATTAATATTCGCTATTGTCACACTGATTCTCCTCCCGGCCAATCAGGAAGCGCGAGACCCGTTTTCCAATTGGCCAAAAGGAGAGGCAATCCTATTGGCTGCCTAGGAGGAGGAGGAAGTAGATGCAGGGGAAGCAGCATTGCCGCAAAGCCAAGGAGGGAGGAGACGCCACTCGCCGCCCGCTGCCCGGAGGACCTAGATGGGGTAAGTGTGGGGAGCGACTGCCTGGGAGAGGGAGGTGCGGGAGACTAGACAGACCAACCTCAGGGGGTGTGGCGGCAGATCAATGGATTGGCACCCCCCCAAAAAGTATACCACCAGCCGCCACTGATAGGATCCATGTGGAAGCTGGAAATCACTGTGGTAGACACTGCCACTACACCCCTACTACAGTGATCTCCACTGTACTTCCGAGTCCCCTGTTGAGCGCCTACACTTCTGGGGTCTTTATCAATATTTATAATGAGGAGATGGAACTATAAAAGAGGGCCCGAAGCAAAAAATAAAAAAAGCGAAGGGCAGACATGACTTGGTGAAAAGGAGAGAAAGACTTTAAAAGGGTTAAAACTGGCAAACTTTTGTTTCAGAAGCCTTAAGCCCCATACACATGGGCTGAATGATGGGAGAGTTTGGTTGGGTCAATAGAAACTGTCCTAAATGCAGCCCGTGTGTATATGTCAGCCAGTCCGACAGAAGCCGGCCATTTGGCCAGCTTCTGTCACGCGAGCATGCTGGAAAACCAGCAGCCAACCACCTCCCGATCATCTCTCGGAGTATTCTAGCAGGGGGCTATCCCCCTATCAGAACACAACAGCTCAGCGGGGAGATCTCGGTACTAACGTTGGATTGTTAGTACAGCGGCTCCGACCTGAGTCCAACCCACTGGGTTGAACAAAAAAAAACTATTAGTGTGTACCAGGCTTTAACTGATTGGCAGGTGGGGTCATGGAGACTTTAGGAGGGGGTTGCTTGCCACAACTTTTTGGTGATGTGCAGCAGACAAGGAAGAAAGTTCCCACCAACCCTTCCAGTGTTTTCTTTGGTTCTGTTATGCTGTGGATATCATAGCAGCTGGGCATTTGTTGGTCTTTTGGAGAAGGCTACAATTTAGGGCTAATAGGATGGTCCATCTGTGGTATGGATTCCTTATGTGCATTCCATGATGGTTCTTCTAAAAATCTTTTCATGTTTTAAGTCTGATTATAGTGACTTATAGAAATGCCCTTCAGTATATGGGCAAAAGATACCTGATGATCACACCTAAATGCAGGGCCGTGACAAGGGGTGGGCAGGAGGGACGGCTGCCCTGGGCACTGTGGTATCATGTAAGGTGGGGGGGGGGGGGGCCCCACAAGGAGATGGGGGGAGTGAAATTGTGTTGAGAAGGGGGAATTTAGGAGGTGGTAGGGGATGAGAATTGTTTTAGGAGGGCAAATTTGGGGAGGTGTGCTAGGAGTGGTGATTGGGGTGGGGGGTTTGTGTTGGGAGGGGGATGGAAGAAGAGGATTTGTGCGAGGAGGGTTTGCTATAAAAGTTATTTGGTAGAGGGGGTAAATATTTTTTTTTTGGGGGGGGGGGGGGGTTGTGCTATTAGGGACTATTAGGGGATAGAATATTTGTGCTAGCAGGGGAAATTTGTTTGTGTGTGTGTGTGGGGGGGGGGGTTGTCCTAGAATGAGAAGGGGGGCAGCTACAAGTTTCACTCTTCAGTGTACAAGTGAGTTGCTCTGCTTGTACACTGTTGCCGACTACTGCCCGGGTCAGAGGCCCCTCCCCTCTCCACTGTACAGAATCAGGAAGAGAACTACAAGCCCCAGGGAGATCCTGCAGTCCACAGGCACCATAGAGCTGCTGATCGCCACCTCCCACCTCCCCCTGTGCTGGGGGTTGGAGGTGCACAGACAGCCAGGTACAGGGGAACCTCTGGGGGGGGTTTAAGTCTGGGAACCCTGGTGTAAGGGGGGGGGCTCTCTGGGGACCCTGATGTATAGGGGGGCTCTCTGGGGACCCTGATGTATGGGGGGGGCTCTCTGGGGACCCGGATGTATGGGGGGGCTCTCTGGGGACCCTGATGTATGGGGGGGGGGGGGGGGGCTCTCTGGGGACCCTGATGTATGGGGGGGGGCTCTCTGGGGATGACCGTGATGTATAGGGGGGCTCTCTGGGGACCTTGATGTATGGGGGGGGCTCTGTGGGGACCCTGATGTATGGGGGGGGGGCTCTGTGGGGACCCTGATGTATGGGGGGGCTCTCTGGGGACCGTGATGTATAGGGGGCTCTCTGGGGACCCTGATGTATGGGGGGGCTCTCTGGGGACCGTGATGTATAGGGGGCTCTCTGGGGTCCCTGATGTATGGGGGGGGGCTCTGTGGGGACCCTGATGTATGGGGGGCTCTCTGGGGACCCTGATGTATGGGGGGATCTCTGGGGACTTGTTTACATCGGCAGACCACCATTCGGCCTCTGCTGGAAACGATCGTCGGGGTCCGGCGGACATCTGATCCGCCGGACCCGCTGATTAGCTCTCTGTGTGTCCAATCACAGCGGCAGCAGGTCAAACAGTGCGCAGACCCGCAAGTGCTGAATCAAGTACCTGTATGTGATTCTGCTCACAGGAGACACAGCCCCGCAGTAAATGTACGTGGTTAATATGACTTTATTTGTCTTTATTTTCTTAACTCTTTAAACATGTATTTTGAACATACAGTAGAGAAATTCTGTGACCAATGCATGTAATGTAGCAGCGAAATATATACGTGGGGCTTTGTGAGGGTGTGGCTTGTGTGTGGGTGGGGACAAGGGGGGCCCCATGATCCCCTATTGCCCGGGGGCCCCATGAGTTGTCAGTCGGCCCCTGACTGTAGCTCTAAGGTTGGAATCACAATTGTCCTAAATGTTGATGTAATATTAACAGTGCCCTTCGCTGGAAACAGCTGAGCTCAGTAATTTGGAGTATTAGCCACATGCTTCCAGGGGTCTTCAAACTACGGCCCTCCAGTTGTTCAGGAACTACAATTCCCATCATGCCTAGTCATGTCTGTGAATGTCAGAGTTTTACAATGCCTCATGGGATGTGTAGTTCTGCAACAGCTGGAGGGCCATAGTTTGAGGATCCCTGCTTTAGACCATATAGTGTATAATTCATGTATAATTCAGGCCATAATTTATTTAACAGAACATGTATTTCGGGATATGTATACATGTCTAACGATAGGATTTGCCAGTGTTCTGCTCTTTCTTTTTTTATTGGAGCGCACATGAATATGGAAATAAAAATTGGGCTTTCTTTAAAATCCACTTTATATTATTTCATGCCATAGGCTACCGCAGCAGTCTATTAAAGGTACTTGCTTAAGTTATGTCCATCTACAATGCAGTAAAATGGTTAACATTATGTACATTTTTAATGTCCTGTCATATATTTTTTATACGTTGTTTTCAGCAGACTTGGCCTGTGTACCTGTCTGGATATTAGCATTGCAAATGGTAGAATTCTTTAGGTTAATTCCACATTTGAGTAATTTTCTGAAATAAATGCAGTTTACTAATGCACTTATTTACCTTAATGTTGGAATTTTCACCATATAACTGCGCAATATAATTTTATTTCACATGATTGTAAGAAATACATTAATTTCATGTAAACCTGCTTACACATTGTCAAAGTACTCTAATTCAGCTTATGCCGTGTACACACGATCAGACTTTCTGGCAGACTTGGTCCGGCGGACAATCCGACAGACTTTGCAGCTGAGGTCCACTGGACTTTCAAACGAACGGACTTGGCCACACACAATCACTCCAAAAGTCCGATGGATTTGAACGTGATGTACGACCAGACTAGAATAAGGGATTTCATAGCCAGTAGCCAATAGCTGCCTTAGGTTGGGTTTTAGTTAGTCGGACTAACACACAGACGGCCGGATTGTCCGCTAGAAAGCCGAGTCTGGCGGACAAATTTGAAGCCAGTCTTATTTCTAGGTCCGCCGGACTTTTGGAAAGAAAAAGTCCGCTGGAGCCCACACATGATCAAATTGTCCGACGGACTCGGGTCCGCCGGACCAAGTCTGTCAGAAAGTCTGATCGTGTGTACGCGGCATTAGGGCCAAACAACAAGAAGTTGGGCACCTACAAGCTACAGTGAAGAAAATGTAGTATCTGTATCTGCTAACATTTAACCACATGCCGACCGGGCCATAGCCGAAAGACGGCTACAGCGCGGTCGGCTTATTCTGGGTTGACGTCCGTTTCATGCTTGCAAGAATATGGCACTGGCTAATGCATACACGAGCCCTCACGCATTCTGTATGGGCCAGCGCTCACGTGCATCCAGGACAGATTTTGGAACCAAATAGGATATTTAAACTTGGCCAGTGCTCAGGATCAGTGCTGTTTTGTCTTCCTGTGACCCTGTGATTTTGCATCCTGATTCCAGTTACTAACCCGGCATGTCTTGACCACTCTCTGAACTCCCCCTGCACTGACCTCAGCTTGTCCCCTGAATTCCCGCTTCTGTCTGCTCCATTGGCTCCTGTTTTACTGATCGTTTACAAACCTGGCTTGTTTCCTGACCACACTCCTGCCTGTGCCCGACCCATCCTGTCTGTGTATGACCCAGCCTGCCTGACTCTGATACTCTGCCTGCTGTCACCACCAGTATCAGCTGCCCACCTGCCTACTAGAGCCATCTGATGACTTCTCCTGCCCAGCGTGGACATCTGCCCTACTGCTAGCAAGACTTACAGGCACTCATGCTACTCTGTACTATTGCGCCTCCTGTCTACACTATCAGGGGTCCCAAGCCAGAGGGAGGCCTGTAAGAGAGGCCTTCCTCACCATATCAGGCTCTGCAACCAGGTACGTGATAGAGCCCATGGCTTTTCCCACCACCCAGCATTGCCAGTTATGAAGTGCCCATGATTTGGTTTAAAGCGTAGGTAACGCAAAAACATTTTTCAGTTTTAGAGAGAAAGAGTTAAAACCACTGTTTATAATCTTATACCGCGCTGGCGAACTCCCGTTGGACGTAACGCGTGCGGGAGGAGGCGCCGCATCTATTGACGTCACCCGCTGCTACCCTATGGTGCTAAGGGGAGATTGGTGCTTGCTGTGGATTGTTACATGCTGAATAACAAGAGGATCGTTCGTGAAGTGTTTTCCCTTTTAATAAACATGCACTTTTAAACAGCAGAGAGCACTTAGATGTGTTCTTATTTCACATGTATTTGGGATGGAGCTGTTATCCAGGAACCCTTGCTGCTTCACATATTATTCCCCTGTACAGGACAATCGTTATTGACCCGCTGGTAATCCAGGGGTCATTCATATGAGGTGAGCTCGCTTATTGACTGTGGGTGAAGGGATCTACCATCTGGAGTGCCATTTACATCTGATTTCTTCTCAATACATGTGGAATCCCTTGAGCTCATTGTGGGACTTTTGGGCTATATTTTGGACTTTTATATTATCTTTTTATATGTTCACAGTATTTATTGTGATGTTACAATTTTAACCGCCTACCGACCAGCCGCCACAGTTATATTGCGGCAGTTGGCTCGGCTGGGCAAATCGCTGTACCAGTATGGTGGTCCCTTTTAATGGCTATAGCAGGCCAGAGCCAATGCCCATGGCTGGCGGCCGTAATGTCCGCCGGCCACCCGCGATCGCTCCACAGAGAGCAAGAACAAGGATCTGTCAATGTAAACAAACAGATCCTCATTCTGTCAGGGGAGTAGAAAGAGATCCATAGAAAGTAAAGGCCGGCAACTCAACAGCTTCTCCATAAAAAATATTTATTTAAGCATTACAGTAATAACATTATCCAAAAAAATGATGCGTTTCGGCCTTAGGCCTTCATCAAAAGCATGAAGTGATCAGGAACAGCGATCTCTCTCTACTGCCAGGCAGTCCACCCCTCCCCTCTGCACAGTTAGAAACACCTCCATAGGGAATGCTTAACCCCTTGATCGCCCTCTAGAGTTAACCCCTTGCCTGTCAGTGTCATTTATACATTGATAAGTGGTTATTTGTAGCTCTGATCACTGTAATAATGTCACTGGTCCCAAAAAAGTTAAAAAAGTGTCCGATCTGTCTGCCGCAATGTCGCAGTCCCGCTAAAAATCGCAGATCACCGCCATTACAAGTAAAAGAAAAATTTATAACAAAAATGCCATAAATCTATCCCCTATTTTGTAGACACTATAACTTTTGCGCAAACCAATCAATATACGCTTATTGCAATTTTTTTTACCAAAAATATGTCGAAGAATACATATTGGCCTAAACTGATGAAGACATTTTTCTTTTTCTATATTTATTATAGCAAAACTTTTCAAAATTGTTGGTCTTTTTTTGTTTATAGTGCAAAAAATAAAAACTGCAGAGGTGATCAAATACCACCAAAAGAAAGCTCTATTTGTGGGAAAAAAGGACTTCAAATTTGTTTGGGTACAGCTTTGCATGACCGCGCAATTGTCAGTTAAAACGATGCAGTGCCATATGACAAAAAATGGCCTGGTCATTAAAGTGGTTGTAAACCCTTACAAACCACTTTGACCTACAGGTAAGCCTAGATTAAGGCTTACCTGTAGGTCCAATAAATATCTCCTAAACCTACATGGTTTAGGAGATATTTAGAAAAAAAACAGGCACCGCTGTCTACGGTGCATGCGCCGTAGACAGCGGCGCGCAGGCGCACTGAGCATGCCGGAGATCGCAGTGATATGCTGCTCTCGTGAGCATGCACGGGAGTGACGTCATTGCGACTCCAGCGAATGACAGCGCTAGAGCAGCGAGACCTGGAAGTCACTCCGGGATTGATGGTGGCGGTGGAGGACGTCGACGAGGGTCGCTTCGGGGGCTTCGTTCTCAGGTAAGTTATTCATAATGAGCTAGTATGCTATGCATACTAGCTCATTATGCCTTTGCCTTGCAGGTACCGTTTTTTTTTTTTTCAAGGAGGCTTTACTTGCTCTTTAAAGCGGAGTGACACTGTCTAATTTTTTTTTTTTGTGCAATGAGAAGGATTTTTTTTTTTGTGCAATGAGAATTCACGTGTTCCGTTTTCAGAGTGAACTTCTGCCGGTTTTCATCAAAAATAAACACTTATAAAAAGTGTTGCTGCTGGGTGCCATCTTGCCTGTGGGCATGTGAAACCACACAGGCACCTTCTATGGCCCAGCATGCACCGCCGTTTCTGCGCCGATCTGCGCTAACGGCAAAGTGTAGCTCACGTTCGCCGAAATCTTGCGAGATTTCGGCCACATCTGCAAACCGAAACCTGGGATCTGGTGTCATTGATCCCAGGAGTCAGTGCGGACATCCGCTGAAATCTCGCAAGATTTACGGGGCTCTCGCGAGATTTCGACAGATGTGGCCGAAATCTCGCGAGAGCCCTGTAAATCTTGCGAGATTTCAGCGGATGTCCGCACTGACTCCTGGGATCAATGACACCAGATGCCAGGAGACAGTGCGGCATGACGAGGATCGATGCACAGACCCCGCCCACCCCCGAAGAGACAGAGCAGGAATTACAAGGTAAGTGAAAAAAAAAAAACACTTAATTTAGTACTCTTTACCTGATTTGGAAGGCAAAGAGATTTACTAAATGAAGTGTGTGCAGAACCGCTTTAAGGGAGTAAATCCTTCTGGGGCTGAAGTGGTTAACAAAAGTACATCTATCTTTCATTATTTGCACTCAACTATGTTTGCTTTGATAAATAATCGTGATGTTTAGTATGGTGATTTAGTGTCACCTTTGGGGCCTCCAAGAAGCACATCCAAACGTTGGAAGTCCTCATCATCCAAATAAATTGAAAGTACAATTTCTTAGAAAATCTCTTTGTGGGGAGTGATCCTTCACTCTTCTTTCTCAATGAGGAGAGTGAACGGGGGGTTTCCCCACACTTTAGTGGGTTCTGGAACTACACAGAAAGGGCAGAGTGGATGTCTATTCTTTGGCCAGTCTCACGGCACTTTGTACCTTCCTATAAACACGTTTTTTTTTTTTTTTATTATTAAACCTTGAATCAATAATGTTACTGTTTTTTTTATTTTTTATTACTGTTTTGAAGTAATCATTTATTATTTAGCGCTGACGTTTCCATTTTTTTTTTTTTTTATTCTTGGAAAAGATTTTGCCGTTCTAAATTTAAACACAGAAGTGTAAGAAGTGATAAAAGCAAAGCTTCTTCTGCTGATGCTCGTGGTGGAGGTGCTACTGGGTTCATGTTTTAATGGAACAGTTCTTTCTCATGGGAGACGATCAGACACACCGTTTGTAGCTTCCGTCATTGCTAAGAGGACATTATAGAATCAGCTAAACATCGTCATTCTCCCCAGGTAGGTAGTCAGATTAGGAGCGAGTGCGTTGGTCAGAGGTGTAGGACACACATGGCGTAAACCTATAACCAACTATGTCTCATGGCCCGGCAAAGTCATACTTTTCTGATGTAAGTTTCATCATATTTACCTTCGTTTTTATTTTGTGCTGTAACATTTTCAGTTTTATTTATTTATTCTGCCTTCAGCATCTTTGTGACTTCAGTCAGTTTTTCCATTTGGCTTTCATTCCTTTTCCCAACAGGTAGACCATTCGAGCATAGCAATGAAAGTCAATAGCCCTACAGAGCCCCATGCCGGGGAGATGTTACAGGCAACGTGAGCATGATACAGTGAAAAGGAAATGCTTGGCTGATTGCTGGTATGTACGAAACTCTTGAGCCCAGTATGCATTCTCACACTTTAGGGAACTGTTCTGCAATATGAAATCTATAATTTTCTTATTAAATTGAAAGCAGCATAACAGAAGCATAATTTACCAGGGATGAGCAGTCATTATTGCAAAATAGATAAAGCCAAAATCTAACAATCTCTCTCTAAAATTTCACTCATCTTTGCCTTCCTCTGGAGCAACTGTGGGAATAGGATTGTGTATATGATATTGTTCGATTTTTTTTTTCACCCCCCCCCCCCATTTTTTTTCACACCCCCCCCCCTTTTATTGGTTGAACTAGATGAAAGTGTGTCTTTTTTCAAACAAGACTATCTATGTAACTATGTGATTTGCTTTCAAAATGTACAGTTTTTTTATATTTATTTAGATGATTTTTCATATTAAGAGAGGGGTTTTTGGTATATATAGGGAAGCATATTGAATTATTGTGACATTTACTGTAAAAATATGTTATAAGTACCTACATCCGAGAGTCTAGATTTAGAATACTTTTGGAGGCTTTTGTGGACTTTATTGGTACTGCCATAGACATCAGTAGTTAATTCTAAAAACATATTTTGTTACAAAATCAATCATTAAAAGAGGTTTACATATATAAACACATGTCAATTTGTGGGCACTAAAACAGCTCTCTATTGGTCAGATAAATACATAGTGATAGTAATGACAAGATGGTACAGTCTATCACATAAGTCCTATTCAGGTTCTTCTTTACATGTTTCATGGTTTTCGCAGTTGAGAAAGCAGAAAAAAATCAAGATAAATCACTTTTAAATTTAAATTCAGGTTGTAACACACCAAAACTTAGAAAAGTCCAAAACATTTGGGGGAGAATTACTAAAACTCTCATACCGCGTACACACAACTGGTTTTGCCATCTGAATTAAGTCTGAAGGTTTTTTTCGACCGAATTCAGCTCAAACTGTATTGCATACACACGGGTCACACCAAATTCCGACGGTCAATAGCGTGGCGACGTACAGCGCGTACGACGGCACTATAAAAAGGACGTTTAATGCTTCCGAGCATGCGTCAAATTGTTTCCGAGCATGCGTCGGAATTTTGCGCGTCAGAATTGCATACACACAAATGGAATTTCTGATAGAAATTTTTTCTTTCGGAAAAATTGAGAACATGCTCTCAATCTTTTGCTGGCAGAAATTCCACCAGCAAAAGTCCGATGGAGCATGCATACGGTCGCATTTTCCGATAAAAAGCTCTCATCGGTCTTTTGCTGGCCGAAATTCCGATCGTGTGTACGCGGCATCAGAATCTGGTGAAGCTGTGCATGGTTGCCAATTAGCTTCTATCTTCAGCTTGTTCAGTTAAGCTTTGACAATAATACCTGGAAGCTGAAAAAAAACAACAAACATTTGCACTTTTAGTAAATGCACCTCATTATGTCCATTCCTTGTCCCATGATCATACACAGGAGATTGATTTATTAACAAAGATATACAACATACGGTTTTAGGACTTTATAGGCATTAAACAAATATATTATAAATTAATTTGTTACAAAAATAGAAACAAGAACATAAAATGTTATCAAATATTCACAAAATGTGCCTTTAAGCATAAACAATGCACCACCTACATACATAGACAGTATTTATCAAAAATCGGAGGACCAAACAGATCACTCTCCAATATTGGTAGGAAAAATGAAGAGGCAGTGTGTCATAATATAGCTCAGCTCTACATGTTGCGCGTATTCAATAGACGCTTATTCAGGAGCTTATGGCATATTCTATGAACAGAAAATTTGCAATTAAGTTCACCACATTTTTTATTTGTTCAACATTATCATACAACATTATTGCCCCCGTGAACTCAATGTTACCGCACAACCACCCCCAGCTAATTGGGATCCCCATCAAACCTGTATCGATCATGGCATATGCCGATTATGGGGATGGATGTAACATTTAGATGGTTAATCTATAATAATAATAATTGGGCAATATAGGGGGAGCTTGTCAATGCATAAATATAAATATCATTAGGTTCCTACTTACATTACAGTCAAAAGGCGAATAGGAAATAATGATAATAATAATTGATTCTCTAGAATTATAGAATCAGGGAGGGGAGGAAAAGGGGCTGGGGGAAAAAGAGGGGAGGAGAAAGGGAAGGAAAGAAAAGACAGGGAGGGCAAAAAGGGGATTGAAGTGGAAAGTATGAGATAAAATTGAAGAAAACTAATTTAATTGGATTGTTGTTGGACAAAAATCTAATTTAACGGGATGTGGCATTATATACAAAATTATCATATCCACAGCACCATTCTGTGGTGATACAAATTTAAATCATAACATAAGGTTTTATTCTCTCCCTTACTATGAAATCGTACAACTCTATACAATTACTTTTATAACAAATGACTGGAACACCTGTCACGTTATATACAATTTGGAGAGTAGGGCAATATATTACAGTGCCTTGAAATAAAAATCCTTGAGTCAGAATCACAATATCATCATAAAACCCGCCGAAAAAGGGGGTGGTATTGTGATACAAGACAAACCTGATTACATAAGAGAAGCAGTTCGCCTTCTCTCGGATTCCAACACCTACGAGAGATTGAAAACTGATCCCCTACCTAAATTCACCATAGAATCCAATCAGATAGTGACCAATGCTCAGACAGAGGGTATATTATCGAAAACAGAGGCAGCTTTTTTTCGTAAACCATTTTTTCAGGTTCATATTTCTACCACTTACCGAAAAATTCACAAAAGGACTAATAACCCACCAGGGCACCCTATAGTTGCTTCCATGGATAGCATAACCTCTTCTGAAGGAGGGATCCCCCCTCAACACATAATAAATAGATTTAATCCTTCTAGCCACCGGTTTTTGTCTTGAACACAACTATTTGTTGTTTGAGGGGGACTACTACCTTCCGAAACAAGGCACAGCGATGGGGGCCAATTTTGCCCCAAGTTACACCAATCTGATTATGGGGCTGTGGGAGACCAGGTGTTTCTGGACTGATAACCCGTTTGCTGCACACCTGGTCTTCTACGAAAGGTACATTGATGATATATTTATAATCTGGGATGTCCCCGTTAGCTCAGTTACAGATTTTGTTGCTTACTGTAAAGCTAATAATTTTGGTCTCATCTTCACCTCAGTAGTTGACCCCATCTTCATATATTTTCTAGACTTAGAGCTCTTCCATATTGATCAGCTAAAACCATAAAAAATTACACCAAATCCACAGCCGGAAATTAATTTTTACATTATACTAGCTGCCATCATCCCAGATGGGTTCAAAACTTTAAGAAGAGCCAATTTCACCGTCTGTGACAAAATTGCACTAGATTGGACGATTACAAATCACAGATCCTTCTTTTAAAGACAAAGGTTATCCTTCTGATCTTGTGGATGAGGCATGCTCTGTATTACAAAAAGAACATGCCTATCCCGTGTCAAAAGACTTTTGAACCTGTCAGCAGATTCATCACACAATGTCACGCTAGCCATAAGAAAATGGAAACTTTTTTCAAAAAACATTGGTCCATTTTAACACAGGATCCTCATCTAACCACGTCCCTCCCTACATTACCCAAGTTTGCATATCGCAGGGCCCCGAATGTAAAGACTAAAATTGCGTCCAGTAAAATAAAAAATCTCAAACCAAAAGAACTATTCTGAAACAACTCACACTAATCCCCCTAACAGGTATGTTTTGCTGTAATAAGGCTTTGTGCCTTACTTGCTCACATGTCCCCCATGGTAAATAAAAAAAAAAGTTTTGTTGCCAATGACAAAACGTTCACTCTTAATTCATTTTACAATTGCTCCACGACACATGCTGTGTACTGTCTGTCCTGTCCGTGCGGACTTCTATATGTTGGCAGAACCATTAGAGCCCTGCGGACCAGGTTCGGGGAACACCGTCTGGCAGTTAAGGAGGGCAGTCCACAATATAGTGTGTCACGTCACTTTAACATTCATCATCCTAAGGCCATTTCTACTCTCCAAGTATGGATCATTGAATGTATACCAGATAAATATACACCAGCTGAAAGATTCCAACGTCTGTGTAGGCAAGAAACTTTCTGGATCTACACTCTTAACACTTTAATGCCCCATGGCCTCAACGAAGAAACTGAGATCCATACAGTCATCTAAAATTTAGTGTTTATTATAGGTATTTTTATAGTCATATGTCCAAATATGTTTTCTTGCATCCTTTCAGGTATCTGGGGTATTTCATAACCACAAGGGTTTCTTTTCATTCTTTTCCTTTACTTTTCCTTCCCTCTTTTCCCTTTTCTTTTTATCCTTTTTTCTTTTCCTCCTTTTTCTCCTACCCCCTAAAACCAACCACCCCCTCCCCCCCTCTCCCTTCCTTACCTATTACCCTTTACCTTTTCACCTCTGCTTTCCTATTCCTCTTCCATAATTTTCTCCCTCATCGCCATCATTTCCCTTGGGGGAACACACCACCTCCCTCTGCAGGGTGGTAAATAACCAAGCACCAAAATATTTACATATAACATATAGTCGTTTAAAGATGTTTACATGTCACTACGCATGCATATGTGCATGTGTGACTGTGTGCACATGCATGTGTGGACATCCACATGCGCATGCCAATATGCTTATATGTGTGAGCCTGCATGTACACGTGCGCATACACATATATGTGTGTGTGTATGTGTACATATCTAGTAATTAGTGCCCCCCATATTTGATCCTTGTGTTGTAGGTCTTCTTTAAGGGTTTTAGATGTGTATACACTATTGTAATTATTATTGTTATCATATGATTCATGTGTATATTATCATATATAATTTTCTATTAAGGAAATAATCCTTTTGTATTTGTATGTCTATGAATTTATTACACTTATATATCTATTTTCTAAGATTTTCTTAGATTTTTTAGATGTATTAATTAATTCTTATTTTACATATATATATATATATATATATACATATATATATATATATATATATATATATATATATATATATATATATATATATATATATATATATATATATATATATATATATTTAATTGTATACATGTGCATTCTTATTGAAGTATTTATCATTATTATTTCACTGCATTAGTATTGCTATCTTTAAAAGTATGTTCGTTACATGTGAGCGATTCAGTGGCTCCTTTAAACTCCTGTCCAATAGTAGCTAGTGTTACATTTTCAGCCCTCCGTCCCAGGGAGCCTATATAAGACTAACAGCCCCTACCACCAATTATATCTGAGGAAAAAGCGGAAGCTTTGAAACGCATCATCTGACACGCCCCAACGTCACTTCCGGTTCCGGATCTCTCCGAGTGCATTCCACGCTGGTACGCACGCCGCCACTGAGCAGGAAACAGGCCAGCCAGCTCCACCTTCCTAATTCTTCTGCCTACGGATCTTTGCAGCCCACTGGAACAACACCCTGGATGGATTCCCGGACCACACAGTGACCGTATATACCACATAGAGATACCCATGCTTGTTTTCTCACATCTGTCACGTGAGTAGCCATTTGGCTGATTATATCAATAAATTGTCATTTATTTTAACATACTGCACTTATTCCTCTTCCATCATTTTCTCCCACAGCACCTTGTTGTTTCTTATTTTGCAAGGAAGAGTGGGCAAAAATGTCACTCTATCGATGTGCAAAGCTGGTAGACACATCCCCAACAAGACTTGCAGCTGTAATTGCAGTGAAAGGTGGTTCTACAAAGTATTGACTCCGGGGGGGGGGGGGGCGCCATACAAATGTACCCCCACACTTTTCACATATTTATTTGTAAAAAAAAATTGAAAACCATTTATCAATTTCCTTCCACTTCACAATTATGTGCCACTTTGTGTTGGTCTATCACATAAAATCCAATAAAATACATTTACGTTTTTGGTTGTAACATGACAAAATTTGGAAAATTTCAAGGGGTATGACTACTTTTTCAAGGCACTGTATATATATATATATATATACACATACAGGGCTCAAAATTTCAAGTCCTGAGCTACTAGCCAGGCCTCAAGGCTTAACCGCCACCAGTTGCCCCACCCCTAATAACGCCCCTAAACGTGCCCTCATAAATTATCTCATGAAATGACACTTAAATGTTTTATGCAGAATTAAATTATAAAAAAAAATATTAACAACAACTTTATTTGTGCCCAACAATGCAGCCTGCTCGTGTCTGCCAATGCAGCCTTTGCCCGCCAATACAGCCTGTGTCCGCTAATGAAGCCTGTGCCCGCCAATGCAGCCTGTGGCACCAATGCAGCCTTTATCACCAATGCAGCCTGTACCACCAATGCAGCCTACCTGTGCAGGGGATGACAGAGGAGAGCCGCTGCTTGGATGATCAGAGCGCCGGGAACATGACAGCTTTCATTTCAATAGCTGTGTGTTCCCTGCCACGCACTATCATATACAGCCCCTCCCCTTGTCTGGGGAACTTTGATAGATGGATCACCCATGCCTGAAATGAAAGCTGTTAAGTTCCCGGTGTTGTATCATTATCCGTCCCCCATCACCAAGTGTCCGAGGTGTACTGCGCATGCGCAGTACACAGGACGCCCATATTCCGAAAATTGCCGAGGATGAACGGCGCCTGCGCCGTGAGTCGACTTTCAAGCCCCACCATCCCAGTGGACATAGAGTTAGAATATAAAAGTGCCGAGCGCAGCGAGGCCGTGCCCGATGCGTGGCGAGCGAAGCGAACCCGCGAGGGGCCCTCTCAATTTGACTAACCCTATGTCCGCTTGGATGGTGGGGGCTTCTCAGGCGCCGCTCATCTTCTGACAATTTCCGAAAATTTTCTGGATCCACACTGCGCATGCGCTGTGCATGCGCAGTAGACTTCGGACACCTAGTGACAGCCGGACACTTGGTGATAGAACACCGGCACTCTGATCATCTGGACAGCGCCTCTCCTCTCTCTTTCCCATAAAACCTGCCTGCCGGCAGTGCTCGCCCCCCCCCCGCTCCCAGGCAGCCATAGCTCGCCAGCCCTCAAAATCCACTTGCAAAATGCCAGCAGGTGAGTGGAATTTTGAAGTGGTGTGTATATATATATATATATATATATATATATATATATATATACATACAATGTGCTATTGTCATTACATGGCTGATTCCTTCTTTCATTGGCTAAAAACAAATCATTCTATTTAACAGTCCTTTTCATCCCATTGTTTGAACTATCACAGCATGTGTCTTACCTCTACTTTACATTATAGACTGTATTTCTCTAGAAAAAAAATATACTCATTAGATTAAAATCTTGATTTAGAAAAGTTATATACAGAAGACAATATCCTCTTCCTAAACCTATGTTTAAACATAAATATAGGTTATGCACAATTTTTAATTGCAGTATTACTGTAGCGACAAAGGAGTCTCTACTCCAAGCTCACTTTAAAGCAATTAACGATAATAATGTACTTCTACGTAGTTCAAGCATTTACTTTATAACATGTTCCTCAGTACTGTGCACTGCTCTGGTGAGAAACATTTTAGTGCCTGTTCTTTGTAGAACCAGCACATCATTTATGAACTAAGGGTGGAATTAAAGAGCTTAAAGCAGAGCTCCAGTCAAAAGACAAAATAACAAAACCAGCTTTTGCTGCAATATTCACCTTCGTTCCAGAGATTTCCTCCACAGTATTTTTTTTCAGAAACTTTTTTCTTCAGTCTGATGGCCAGAATCATTTAACCCACTTCCTCTAAACCCAGGTTGTCCTGGTCCTGCCCCCCCCCCCCCCCGCCTGGACAGTGATGAGCTTAGGCCGGGCAGTGGTTCAGTTATCCTGATTGGGTGTCATATGACGTCCAGCAGGATAACAGCCGCGGGGGGGGGGCGCGCATTGCGGCGATTGGTGGTGCGGTGTGTCAGTCTGACACACCACTACCCCAATCCCGATGGAGGGTCTTTACCACTTGATCAGCCGTGTCCAATCACGGCTGATTACGATGTAAACAGGAAGAGCCGTTGATCGGCTTTTCCTTACTTGCGTCTGACAGACACGATTAGAGGAGAGCCGATCGGCGGCTCTCCTAACAAGGGGGTCTGCGCTCATAATAATTGTTTATCAGTTCAGCCCCCCCTCAGCTGCCCACACTGGACCAACAGGAAAGCCGCCAGGACCCCTAGGGAAGCCCCTAACATGTGGATGGCCAGGTACATCCCCCATGGCCATCCACATGTGCCAACATATGCCCAGTGTATGCCAATCAATACCCACAAATGGGCACCATGAGGAGTGATTTGGAGCAGGAGCCGATGTTGATAAAGACAAGGGCCCCTTCCTCACAACCCTGGGCTGTGGTTGTCGGGGTGTGCAGGAGTGGGGCTTATCAGAATCTGGATGCCCCCTTTAATAAGGGGGCCCCCAGATCATGCCACTCCCCCCCCCTATGTGAATGAGTAGGGCGTACATAGTACCCCTACCTTTTCACCAACAAAGTGTAAAAAGTGAATAAAAACACAAGAGTTTTTGGACAATTTCTTTATTAAAAAAAAAAAAAAAAACAATGTTGGTGATTGGCTTTAGATTTATTTTGATCTCCGCGGAGAGCAAACATATAGAAAAGGTCCAACATATTAGTAAATCCACTTTTGTGCTTTTGCTAAACACATTTTAAGACACCTTCCACCCTGAGGTGCTTTTCAGGTGCTTCCAAGCTAAAAAATAAAATAAAAAAAGTGCATGAAAAGCTCATGAAAACCTATTTCCATTAAAATCATTGAATGCTTTCGCACTGGGGCAGTGCGCTGGCAGGGCGGTGAAAAAAAAAACGCCCTTCTCCATTGAAATGAATAGAAAGCTCTTCAAAAGTGCTCAGTGTTTTACTGGGGCCTTAGAGTCTTGCTTCAAAAAAATAAAAATGTTACCGACTAAATGTAAATATTTTGTGGTGCTCTATTTTAATGTGAAATTACCCTTAAGCACATTTGTATTCTTCTTATATTAAACTAGTTCGAATGTCAGAAAAGCAGCCCTGGGAATTTTTAGCGTGTTATGTTTTTTGAGACCCCCCGCTGTTTTGCTTTCAATAACAACAATAACAACTTCCCTGCATAAAACCAATAGGTCATATGGGCAAATGGGAAAAAAAATGAGCAATATAATATGTTTTACAGCAGGGATATGCAGTGGCGTAACTAGAATGCTCAGGGCCCCGATGCAAGAAACCACGGAGGGCCCCCCCCAACCTCCGGACAAAGCTCTTTTCTCCGAGCCCGATGGCAGAACACCAGGGCCCGGTCACAAGTGGGTGGCTGCATATAAAGTGCATATGAAATGCCGCCACTGTGCCACCAAATGCCGCCACTGTGCTATCAAATGCCGCCACTGTGCTATCAAATGCCACCACTGTGCCCATCAAATGCTGCCACTGTGCCATCAAATGCCACCACTGTGCCAAAAAAATGCCACTGTGCCCATTAAATGCTGGCAGTGTGCCATCAAATGCTGCCACTGTGAATCCCCCCCGCCTGCTCACTGTCTGCCCGGCACTTACCCTGTCTTGGTGGGGCAGCGGGTGACGGACACGAGTGGGGTCCTCCTTGCGTCTCCTGCCATCCTCCTCTCCTGTCCTCGCCTCCTGATAGGTGTCCAATAGCTGCACCTATCGTTTCAGCCAATCATGTGACGGGTAACAGACACCTGATTGGTGGAGATGCGGTTCAGTGTTATTATTTCGCTTTTCTAACACACCTGGGTGGACTTTGAGTGTCAAGCATGGCGCTCGCAGTTCACCTATTAGGAAGCATATTAGAGCCTATGGTTCTAATCAGGTGCTTCAAAAACACCCCATGCCACTGTAATTCAGGCGCCCAGCGCCCCAAAAGGGACCAGGCACCTAAATATGGGGGTGGCAGCAGGGGCCATGGATAGAATCATGCTATGCATGAATCTATCCATTTGTCATAGAGGGAGTGGCTGGAGAGAGGGGGTGGCACCTATGCGCCCTTTTGGATGCACCGCCACTGATAAACACATGCACATTCACATACATACATGCACTCTCACATACATTCACACACACATACATATATGCACACACACACATGTGCATGCACACACACAGACAGACATACATGCATCATGCACACACACAGACATACATGCGCGCACACACACACGCATCATGCACACACACATGCATCATGCACACACACATCATGCACACACACACATGCGTCATGCACACACACACACATGCATCATGCACACACACACACGCATCATGCACACACACACATACATGCATCATGCACACACACACATGCATCATGCACACACACACACACACACACACACATGCACCATGCACACACACACGCATCATGCACACACACACATACATTCATCATGCACACACACACATACATGCATCATGCACACACACACATACATGCATAATGCACACACACATGCATGCACACACATACAGTAGATAGATAGTCCTATATATAAAAAAAAAAAAAAAAAAGCAGTCCTGTTACCTTGTCTTATCCTGCCGGGTACTGCACTGTAGGGGGAGACAAAGAGCACAGCACACACTGTGCTTTCACTTTAGCCTAATGTGAGGAGCTAAAGGAAAGGTTTAGCACTGGAAACACTTTTTGAAAAATAAAAAGTGCATTTTATATACAACTATATAGATCAGACCAAAATGAGGGATAAATGAGGAGGAAAGAGGGACAGAGTGACATTGCTCCAAATCAGGGTCAGTCCCTCGAAATCAGGGACAGTTGGAGAGGTATGCATTTACAGTTCTAGACATCGAACTGGAACTAGAGACTATGCTAGAATGATTATTGCTCCTACTATAATTCACAGGAAGAATCATGGGCAGCTCACACAAGGGATTTTGTATTATATTGTAATATATACGTATAGTAATGTAATAAAGTGAAATAGCCACCGGCACTACATTGGGATGTATAAGCTTCCAGCATCTAAATTCCACTTTAAAGTAATGATATGTTATTAATTAGCATATTATCATTATTATTACACAGAGCTGCTATCAGATTGATAATTTCCCCCAGGTATAATTATCAGTTAACGGTGAGATTGGAAAAAAAGGTCACATTCGCCTTTTTATGTCACAATTAAATTAATTTGTGTCAATTACAGCAAAGTCAAACACAGGTCACCACGTAAAGCAGCAGAAACACAAATGCTACATAAAAAAAATGGCAAAAGTCCCGACGAAGGTGAGAGAGCGGCGGTGAAGCTCTGACACTTTAATTAAGTGCGCCTTATACAAATGGACTTTTTATTTTCATTGGATAACCCTTTTGATTAGGCATTCTGTAAGCAAATAGAAATAGTTTAATTGCCAAGAATTGTTCAACTAACTTTTAATTAACTTCCCAAAGAATTTGTCAAAAAGCTAAATGTAATTCAGAGTAACTAGAGATGGATAGATAGACAGAGAGAAAGAGATATAGTTACATAGTTACAATGTAGCTGAGGTCAAAAAAAGACACAAGTCCATCAAGTCCAACCTATGTGTGTGATTATATGTCAGTATTACATTGTATATCCCTGTATGTATGCTTATCTAATAGTTTCTTGAAACTATCGATGCTCCCCGCTGAGACCACCACCTGTGGAAGGGAATTCCACATCCTTGCCGCTCTTACAGTAAAGAACCTTCTAGGTAGTGTAAGATTAAACCTCTTTTCTTCTAATTTTAAAGAGTGGCCCTAGTAGCGTAGTGCTGAATAGGAAGAAGTTCAAGATGGCGGTCAATCTCCCTCGGTCTGGGAGCTCCATGCAAGATCTCACCTCGTGGGGCATCAATGATCATGAGGAAGGTGAGGGTTTAGCCCAGAACTACACGACAGGACCTGGTCAATGACCTGAAGAGAGCTTGGACCACAGTCTCAAAGAAAACCATTATAGTAACACACTACGCCGTCATGGATTATAATCCTGCGGCGCATGCAAGGTCCCCCTGCTCAAGCCAGTGCATGTCCAGGCTCATCTGAAGTTTGCCAATGACCATCTGGATGATCCAGAGGAGGAATGGGAGAAGGTCATGTGGTCTGATGAGTCAAAAATAGAGCTTTTTTGGTCTAAACTCCACTGTTTGGAGGAAGAAGAAGGATGAGTACAACCCCAAGAAGACCATCACAACCGTGAAGCATGGAGGTGGAAACATCATTCTTTGGGGCTGCTTTTCTGCAAAGGGGACAGGACGACTGCACTGTATTGAGGAGAGGATGGATGGGGCCATGTATCGCAAGATCTTGGCCAACAACCACCTTCCCTCAGTAAGAGCATTGAAGATGGGTCGTGGCTGGGTCTTCCAGCATTAAAAACGACCCGAAACACACAGCCAGGTCAACTAAGGAGTGGCTCCATAAGAAGCATCTCAAGGTCCTGGAGTGGCCTAGCCAGTCTCCAGACCTGAACCCAATAGAAAATCTTTGGAGGGAGCTAAAAGTCCGTATTGCCCAGCGACAGCCCCGAAAACCTGAAGGATCTGGGGAAGGTCTTGTATGGAGGAGTGGGCCAAAATCCCTGCTGCAGTGTGTGCAAACCTGGTCAAGAGCTACAGGAAATGTATGATCTCTGTAATTTATCGGTTCTCTATTGGTTCTCTATTGGTTCTTTATTCACATATTTTGCACATTGCACTGTGCACCTTTTATTGCTAGAAGATTTCGTGTTCACTATTTTTAACCCAACTCCATCATCATTTTTACCCCAGCACATATATTTATTTTCAGCACGGTTATTTTAGCACCATCACCTTTATTGAATATTTTTTCATTTTTTACACACGTCTTATATTTATTCAATATTTTATGTGTATTGCTATTAAGGAATTTTATCTATTTAGTTCATTATTTTATGTTTTTATATATCTATTTATGTGAAAGGTCACTCATCTTTCGGATACTCTGAGCTTTGCAAACTGGTCATTTTAGATTATTTTTAGATTATTTATTGATTTACATAAGGGTTAGCGCCACATACCCTCTTCATTCAATTTTACCTTTACAAGTGTGAGATCACTTATATGTTGGCTGCTTTCCTTTTCCATTTTTCTCCTTATTTGATTTAAACTCAATTTTTAGCTATTGCGCTAAAAATAGCGCCTGCAAACCGACCCGAAACAGCTGTTGCTGTGTCTCCAGTGTGAAAGCCCTGAGGGCTTTCACACTGGAGCGGTGCGCTAGCAGGACGGTAAAAAAAGTCCTGCTACCTGCATCTTTGGAGCGGTGAAGGAGCGGTGTATTCACCGCTCCTATACCGCTCCTACCCATTGAAATCAATGGGAGACCGCGCGGATACCGCCGGCAAAGCGCCGCTGCAGCGGCGCTTTGCAGAGGTTTTTAACCCTTTTTTGGCCTACCGCGGGTAAAACGATGATAAAGCAGCGCTAAATATAGCGCTGCTTTACCGTCACCGCCCCAGTGTGAAGCCGGCCTTATTGCAAACAAAGGTTTCTGTACAGAATATTAAGTTCTGCTTTTCTGATGTATCAAATACTTATGTCATGCAATAAAATGCAAATTAATTACTTAAAAATCATAATATGTGACTTTCTGGATTTTTGTTTTAAATTCAGTCTCTCACTGTTGAAGAGTACCTATGATAAAAATGACTGACCTCTACATGCTTTGTAAGTAATTAGGAAAACATGCAAAATAGGCAGAGTATCAAATACTTGGTCTCGCCCACCGTATCTATCTATCTATCTATCTTAGACATGTGCAATTCGTTTAGTTACGAATTCGTTTTCCGTTCAAATTCGTTATATTCGTTCATTCGTCATCGTACAAATGAAGAATGGTTTACTAAAAATTCTAAGGAAAAATGAACTATCGAAAAGAACGAATATGAAAAACAATGAAAATACGAAATAATTAAATTAGAAACAACGAAACTACGAAAGAATTAAAATCCGAAAAACGAAAACAGAAAAAACGAATATACCGAACAAAGATTCAAAAATAACGAAAATCAAAATGAACGAAATTACGAATATTCGGAAAAAGCTAATCAAAACAACGAAAATACGAAATAACAAAAATTCTGCTGATCGAGAATTCGAAAGAACAAATGTTAGTTCTGATTCTGAAATATTCCATCCAGAGTCCAGATAGGGTGTGGTTGGGTCGGAGGCACTGTGTTTTGGTGGATTTTTGAGTTAAGTTCTGACTTGTGAGAGAGAAATTCTTTGTTTCTTAAACATATAAATAGCATACACATTACATAAATTATGAATTATGCTCTGATTACGAATCTACGAAAACAATGTTACAAAAGTACGAATAAATAAATCTTACGAAAGTACGAATGTAACTAAATCTACGAAAATACAAATTTAGAATCAACGAAAATTAGATTAACGGAAATAGGAATCTTTTTAAATCAACGAAAATATAGCTCTTCCGAAAATAAGAATGCGTCCGAATACGAAATATAACGAAAATACGAATTTCGAATAAACGAAAATTAGACTAACGGAAAAACGAATCAGCAAAAAAATAACTCTTACGAAAATACGAACGAGTCCGAATACGAACACCGACAACTTACGAAATTACGAATCGTTATGAATCAACGGAAACGAACAGAAAGAAAACGAAACTAAACAAATTTTTCTATTGTGCACATGTCTAATCTATCTCTCTGTCTCTCTCTCTCTCTCTCTCTCTCTCTCTATTTCTCTCTGTCTCTATCTATTTCTCTATTTCTCTATTTCTCTCTGTCTCTTTCTATCTCTCTTGTATTGTCTGCAGACACAATACAAAAACACCAAATTGTGTTGTTATTCTTCCACCTCAGTTTGAATGTTGCCTTACAGGAGTTATGTGTCCATATTACATGCATTGTCCCTGCTATTTATACACTGAAAAGGGACTCTGGAAAAAAGGACGTGTTTTTATACAGATGGCTTTGGAGAAAAAAAGAACATATTTGGCCTGCAGCTCTGAATGTATTTCCTATTTTAAACTCTCCTCCTAACAACCTTGGTCTAGATATACCTTCTCTCTCCTGCACTCATCACAGTATCATTGGAGCTTGCGGCACTACTGCTGACATGCTAACCTGCAAGCCGAATGGGAAACAGCAGTGTCTTGATGACAGTGGCTCCATGTTTGTTTCAGTAGACAACATTAGGCTGAAGTGTGATAAAGGACAGAAGGAAAAGTACGAGAGAGGACAGGAAAGAGCACAATGATGAAAAGAAAGAAGGAAGGAAAGATATTGCTTTTTCAATGTAAAATGAAGACCTTGAAGTTATACTCATTGTTATTACTCATAATATAATTCATAATATAACCCACGTTATACTCATGATTTGGTATTGCACCGCCCACTCTTATAGCTGACCAAGGCCTTCTATGTGACTTTGCTACTGCCTCTGACTTGGTCATAGCTCCCAACTGTCCCTGATTTCAAGGGACTGTCCCTTAATTGGAGCAATTTCCTTTATTCCTCCTCATTTGTCCCTCATTTTGGTCTGATCCATATAGATGTATATAAAATCCCCTTTTTTCTATCAAAATGGGTTTTCCAGCGCTGAAGCTTTCATCTGATTTCTAAATTGCTGCATTTGTAAAATTCCAAAAGCCAATATAAAGGAATAGTAATGGTAAAAAAAAAGCACTTGTGGGTTTAACCAATCTTGTTTTTTGTACAATTCCCCTTTAAGGTGGCGTTGCAAGGGGTGTGTCATATGTATGCATACTTTTGCTGATAGGTGTCACTCATTCCCATCTCAAAAAGTTGGGAGGTATGCTTGGTTCCACGCTACTTGTCAAGTACCTGCTCTGGTCTGCTTCAAGATTCAGCTGTAGACTTTGTAGACTAGACAATCATTCCTGTTGTGTAAAAGGAAAATTGCGCTGTGTACAAACCCAATAACCCTAATGCCCCGTACACACGATAGGATTTTCCGACAACAAATGTTGGATGTGAGCTTGTTGTCGGAAAGTCCGACCGTGTGTATGCTCCATAGAACGTTTGTTGTCGGAATTTCCGACAACAAATGTTTGAGAGCAGGTTCTCAAATTTTCCGACAACAAAACTTGTCGGAAATTCCATGTGTACATAAGTGTGTACATAAGTCAGACGCACAAAAGTTCACGCATGCTCGGAATCAAGCAGAAGAGCCTCACTGGCTATTGAACTTCATTTTTCTCGGCTCGACGTATGTCTTGTACGTCACCACGTTCTTGATATTCGGAATTTCCGACAAGTTTGAGCCAACATCCTTCAGAAAAAAATCCACGGTTTTGTTGTCGGAAAATCCGATCATGTGTACGCGGCGTTAGCTGCAACTCAAAGTGAAATACACACAAGTAAAAATAAGTAAAAAAGGAGCTGCGCTCTCAAATGACGTGTTACTCCAAATGTGATAACAAACAAATATAAATTAATAAAATGAGAAAAATTTACTGATGATAAGTCCCATAAACAATAAATCATGTGGCGTATAAGAAGTCCTCCAATGTCTGACTAATTCTGTGAAAAAAATCAATAGTATGCAAGAAAAAAACAAAAAATGATATGAACAAAAAAACGAATTTTAGAGTTCTCAAGGAATAGATAGGTGATTGTAGCAACACAATAAAGTGAAATCCTCTCTGAATTTTGAACAACAATGTGAATCCACCACCAAATAAAGTGCAAGCTTACCAGCTGCACAAGATGTTCGAGCTTGTGGCTAATACCCATCTAGGGCCTTTAATCCTCCCCGTGCCTCCAATGGCCGATGAAACGGGCGTTACTGGATACTGTGGATGTGTTCAGCGGTCAGTGGCCAGCCACCAGAGACTGTTTGCAAAATTGTATAACAAACTATGCCATTTTTATTTATTTTTTCAATGTTTATTTATTTTTTCTGTTTATTTAGTAAAAAAATATATATTAAATACCACCAAAAGAAAGCTCTATTTGTTTGAAAAAAAATAAAAAATTTAGTTTGAGTACAGTGTTGCATGACCGCGCAATTGTCATTCAAAGTGCAACAGCCCTAAAGCTGAAAATTGGCCTGGGAAGGAAGGGGGTTAAAGTTCCCGGTATTGAAGTGGGTTAAACACCTGTTAAAGCTTATGTGTACAAGGACACACTGTCTGACATTGAGGGGCAAAAAAAAAAAAAAAAACAAGACGCCTCTAAAAGCTGCATATAAAATAAGAAAGTGTGTATGAGGCCTAAAACCTGTGCATAGCATGGAGGCAAATATCCCCCTCTATAATATCTGCCAGCACTGGGGCATAAACACCACAAGGGTAACAAACACCCAAAATTTACTGCCAGACACACCGAGCTGTTCACTGACAAGTCACAGAGAAATAACATCCGCAGGGCTCATCTCAATGCGTTTCGTCTGAGGAGATGATGTCTCCTTAGACGAAACGCGTCAAGACGAGCCCTGCGGATACCATTGCGTTGGTCACATTGTACATTATTATGCGCTTTTTATACACCTACGAAATGTGAGTGTTCCATTTATCTTTTATAAAACCTATTACATTTTTTACTGGTTCACACTATGTGGAGTTTTTTTGGCTATACTGTTTGACTGCATGAGAGTATCCAGTACATCACGCTGGCCATTTCTAAAGATTACTGCTTTGTGTTGATCTCTGGACGGATGGACCATCTTACACTCTGATCCTGACTACATATATAGATGCTTCATGTATTGGTGTTTTACAACACAAGCTTTATTGACTCATTGAGCATAAGCCCATTTGAGTCCTCTTACTCCGGTAAGCCTTCTTACAACCGGTGGTGGTTTTGTCACAGTTGTTTCACTTAATACTGTTGTCATGTGGATATATCTTTCTTGGTCTAGAAGTTATTCCTTTTTTCATCACTCCTTTATGGACTTTTTTTTTTACGTCCTACTAATTTTTGTATGATTACATATGGACTCACTGAACACTGGATATTTTTTTGGAAATTCATGTTACTATTTTATATAATTATACTTACTGTTTGTAGTTATAGACATTTCAATATTGTCTTTTCACGTCACTATTCCATGTATTGTATATGGCCATTTACATCACTCAGAATGTGTAGAAGCACATCATTTTACTTTATTATATTTTTTTGTGGTCATTCACATTTTAATTCAATGATTTTGTATATTCATTTCTGAGCGCTGCACATTATTTTATACATGTTTTTCTTGTTTACACTTGTTAGGTGTTGTATTGGCTGCTATTTGATTAATGTTTTTTGGGGTGTTAGCACGATATATACAATTTTTTTGCAAGAAGAGGAGCTTTTCCTCCTTGTCAGGAACCTTTCCCTACCACTAGAACTGATAGGGTACCTGTCCCAATGTGTTCCAAACAAGGGCAAAACTTGACCTGGGAAAACTTGATCAGCCATCATGGGTCAGGTAGAGCCCATTTAAGGCCCTGGTTTGGAACACAATGTGAGAGTTGTGACAGGTACCCCATCAGTTCTAGTGGTAGGGGAAGTTTCCTGACAAGGAGAGAAAGCTCCTCTTCTTGGAAAAAATTGGTATATATCGTGCTAACACCCCAAAAAAATGTAATAAAATAGCAGCCAGCACAACACCAAGTGTAAACAAGAAAATAGACATGTGCACAACAAAAAAATGTGTTTATTTTCGTTTCGTTGTTTTCGTTTCCGAAAAAAAATTGTTTATTTTCGTTTTTGTTTTTTTTGTTTTCGTTGATTCGTAACGATTCGTAAATTCGTAAGTCGTCGGTATTCGTAACGATTCTTAAATTCGTAAGTCGTCGGTGTTTGTATTCGTAACGATTTGTACATTCGTAAGAGTTATTTTTTCGTTGATTCGTTTTTTCGTTAGTTTAATTTTCGTTTATTCGTTTATTCGAAATTCGGACGCATTCGTATTTATTCGTACATTCGTAACATTCGTAGATTAGTAATCAGAGCATAATTCATAATTTTATGTAATGTGTATGCTATTATTACATTTTAAGAGACACGGAAAATTACGAATCGAAAAAAAAAATAAAAAAGTTACGAATGTATGAATTTTTTCGTTCAATCTATTCGAAGCACGTTAAGCAGCGCCATTGTAAGAGACACGGAAAATTACCAATTCAACAAAAAAAAAAGTTACGAATGTACGAATTTTTTCGTTCATTTTCATTTTCGTTGTTCCTGTTTTCGTTTTTTCTGATTTTCTTCATTCGTACATTCGTTGTTTCTAATTAGTTTTTTTCGGATTTTCGTTGTTTTTTGGATTAGTTCGATTGGAACGATTCGTTAATCGGATTCGTTCGATTCGAACGATTCGTTATTTGTTAAAATTTTTAGCGAATCGTTCGTTCATTCGTACGAAAACGAACAAACGAAAATAACGAAAAAAAACGAAAAACGAAAAAAAACAAAACGAATTGCACATGTCTACAAGAAAAACATATAGAATAGCTTCCCCAGTGACCCGGGAAACCTAGAGAAACCCTGTTCCTCTTGACTTCCTCTCCAAAAAAATGCCACTGCGGGAGAGCGCCACCTGCAGTGAAGACAATAGAATGCACCTGCCTACATGCACACCTAGCCATGAGCCTATGCACAGAGCTGTAAGCAAAGGTATGGGCATGTGCAAGTGCCCAGGCAAGCTGACTAACGGGTATTAGCCACTGATTAGGACTGCGACAGTTCAGATAGTTAGATCGGAATCCTTTTCCACCACTAATAAAATTTTAGTCTTTCTTCTTCAGGCTCCTAAGTGCTCTACGAGCAAGTAGATTGTAATCAGTCACTAATAGCTATGCAAGAGGTCTGGTCAATACCCCTTATTAGTTGGGTTCTTCTTTTTTGCTTTTGTTTAAAGCGAAAACACTTTTAAAGCCAACTTTTGGTGAAAAGTTTCCCACCCCACCATTCGGGCCCTCAAAAAATAAAAACATCTGTGACTTCCCTTCCCTTCTCTTTGATGCACTTGCAGCCTGGTCATATTGTGTGTCTTCTGTGACCACACAGAACCTCTTTTACTTGGTTTCACTGGTTCTCCATGGCGGTGGCTGCCTCTAGGAGGTCTGGCACGGTAGGTTCACCTTCCTTAGGGGCGGCCATTGGCCACGGATATGTATATCTTTATATTGTATGATACATTTGTTCTGTATGTTTTGTACTTAATTCATTTTTCCTTTTGTATTTTTGTATCGTTTTTACGATTTATTTTGTATATCCCCTGATGAAGCTAACGCGAAACATGTCAGGTTAATATCCGAAAAAGCAACTCTTGTTAAAGCTTAATATCCACCTTATGATCACCTGTACTATGAATTGTTGATTACTAGTGAACAAAGGGGCCCTGTTGTGTTTTAATTATTATCTCATTAAAATTACTATATATATTTTTTTTAATTATTGGTGTCCATTATTATTTGTAAGCACCGTAAAAATCTCTCCTTTCTTCTCTTCACTTTAATAATTTACTATTTGGGACGAGGTGCCAATTATTTGGGTGTTCTACCCCTAGCCGGACATACTCTACATCTGTGACTTCGTTTTACTTACATGAGTCCTCTGTCACATGATGATCTGTGGCACCTTTTTTCGATAATGGAAAGTAAAGATCAGAAGCTGTCATAACCACTTCCTTCAAATAGACGTACCCTTGAGTTTCAGTGGTTATAATGGGGCCATGGTGCACACATATGTAAAACAGTGTTCGAACCACACATGTGAGGTATTGCCGCAAATGTTATAACATAGCAATAATTCTAGCACCAGGCCTCCTGTGTAAATCTAAACTGGTAACCTGAAAAAGGCTTTAAAAGCATTGCCTATGGAGATTTATAAGTATCATAGTTTGTCGCTATTCCACAAGTGTGCGCAATTTTAAAGCGTAACATTTTGGGTATCTATTTACTCTGCGTAACATCATCTTTTTATATTATACCAAACAATTGGGTATTATATTGTGTTTTTGTGCATTAACAACTTGCTGACCACTGCACGCTGATATACATTGGCACAATGGCAGCGGTGGGCAAATGGGCGTACCTGTAAGTCCCCTTTAATTGGCGGGGCTAGCGGGCGGCGCACACGGTGTACAGCGCGACTGTGCATGCGGGACCCGTGGACTCGATGTCCGCCGGTGTCACGGTGATCGTGGCACGGAGCAGCAGAACGGGGAGATGCATATGTAAACAAGGCATTTCCCCGTTTTGCCTTGCGACATGACAGATATCACTGCTCCCTGTCATGTGAGTGGAAGCCCATCCCCCCACAGTTAGAATCAATCCCTAGGACACACTTAACCCCTTGGTCGCCCCCTAGTGTTTAACCCCTTTCCTGCCAGTGTCATTTACACAGTAAGCCGTGCATTTTTATAGCACTGATCACTGTATAAATGACAATGGTCCCCCAATAGTGTCAAAAATGTCCGATGTGTCCGACATAATGTCGCAGTCATGAGAAAAATCACAGATCGCCACCATTACTAATGAAAAAAAAAATAATAAACTGCCATAAAACTATGCGTTATTTTGTAGCTGCTATAACTTTGGTGCAAACCAATTATTATACGCTTATTGCAATTTTTATTTACCAAAAATATGTAGAAGAATACATATCGGCCTAAACTGAGGAAAAAAATTGTTATTTTTTATATTTTTGGGGATATTTATTATAGCAAAAAAAAAGAAAAAAAATTGCTTTTTTTCAAAATTGTCGCTCTTTTTTTGTTTATAGCGCAAAAAATAAAAACCGCAGAGGTGATCAAATACCACCAAAAGAAAGCTTTATTTGTGGAAAAAAAAGGACGTCAATTTTGTTTGGGTACAGCAGTGCACGACCACGCTATTGTCAGTTAAAGCGACGCAGTGCCAAATTGCAAAAAGTACTCTGGTCAGGAAGGGGATAAAATCTTCCAGGCTGAATCGGTTAAAGTGTATTTTGTTTCCAAAAAATTGCATTTTAAAAACTGCTGTGTGAATACTGTGTGACGTAAAAAATTGCAACACCCACCATTTTATTTTCTAGGACCTCTGCTTTAAAATATATATATATATATATATATATATATATATATATATATATATATATATATATATATATATATCATGTTTGGGGGTTCTAATGCCGCGTACGGTCGGAATTTCCGATGGAAACAGTGTGATGGGAGCTTTTCAACTGATTTTCCGACCGTGTCTATGCCAATCGGTCTTTTTCTGTCGGAATTTCCGACGGACTTTGGATTGAGAACCTGTTCTCAATTTTTCCGACGGAAAACCTTTCTAACGGATTTTCCGATCGTGTGTATGCAATTCCGACACGCAAAATTCCAACGCATGCTCAGAAACAATTTGACGCATGCTCAGAAGCATTAAACTTCCCTTTTATAGTGCCGTCAAACGTGTTGTATGCCGCTGTGTTATTGACCGTCGGAATTTGGTGTAACCGTGTGTAGGCAAGACAGTTTGAGTGAAAATCCGTCTGAATTCCGACGGGAAAACCATCAGAGCTTTTTCCGATGAGAATTCCGACCGTGAGTACGCAGCATAAGTAATTTTCTATCAATAAAAGCTGATTTTTACTTATATGTGAGAAGTGTCAGAATGGGCATGGGAAGCAAGTGGCTAAAGGCCAGTTGACCTATCCTGTTGCTGCTCCTCGCATTGTGATGTTATAATACCACCACCAGAAGATATGAGGACCTCTTATCAGGACTCTAAAGACCCTGTAGTAGATTCTTCTGACAGCGGTTGCGATAGCACCAAAAAGTAGCATGGACACTGCAAGAAAAACTCTCACACACTAGACATCAGAAATAAATTCTAGCCCTTGCCAAAAATAAAAATAATAATGAAATAAATAAATAGCAGTGAATGGCTAGAGCTGGTTTTGGAAGGGTAGAGTTGAAACCACATTGTTTTTTTCTTTATGACTGAAGATACGCTTTAGGCATTATATGGTATGGATTTTAAGCAGAAATGTGAGACCTTTTCGGGAACTAAGGAGAGTTTTGCATGTCTGCTTGGTCACAAATGGGTTAACAGCGAAGAACACACAACCTTGATGGACGAATGATAAATCACTAGCTTGAAATGGTATTGTCCTTCCAAAAGAAAGACAATTGAGATAAAATAGAGATTGCCCTTGCACAATGTGGATGGACATATTTATATTCACTCAGGTATGTCACTAGACAACATAATACGGCTGTTTGTATTGACAACATCTGTTCTCTGTCACCGCCCGGAGGTTGGAGAAACATAAATTGAAAAAATTTAAATTTTTTTTTTTTTTCAGCTTAGTTGTATGGAACAAACCCTCTATTGATATATGATGAGTTGATGGATGATGTTTTACTCTGGTGAGGAGAAAGGAGATGTTTAGGAAAGGATTATATTGGAGATCTGATACACAGTGCTGTGACTTGTGTTATAGATGAATAATTCCGTGCTTCTTAGGTGCTTAGATAGGGTGCCCCCCTAATAGATGTGCACTCACCCTTGGGAATGGACCAACTATCGCTAGCTAGGTCAAATGTATGTGGGGCGACCCCTGTAGATATCCTGTCAGTAGTTGGAGGTAGAAGGGAAGCTGTCGCCACAAAGGGACCAATCGCCTTTACCAGGGACTAGACATGGGAGCCGTCAAAAAATTTGTTTCGTTCCGTTTCGTATAAAAAAAAAAAATCGTAATTCGTGTACGAAATTTAATTCAGATTCGTACGAAATACGAATTTCGTACGAATCGTTAATATCGTTACGAATCGTTACAAATATCGACACTCTACGAATAATAACGAATTATCCGAAAACGTATTAACGTTACATTACACCACTCTATTGTCTATTGTTTACCAATCACTCGTGAAATTTCGTATTTCGTACTTCCTCTGAGTGATTGGTGAACAATAGACAATAGACTTCAGATAATTCGTTATTATTCGTAGAGTGTCGATATTCGTTATACTGAATCTCAAATTCATTCGAATCATTCGTTATATCCGCTATAATTTCTTTCATATTAGTTTAAATTCATCATTTGGTAGTTTGGATTCGGATAATTTGGATCCGTATTTCGTACAGAATTCGTATTCGTAAAAATTCGTAATTCCGATTCGTACGAAACTAATCGCACATGTCTACCAGGGACCACAGTGAGTAAGAAGTGAGAAGAAAGTGCCGGAATCATATTATCACTGGACAGTGGAGAATCGGGAAACTTCAGGCGCTGATCAAGTCAGGGACCCAACCAGCAGTGGTGACTCTTGCAAAGCAGCCTTGTGTGTCAAGCTAGGGACTGAGCCGGTTAGCAGGGGTAAAGCTTGAAGGTATCCGAAGTGCCAAGCTAGGCACCCAGTAGGGTGACGCTTGAAGGAGATACCGGTGCGCAAGCCTTTAGGAGCTCACGGGATTCAGCGTCAATGAATCAGAGGGTCTAGTGAGAGACCAGGAGCTCAGTATTGAACTACAAGGATCAGTTGTGGTGGAGCTGAAAAAACTGTTACATTTGAGTTAAGAACTGTTAACATAGGAGACAGCAATCCTGCACGTGCAGAAGTGGTGCCTTGCTGGGGACTTTCCCTGCACGGCTGTCCTCCTATCCTCCTATTGAAGTCCCGGAGTCTGCCAATTGAGTTTGCTAAGGGTGTCCTGTCCCTAACCCTCTTTCCCCCAAAAGATATAAAAATCACTGTCAAAAGAAATAAAACCTCTTTTACATCCAAGAAGTGTCTGGCGCCCAATGACTTTCACCATCTTTGCACCCACTATGCCTCACAACCCACCACATATTGAAGGATGTCAGCTATCTTATGCCTTGGAGGTTCTCATCCGACCAAAAGAGGTAAAAGACTTTGCTACAGTTGCATTAAAAATACATTTCATGATTTTTAGTAGATACATAATTGTGTTAATTGGTATTTTTTTATTACTATCTGCCTGTAGTTACCTTATATACTCAAGTATAAGCCAAGTTTTTCAGCACATTTTATTGTGCTGAAAGTGCCCCCCTCGGCCTATACTCGAGTCAATCACTTTTCTGCAGCAGAAAATTACATTTTCCGAACCAACTTTGGGGCCCCTTGGTACTTGGAACTCGAAATTTAGTGTGCAAACCCAGTGGAAGCTGCACCACTACATATCCAAAGATGAAGTTCCTATCACCAAGTGGCCCTGAGATACATTTTCCGAACAGATTTTGGGGCCACTTGGTGCTAGGAACTTCATCTTTGGATATGTAGTGGTGCAGCTTCCACTGGGTTTGCACACTAAATTTCGGGTTCCAAGTACCAAGTGGCACCGAGATACAGGGCCCCAAAGTTGGTTTCGGGTAAATGTCAAGCACTTTTCTGCACCAGAGAATTACATTTTCTGAACCAATTTTGGGGCCCCGTATCTCGGGGCCACTTGGTGCTAGGAACTTCATCTTTGGATATGTAGTGGTGCTGGTTCCACTGGGTTTGCACACCAAGTTCCTAGCACCAAGTGGCCCTGAGATACGGGGCCCCAAAGTCGGTCAATTGTGTCCATCTGCAGCAATGTCAACTAAATTTCGGGTTCCAAGTACCAAGTGGCACCGAGATACAGGGGCCCCAAATTTGGTTCGGAAAATGTCAAGCACTTTTCTGCAGCAGAGAATTACATTTTCCGAACCGATTTTGGGGCCCGTATCTCTGGGCCACTTAGTTCTAGGAACCCCAGCTTTGGATATGTTGTAGTGCTGGTTCCACTGGGTTTGCACACCAAGTTCCTAGCACCAAGTGGCCCTGAGATACGGGGGCATCTAGGAACCCTTAACTACAGAGTTTGACCGTTTGAGTTTGAGGGACCTATGGCTGCAAATGGGCACAGTGAGGCTGCAAATGGGCATTGTTGACCCTCTTTTCCACTTACAGTAGCTGCGCATTTCTCACCCTAGTCTTATACTCGAGTCAATACGTTTTCCCATTTTTTTGTGGTAAAATTAGGTGCCTCTGCTTATATTCGGGTCAGCTTATACTCGAGTATATACGGTATAATTTTGTAAGAACAATCATGTTTCAATGGTGCATTTGCGAATCATCACAGACAGTTTTTTTTCATAGTCTGGAGCAGTCTGTTGCATTTAGTCCTAATTCCTCGGCCTTACCAACAGATAGGCTTTGTAAGCCAGCAGTGGAATCTCATTTCGTAGTACTAATAAGACCCCATTTGCTGCATTTTCTTCACTTGAACCTCTGGGAAAATAATCAAGAGATTCTCCACAGCTCCGATCGATGTGATCTCATTGACCTATCAGACTGCTGAGAGGAGCATGTCATCTAAATACTTTAACTGACCTGACTTGTTAGAAGAGCCTGTGATAGACATCGATAATGGTTGGAATTTGCAGTTTTGGGACAGCTTTCTATTAGAAATCATTAGGATCTCATTCACGTAATGTATTGATGAGCCAATAGTCAGAGGATTGATTTAGAGATGAATCCTGGCACGTTGCCCTCCCCGGTGGAGGCTTCAACTTGAAGAGCCGCTTTTAAATCTATTTGCGGTTTTCTGTGCACAGAAAAAAAAAAAAAATATCCCCACCAGACTTTCCATATTTGCAGTCAATACGCCCATTTGCAGCGCGAGGCTTAACCTTTTGGCTCAAAGGCAAAAACCGTAACAAGTATTTGCATATTCCTATTAACGAAATGTCCGTTTTCATTGGGGTTGTTTGCTTCTCGGTGAAAACAGCTTTGGGAGAAGTTTAAAGGAAAACAAAAAAATGGGAGTTTTGGTGGGGGTGTAACCTTAACCACTTCAGCCCCGGACCAATTGGCAGCCAAAGGACCAGGCCCCTTTTTGCGATTCGGCACTGCGTTGCTTTAACTGACCATTGCGCGGTCGTGCGACGTGGCTCCCAAACAAAATTGGCGTCCTTTTTTTCCCACAAATAGGGCTTTCTTTTGGTGGTATTTTATCGCCCCTGCGGTTTTTATTTTTTGCGCTATAAACAAAAATAGAGCGACAATTTTGAAAACAATGCAATATTTTTTGCTTTTTACTATAATAAATATCCCCAAAAAATATATAAAAAAACATTTTTTTTCCTCAGTTTAGGCCGATACGTATTCTTCTACATATTTTTGGTAAAAAAAAATCGCAAATTAGCGATTATTGATTGGTTTGCGCAAAAGTTTTAGCGTTTACAAAATAGGGGATAGTTTTATAGCATTTTTATTAATATTTTTTTTTTACTAGTAATGGCGGCGATCAGCGATTTTTATTGTGACTGTGACGTTATGGCGGACACATCGGACATTTTTGACACATTTTTGGGACCATTGTCATTTATACAGCAATCAGTGCTATTTAGATGCATTGATTCCTGTATAAATGACAGTTGTAGTGAAAGAGTTAACCACTAGGGGGAGGGGAGGGGTTATGGGCTCTGACGTGTGTGTGTTTTTTTACATTAGGGGGCGGGGCTGACGTCTGACATCATTGATCGGCTTTCCTGATGACCGGGAACAGCCAATCAATGACAGGCAGAGTAGGAAGCACGGGGAGAGGTTTGTTTACACATACCTCTCCCCGTTCTTCAGCTCCGTGACCCGATCGCGGGACACCAGCGGCGATCGGGTCCGCTGGTCCCGCGGCCGTGGCAGGCATTTAAAGGGTCACGTACAGGTACGTGATTTTGCCTGCCCGTGCCATTCTGCTGACGTATATATGCAGTGGGCGGTCGGGAAGCGGTTAAAGTAGAATTAAACCCCAAAACAAAAATGTAATATATTGCAGCTTACCAATCCTTGGATGGGGTGGCTGCATTTGTTTTCTTTTTTAGGCTTGTTCTTTCCCTTTATTTTAACCTGGTGATCAAGCCAGTAATGCACTTGCCATCTTAAAGTGGTGTTTCCACCAAAAAAAAAAAAAAATAGCTTAAAATTCATTAAAAAAAATAAAATAAAAAAATAATTGGAAAAAAAAATTTTTTTTTCAATCACCTAAATATCACTTCCCCTCGGCGCAGTCAGCCATCTAGGACACGTGACAGGTCCCAGATGACTGTGCGGCGTATCACGGCGCTCGGCGTCGCTCGCGCATGAGCAGTGGGTGCCCGGCTGGGTGCCCACAGTAATGCCCCGTACACACGGTCGGAATTTCCGACGGAAATTGTCCTATCGGACCATGTTGTCAGAAAATCCGACCGTGTGTGGGCGCCATCGGACTTTTTTCCGTCGGAAAAAATTTGAGATCCTGCTCTCAAATTTTCCGACAACAAAGTCCGATTGGACTTTTTCCGATCGTGTGTAGTGAATTCCGACGGACAAAGTGCCACGCATGTTCAGATCACATTATAAGACCAAAGCTATTGGCTACTAGCCTCTACGTAGTTCCGTCGTATGCAACGAACGTCACCACGTTCAGAATGATTGGATTTTCTGACAACTTTGTCCGACTGTGTGTATGCAACACCAGTGTCGGACAAAATCCGTCGGAAAAAATCCGACGGATTTTGTGGTCGGAATTTCCGACCGTGTGTATGGGGCATAAGAATGCCGGCGCCGTGAGCGGGGGAACGAGGGGGGGGGGCTTCGTTCCCCCGCATCGCTGGACCCTGGGACAGGTAAGTGTCTAATTATTAAAAGTCAGCAGCTGCAGTATTTGCAGCTGCTGACTTTTAAAAAAAATTTTTTAAGGGGCACCCCACTTTAAGGTGTCTTCACTCTGGTAGAACCATCCTTGGACAGCAGCATGGAGAAACATCCAGCTTTATTCTTTAGTCAAGTCCATCTAAATTAACGCTAGCAGAGCTTAATACCACATTATTAATACAAATGAAAAATATTAATATTATTTGTACTATCTAACAACAAAAATAATAAAGCAACTATGGGAAGAAAGGGCTTTCATTTTTGCCAGTTACAGCAAAAATGAACAATTGTAATAGCTAATAACAATAAAATAATAATAATATAAACAGAAACTATGGGAAAGAAGAGCTTTAAACATTGTGAGTTACCGCAAAAATTAACATTAATAATATTATTATTAGTAGTAGCGATAGTAGTAGTAAGAAAATGCTTTAATTGTTGCCAGTTACAGCAAAAATAAACAATAGTAATAGCAAATAATAATGATAAAAATAATAAATAAAAATAATAATAAAACATAAACTATGGGAAGGAATAGGTTTCAGCACTGTCAGTCACAGCAAAAACTATTATTATTAGTATTATTACTAATGTTAATAATAATAATAATATAGCAGCGAAACAAAGAAAATACTTGAATCATTGTCAGGTATGGTGGATTTTTACAGGTTGTCACTGCTAAGGAAAAGTTACCATTGTTAGTAGCAATAATAATAACAATAATAATAACAATAATAATAACAATAATAATAATTTAATGATATTGCAATGGAATGAAAGGTCTTTAATTGTTAATGTTTACAGCAAAAATTAACAATAGTAATAAATACTAACATCAATAATAATAATAATAATAATAATAATAATAATAATAATAATAATAACAATAATACAGAAACTATGGGAGCCTTCAACATTGTCTGTCACAGCAAAAATGTATAATAATAATTTTAGTAGTAGTAGTAACCGTCGTATTTGCTATTACTATTGTTAACTATTAATAAAAATAATAATAATAATAAAGCAGCTATGGTAAGAAAATGCTTTAATTGTTGCCAGTTACAGCAAAAATAAACAATAGTAATAGCAAATAATAATGATAAAAATAATAATAACAATAATATTAATAATAACAACAACAATATTAATAATTTAATGATATTGCAATGGAGTGAAAGGTCTTTAATTGTTGATGTTTACAGCAAAAATTAACAATAATAATAAATACTAACATCAATAATAATAATAACAATAATACAGAAACTATGGGAGCTTTCAACATTGTCAGTCACAGCAAAAATGTATCATAATAATGATATTAGTAGTAGTAGTAGTAGTATTAATATCATTATTAATAATAATATTATAGCAACTAAGAGAAGAAAATACTTTAATCATTGTCAGGTATGGTGTTTTTTTTTACAGGTTGTCACTGCTAAGGAAAAAATTACATTATTAATAGCAATAATAATAATAATAATAATAGAATAATTTAATGATATTGCAATGGAGTGAAAGGTATTTAATTGTTGATGCTTACAGCAAAACAATAGTAAAAAATAATAATAATAATGTAGCAAAGAAAGAAAAGACTTTAAATATGTCAGTTACAGAGACAATGAACAATAGCAATATCAATAATAACAATATTATTATTATTATTATTGTTATAATTATTAATAAGCCAAACATGCAAAGAAAGACCCTTTATCATTACCAAAATATAAGACCTTTTATCATTACCAAATAACAATAATAACAATAACAATAATACAGAAACCATGGGATGGAAGAGTTTTAATCATTGCCAGCTATAGCAAAAATGCACATTATGAATTGCAAGTATTAATAATATTAATTATACTTATAATAATAATAATTTTGCAACGTAATATTACAGGAATTAATGGGTAGAGGCAGCTCTAATCAATGCTAGTTACAACAAAATTTCATAGTAATAACAAATAATAATATTGATTTTATTATAGGAACTAAAGGGAATAAAGGGCTTCAATTATTGTCAATAACGGCAAAAATGAATAACAGTAATATCAATTGATAATAACAATAATGACATTAACAGGGCAAATATGGGAAGAAAGAGCTACTATCATTGTCAGTTATGGCACGTTTTTACAGGTTGTCCCTGCTACAAATACCTTAGCAGTGTACGCATAGCACAGAAGGGATATTATTTAAACACTGGCTACATCAAGCTTAAAACACTTGGGACATTAGAGAGAATAAAGATAGCATATTTCACTGAGTAGACCAACAGCTCCATTGTTTGAACTATTACAAATGGCTGATATGGAGTACATATTGCATCCAAATTCATTACTACAATGGCGCATTTACATAATAATCTGTATCAGTGCACTAGAAGCAGATTTCCCTGCCGAGCCTGGAAGATGAATGAGGACTATGAAAGCCTATCTTCCCCAGGGATACAGCAATAAACCATCTCCTTCACTCACTCATTCACCTCTCTGGGCCAGCTGTATAATTCCTGCAGTAGACAGATACCATCATAGGGAAACAGCGTCTGATCCCCCCTTCACAATCATGTCTATTATAGGCTGCCATTAGAATTTTCTATGCGTTTGTTAGTGCAACATTAGATAGATATATATATATATATATATATATATATATATATATATATACATATACATACATACATTGTATCTACTGTATGTATAAAAAAAGATATATGTATACATCAGCCCCCTAGTCCTACAAATAAACAGGGCTAACCCATAAGTCATGTTGCAATGGCCTCTCCTGTAGGCAGGTAGGTAAAAAAAGACATATAGGCTGGTGGAGGCTGCAGTTCTTCCTAAACCTGAAGGTGGCACTATTTATTAAGCCTGGCAGGAACCCATTGAGGAATAATTGACTCCTGCTATGGTCTCCAGGCAGCCATCTTGGGGAGGACAGCAATTCTATTGAATAATAAAAGATTTTGAGCAGCCACCTTGACTGAGGATTCCATAAATAGTAGACATCTGCATAATTTGGTATGCCCACAGTGTGGAAATAAATTAAGGACAGAGCTCTGCTGTATAGGAAGAGAGTAGGAACAGTATTAGAGAAAGGTACCTGCCAAGGAGGGAAAGAGTAGGTGTTTCCTTTCAGGGTGGCTCCTCTGTCAACCTCCAGGAGCAGTCTCTCATTGGCAGACAGATATCTGCAGGGACATTTGGAGATCGGAGTATAACCAGGCGTTGGCTAACTTTGCCTGTGTCATCGTGGGACATTCTGTAACACCAGCTGCAGTGAGCCTGATTCCCTCTAGTGATCAGCCTGGATGCTGTGTCACCATCTCCTGCATGCAGAGCAAGCAGGTGGAGGCTGCAGTATTTCCTGAAACCTGAAGGTGGCCCTGTGCCATTTATTAAGACTGGCAGGAACCCATTGGGGAACATTTGTCTCCTGCTTTGGGCTCCTGGTAGCCATCTTGGGGAGGACGGCAATCTTATTGGATATCAAAGTTCCACAAGATTTAAACAGCCATCTTGACTGAGGATTCTATAAATAGTGGAAATTTGCATCATTTGGTATGCCCACAGTGATGGAATAAATGGTATTCGCTGATTGGCTCCCGATGTGCATAATCACAGCAGGAGCGAGCTGCGCCCGCTAACCGGAAATGTAGGATCACGTATATAAAAGTGATCCTGAGCACAGCGGCCCCCCTGTAGCAGTAAAACTGCTATAGGATGGTTGTGAAGCGGGTAATAAGTAGAGTTGAGCGGACACCTGGATGTTCGGGTTCGGCCGAACTTCAGAAAAAAGTTTGGGTTCGGGACCGAACTTGACCGGAACTTGACCCCGAACACCGGACCCCATTGAAGTCAATAGGGACCCGAACGGCTATAATAAAGTGTCGGCTCCCGTCCCCCTTAATACAGAGAACAGTCATTGAAGTCATTTATTTTTAAAAAGTTAGTCATAAAAAGTGTTTGGGGACCTGGGTCCTGCCCCAGGGGACATGTATCAATGCAAAAAAACCTTTTAAATACGGCCGTTTTTTCGGGAGCAGTGATTTTAATAATGATTAAAGTGAAACAATAAATGTGTAATATTCCTTTAAATTTCGTACCTGGGGGGTGTCTATAGTATGCATGTAAAGGGGCGCATGTTTCCAGTGCTTAGAACTGTCTCTGCAAAAAAGTGTCATTTTTGCAGAAAAGAAAGCTATTTAAAATCACTCGCGGCTAATGTGTATTGTCGGCTCCCGTAATACAGAGAACAGTCATTCATTGAAAGCCATTCATAAAAAAAAAAGTCATTGATAAAAAATAAAAAAATAAAAAAAAAAAAAGCGTAGGGGTCCCCCCCAAATTCAATAACCAGGCCCTTCAGGTCTGGGATGGATATTAAGGGGGACCCCAGCCAAAAAAAAAAAATGGCGTGGGGTCCCCCTCAAAATCCATACCAGACCCTTATCCGAGCACGCAACCTGGCAGGCTGCAGAAAAAGAGGGGGGGACGAGAGCGGCCCCCCCTCCCGCCTGAACCGTACCAGGCCACATGCCCTCAACATTGGGAGGATGCTTTGGGGGTCTAAGACCCACAAAGCACCTTGTCCCCATGTTGATGAGGACAAGGGCCTCATCCCCACAACCGTGCCCGGTGGTTGTGGGGGTCTGCGGGCGGGGGGCTTATCGGAATCTGGAAGCCCCCTTTAACAAGGGGACCCCCAGATCCCGCCCCCCCCCCCTGTGTGAAATGGTAAGGGGGGTACCCCTACCATTTCACCAAAAAAGTGTCAAAAATGTAAAAATGACAGGAGACGGTCTTTGACAATTCCTTTATTAAAATCTTCTTTCTTCTTTCTTCTGGTCTTCCTTTCTTCATCTTCTCCTTCCGGCATCTTCTTCTTCCATCTTCTACTTCCTCCGATCCGCTTCTTCTTGGCCTTCTCGTCCAGCATCGGTGTCTCTTCTGGGCCGCTCCGCGCAATGGGAGGCTCCCGCTGGGTGAGGCTTCTCTTCGGTATCTTCTTCCACGGCGTCGGTCTCTGAGGCTCCCCATGACGTCCCCATGCGTCAGAGGGGGGCTGGATTACCAGGTGGCCCCACCCTCCGTTATAAAAGAGCTGTCAGCCCAAGCGAAGCCTCACACATCGGGAGCCTCCCATTGCGAGGAGTGGCCCAAGAAGAGACCGACGCCCTGGAAGAAGATACCGGAGAGAAGCCTCAGAGACCGACGCCGTGGAAGAAGATACCGAAAATAAGCCTCACCCAGCGGGAGCCTCCCATTGCGCGGAGCGGCCCAGAAGAGACACCGATGCTGGACGAGAAGGCCAAGAAGAAGCGGATCGGAGGAAGAAGAAGATGGAAGAAGAAGATGCCGGAAGGAGAAGATGAAGAAAGGAAGACCAGATGAAAGAAGAAAGAAGATTTTAATAAAGGAATTGTCAAAGACCGCCTCCTGTCATTTTTACCATTTTTGACACTTTTTTGGTGAAATGGTAGGCCATTTCACACAGGGGGGGGGATCTGGGGGTCCCCTTGTTAAAGGGGGCTTCCAGATTCCGATAAGCCCCCCTGCCCGCAGGCCCCCACAACCACTGGGCACGGTTGTGGGGATGAGGCCCTTGTCCTCATCAACATGGGGACAAGGTGCTTTGTGGGTCTTAGACCCCCAAAGCATCCTCCCAATGTTGAGGGCATGTGGCCTGGTACGGTTCAGGCAGGAGGGGGGCGCTCTCGTCCCCCCTCTCTTCCTGCGGCCTGCCAGGTTGCGTGCTCGGATAAGGGTCTGGTATGGATTTTGAGGAGGACCCCACGCCATTTTTTTTGGCTGGGTTTCCCCTTAAAATCCATCCCAGACCTCAAGGGTCTGGTATGGATTTTGAGGGGGACCCTACGCCATTTTTTTTTTGGCTGGGCTGGTATGGATTTTGAGGGGGGGGGGGGCCCTCTCGTCCCCCCTCTCTTCCTGCGGCCTGCCAGGTTGCGTGCTCGGATAAGGGTCTGGTATGGATTTTGAGGGGGACCCCACGCCATTTTTTTTGGCTGGGGTCCCCCTTAATATCCATCCCAGACCTTAAGGGCCTGGTTATTGAATTTGGGGGGACCCCTACGCTTTTTTTTTTTTGTTTTTTTTATTTTTTTATCAATAACTTTTTTTTTTATGAATGACTTTCAATGAATGACTGTTCTCTGTATTACGGGAGCCGACAATACACATTAGCCGCGAGTGATTTTAAATAGCTTTCTTTTCTGCAAAAATGACACTTTTTGCAGAGACAGTTCTAAGCACTGGAAACATGCGCCCCTTTACATGCATACTATAGACACCCCCCAGGTACGAAATTTAAAGGAATATTACACATTTATTGTTTCACTTTAATCATTATTAAAATCACTGCTCCCGAAAAAACGGCCGTTTTTAAAAGTTTTTTTTGCATTGATACATGTCCCCTGGGGCAGGACCCAGGTCCCCAAACACTTTTTATGACTAACTTTTTAAAAATAAATGACAGCAATGACTGTTCTCTGTATTAAAAGCACTCGCGGCTATATGAATATCAATTCATATAGCCGCGAGTGCTTTTAAAAGACATTTTAAAAAGCAACATTAAATCCCCGAACACCGGACCCGAACCCGAACATACAGTCAATTGTTCGGGTTCGGGTCCGGGACCCGAACACCCTAAAGTCCGGTACGGACCCGAACTGTAAACTGTAAAGTTCGCTCGACCCTAGTAATAAGGTGTTAGTGGTTACATAGCTGCATTAATGTGTGTCTTTTAGATCTGCCTAGAGTTCAGCATGAACCTCATCCCACCCGCCGTATAGGGACATGACGGCGGGTGGGATCTCCTTTCGATGACATATGATGTCGCCCCAGTGTCACAGCTTTTGCGCCCCCACGGAGTCGCGCAGTGCAGTAAACGTGGGCGCGCCGTGTCCAACGGACAACCTTTCAGTATAGAGCTGATGATGCGGCTCTTTACCCATGTGATCGGCTGTGTCCAATCACAGCTGATCACATGTAAATGCGGAAGTGCCATTTATTATTTCACCTCGCCTCACACTGACAGAGTGTGAAGAGAGGAGAGCCGATCAGTGGCATTTCCTTACAGGGGAGACTGTACAGGTAATCAGAGCACTGATGATCAGTGCCCTGATTACAGTGCAGCTCCAACAGTGCCCAACAAGTGTTGCCAGTCTGTGCCCATCAGTGACACCAATCAGTGATACCAATCAGTGCTGCCTTTCAGTGCCCATCAGTACCGGCTCATCAGTGCTGCCCAAAAGTGTCCATCATTGCCGGCAATCAGTGCCCATTAGTGCCACCTATTAGTGCCCATTAGTGTCGCCTATCAGTGCCCATCAGTGCCACCTGTCAGTGCTCATTAGTGCAGCTCATCAGTGCCCATCAGTGCCCATTAGTGCCGCCTATGAGTGCCCATTAGCACACTGACAGAGTGTGAAGAGAGGAGAGCCGATCAGTGTCATTTCCTTACAGGGGAGACTGTACAGGTAATCAGAGCACTGATGATCAGTGCCTATCAGTGTGGCATATTAGTGCGGCTCTTCATTAGTGCCACCTCTCAGTGCCCATTAGTGCCGCCTATCAGTGCCCATCAGTGCCACCTGTCAGTGCTCATTAGTGCTCATCAGTGCCCACATATCAGTGCCTATCAGTGCCCATTAGTGCCACATATCAATGCCCATCAGTGCCTCCTATGAATATTAGTGCCACCTATCAGTGCCCATTAGTTCTGCCTCTCAGTGCCCCATCAGTGCCCATTAGTGCCTATCAGTGCCCATCAGTGCCACCTATCAATACTCATCAGTGCTACATATCAGTTGCCTGTCAGTGTGGCATATTAGTGCCTCCTCATTAGTGCAACTAATCAGTGCCCTTCAGTCCCGCCTCTTTAGCGCACATCAATGAAGGAGAAAAATTACTTATTTACAAAATGTTTTGAGTGAAACTTAGAAAATTGTTGGTCTTTTTTCCATTTTTTAGCAAAAAAATAAATCACCCAGTGGTGATTAAATACCACCAAAAGAAAGCTCTATTTGTGGGAAAAATATTATAAAAATCTTGGGTACAGGGTGGCATCAGAGCGCCATTGTCCTTCAAAGTGTGACAGCGCTGAAAGCTGAAAATGTTCAAGTAATCTATTCTGCACATTTGTATATTAACAATTTATTGCCTCTTCCATAAACCAATATCCTGATTGTTAGTGAGTTGGTCACAAAATGTAAGAACATCTCTTCCTTTGGCACAAAGTTCATATTGTAAACTATTTTGATGTTTCAGAAAAACATGAAGAAATTGAAATGTAATGTAAGTAAATGGATTTCCATTCGTTCCTTTCATTTCTCCTTCTTGATATTACTGTTCAGAATAATAACATTGACAATCCTTTTGACAGTCTTTTTACTAAGTATTGTAAATGGGCATCACTTGTTTGTCATCCAAATTCCAAAATCTATTCTGAACTGCAATTTCCGCCTTGTGGGTTCAAGCCAACAAGCAACATTTGGTAAGACAAACAAATTCAATCTTTAAACAAAATCTGCTCGAATAAATTCTACTTTGTATATCCTGAAAAAAAAAATAATAATAATTGATATTCAAAAAGGAAATTCCTAGCGTTGCACACAAATGGTACCCGGATCTGAAGCATTGCTGTTTGTACACACAGCAGCTGCCAAATTTCCTTTTAACCTTTGCATTATCCGTTGTACGGATATTTAATAGATGATGCCTAAACCAAAAGCAGATGGCTGTTGGAGAAGATCCAAGGGTATTCGATTTGCAGTTATTTTTCTTGCTGTTCATTTTAATAAGCCATTTAAATGCCAGACGCACTTTTGCTTTTGTAAACAGAACAAAGTGAATGACGGGGATTGGCTTGGTGGCATGGCTACAAATGCTGAGGTACCCAGGCCATGTTTTATAAAGCTTCAAATACCATTAAAGACACCCCAAATTGGGCTTAAAGTGGATGTAAACCCAATTTTTTTTTATTTGTCATAATGCAGAGAATAAGATTTCCTTTCATTTGAGTCCAGTCTTGCCACACAGATTTACTCCAGCCCTGAGCAATCCTCTTTTATTGTTCAGTTAGAGAAATCTTGACAAAGTCTTGAAAACTTTGTCAAAAACGCCCCCTTGCTGTGAGTGACAGGTGATTTACATATCTCATGCACTAGCCTGAGCCAGGTTATCATCAGATCACTGGATGTTCTACTCTGCCCAGCTCTGACTACATACATACATGTCCCCTAAATCACTTGTCTGTCTATAGTCTGCTGACTGTTCACTGCATCCCATGATGAGAAACATTCGGTCAAAACACAGCAATCCTGGGAGAGCTGGAGGGGAGGGGAGGGTGATGTGAATTGTGAACTTTTTACACAGTGCCTGTCTCAGGCTAGTGCATGAGATATGTAAATCACCTGTCACTCACAGCAAGGGGGCGTTTTTGACAAGGTTTTCAAGACTTTGTCAAGATTTCTCTAACTGAACAATAAAAGAGGATTGCTCAGGGCTCGAGTAAATCTGTGTGGCAAGACTGGGCTCAAATGAAAGGAAATCTTATTCTCTACATTATGACATCAAAAAAATAAAAAATAAAAAAATTGGGTTTACATCCACTTTAACCACTTCAGCCCCGGACCAATTGGCAGCCAAAGGACCAGGCCCCTTTTTGCGATTCGGCACTGCATCGCTTTAACTGACAATTGCGCGGTCGTGCGACGTGTCTCCCAAACAAAATTGGCGTCCTTTTTTTCCCACAAATAGAGCTTTCTTTTGGTGGTATTTGATCGCCCCTGCGGTTTTTATTTTTTGCGCTATAAACAAAAATAGAGCGACAATTTTGAAAAAAATGCAATATTTTTTACTTTTTGCTATAATAAATATCCCCAAAAAATATATAAAAAAACATTTTTTTTCCTCAGTTTAGGCCGATACGTATTCTTCTACATATTTTTGGTAAAAAAAAATCGCAATTAGCGATTATTGATTAGTTTGCGCAAAAGTTATAGCGTTTACAAAATAGGGGATAGTTTTATAGCATTTTTATTTATTATTTATATATTATAAAATATTTGTATTAATATTTTTTTTTTATTAGTAATGGCGGCGATCAGCGATTTTTATTGTGACTGCGACATTTTGGCGGACACATCGGACATTTTTGACACATTTTTGGGACATTTGTCATTTATACAGCAATCACTGCTATTTAAATAGCACTGATTCCTATGTAAATGACAGTTGTAGTGAAGGGGTTAACCACTAGGGGGCGGGGAGGAGTCAGTGTGACGTGTTTTTTTTTACAGTAGGGGGGCGTGGCTGTACGTCTGACGTCATTGATCGGCGTTCCCGATGACAGGGAACCGCCGATCACTGACAGTCAGTGTAGGAAGCGCGGGGAGAGGTTTGTTTACACAAACCTCTCCCCGTTCTTCAGCTCCGTAACCCGATCGCGGGATACCAGCGGCGATCGCGTCCGCTGGTCCCGCGGCCGTGGTCACGGAGCTCCCGACCGGGTCGCGCGCGCGCCGCTGGCGGTGCGCGCGCGCCCCCCGGGCAGGCAAATTAAAGGGGACGTACAGGTACGTGCTTTTGCCTGCCCGTGCCATTCTGTTGACGTATATCTACATGAGGCGGTCGGGAAGCGGTTAAAGTGTTACTAAACCCACAACAGTAAAATCAGTCTTTGTATACAGTAAAGTATGCCTGTTATACTCACTGTGGAACTGTTAGAAACCATGAAATCAGGCCGAGACGGAAGTACAGTTAAATCACATTTGTTTAATAATAAAAGTAAAAAGAACAACCTCAACTAGATTCCAAAAAGTCTGGGAGCCTTGGGTCCCTTATGTGGGAGTTTTCCTCATACCGGGAGTTCAGGCTCGTTCCACCTCTTGACCACATAACCAGCTAGTTCTCCTGACCACCTATCGCTCGGCACATCTCCGATCTCCCCATCACTCACCCCTATCCTTCTGTAGATTCTCCCCCCTCTCTTCTCTTCGGTCTTCCTTCTCACTGTCCGTACTCTCTTCTATCCGTCTTTAACCACTTTCAGACCACTTTCAGACCGGACCAATTTGCAGCCAAAGGACCAGGCCCCTTTTTGCGATTCGGCACTGCGTCGTTTTAACTGACAATTGCGTGGTCGTGCGACGTGGCTCCCAAACAAAATTTACGTCCTTTTTTTCCCACAAATAGAGCTTTCTTTTGGTGGTATTTGATCGCCCCTGCGGTTTTTATTTTTTGCGCTATAAACAAAAATAGAGCGACGATTTTGAAAAAAATCCATCATTTTTTTACTTTTTGCTATAATAAATATCCCCAAAAAATATATAAAAAAAACTTTTTTTTTTCCTCAGTTTAGGCCGATACGTATTCTTCTACATATTTTTGGTAAAAAAAAAAAAAATCACAATTAGCGATTATTGATTGGTTTGCGCAAAAGTTATAGCGTTTACAAAATAGGGGATAGTTTTATAGCATTTTTTATTAATATTTTTTTTTTACTAATAATGGCGGCGATCAGCGATTTTTATTGTGACTGCGACATTATGGCGGACACATCGGACATTTTGACACATTTTTGGGACCATTGTCATTTATACAGCAATCAGTTCTATTTAAATGCACTGATTCCTGTGTAAATGACACTGGCAGTGAAGGAGTTAACCACTAGGGGCGGGTTAAGTGTGTGTGTTTTTTTAACTGTAGGGGGGCGTGGCTTGGCATCTGACATCACTGATCGTCTGTCCCGATGACAGGGAACAGACGATCAGTGTCCGTCGCGCTAGGAAGCATGGGGAATGGTTTGTTTACACAGACCTCTCCTCGTTCTTCAGCTCTGTGACCTGATCGCAGGACACCATCGGCGATCGGGTCCACTGGTCCCGCAGCCGCGGTCACGGAGCTCAGGACCGGGTCGCGCGACCCATGGCTGGGCTCTTAAAGAGACACGTACAGCCCAGCCGTGCCCTTCTACCGTCGAATATCGGCGTGAGGTGGTCCTTAAGCGGTTAAATCACATTTGTTTAATAATAAAATTAAATAGAACAACCTCAACTAGATTCCAAAAAGTCTTGGAGCCTTGGGTCCGTTACGTGGGCATTTCCCTCATACCGGGAGTTCAGGCTCGTTCCACCTCTTGATCACATAACCAGCTAGTTCTCCTGACCACCTATCGCTCGGCACATCTCCGATCTCCCCACCACTCACCCCTATCCTTCTGAAGATTCTCCCCCCTCCCTTCTCTTCGGTCTTCCTTCTCACTGTCCTTACTCTCTTCTATCCATCTTATATACTGTCTTTAATAGCTACATGTGACAGTTTTTAATCGGCATTTCCTACTTGTAGGTCTCGCTCATGCTAGAAGAGCCTCTACCTTTTAAAACGTAGTTTTTGCCAGTTTGGGTACTGCTTGGGGGTGGTGGGGGTCTTTTTTCCTCTTCTGACACAGGGAGGAGGAAGCCTCTTCATCCCTTTAGCTGACCCACAAGTTCATGAGTTATTTCTCAGGAATTTTCTACCACTTGTTTGATCACATAGAGCTTTCTGTTCTTTGAGACTCAGATGCAATTATTCATTTGATTGTATTGATTGTTGACCATAGATTGTATTTCTTACACCAGGAAGCCTTCCCTTCTACAACATGTAAAATGGTAATTATTCATGCTTGTCTATAATTTTTCAAAATAAAAACATATGGAAAGTAAAAAGTAAAAAGAACAAACATAGTCAAAACATAGCCAAAGTTCAGTAACCGGAACGAATAGTCAGCCAAGCCTGAAGTCCGGGATCAATGTAGTGGAACAGCAAGCAGGATCTTGAGCCAGAAGGCATGTCAGCAAAGCAAGTCTTGAACAGGATCGCAGGAGATCATTTCAGTGATGTTGACCAAGGTCAAAGGCAGAGCTACTCTGGACTGGACAACTTAAGTATACAGGACTGACGAGCAGGATATCATCAACAGCTGAGTAACTGTGGAGAGATAGGAGCTGGCAATTAGCAGACAGCTGAGCAGCCAGCTCAGAGAAGGAAGGGCTGAGCCCAGCCCTGACAGGAACCTAAGGAGCTAATCCTCTGCATTGTGTAAAACTGGCTGTTTGATCCAGTCTTCCTCTCCTTCTTTCACTGTCCCCAATCCATCAACTGATAGAACAGAGCCTTGGGGGCACTCTGCACATGCTCAGTTTGGTGTGTATTGCTAGAGAGTTTTTTTTTTTTTTTCTTGGGAGGATGAATGTGATCGGCACAGGGCCAATCAGCACAGAGAGTCTGGGGTCATGCAGCCTCATAGGACAGTCAGAGGAGAATGAAAACTCATCCTACAAGCTTTAACCAGATACTGATAGAAACAGAAGCAGAACCACAATACTTATCTCTGCTTCAATGGTCCAAGGTCCTTTCTACGGTGCAGGTATCTTCTGCCTTGCTTCTTCTGGGTGTCCGGCTGAGGCTGTCGTGATTGGCTGATGACTCATTTTCACATACCTCCCAACATTTTGAGATGGAAATGAGAGAAACCTACTTGCAAATGTATGTAGGCATAGGACACACCTCCTGACACACCCCCTTAAAGGAGAATTAACCAAAAAAAGGTTCATTAAATCCACAAGGACTTTTTTTTGCCACTCCTATTCCTTTATATTGGCTTTTAACATTTACAAATGCAGCAATTTTGAATTCGGATCAAAGGTTTAGCACTGGGAAACACTTTTTGAAAGATAACATTTTTTATTTTCTATACAACTACATGGATCAGACCAAAACGAGGGACAGATGAGGGACAGATGAGGGGGGGGGGGCAGAGGGACATTGCTCCAAATCAGGGACAGTCCCTCGAAATTAGGGACAGTTGGAAGTTAATTCATCAGGATCTGTGCCAGAATGTACACTGAGCTACATAGGCACAGCTCAATATACATTCTAAAGAAGACTGCAAGCAGGCAGGTAGGTTTATTTTGTTGCGGAGGAGACACTGCATGTCTTTTCAGCAATAAAGAACCACTTACCCACTGGGCACTTAAACCCCCTTCCTAACCAGACCAATTTTCAGCTTTCGGTGCTCTCACACTTTGAATGACAATTACTCCGTCATGCAACACTGTACCCAAATAAATTTTTTGTCCTTTTTTTTCACACAAATAGAGCTTTCTTTTGGTGGTATTTAATCACCGCTGGGTTTTTAATTTTTTGCGCTATAAATCAAAAAATACAGAAAATTCGGTAAAAAAAATAAAATAATTCTTTGTTTCTATTTAAATTTATTGGAGAGTATTGGCGAGTATTGGCAGAGTATTGGCGAGTATTGGCAGAGTATTGGCGAGTATTGGCAGAGTATTGGCAGAGTATTGGCGAGTATTGGCAGAGTATTGGCGAGTATTGGCGAGTATTGGCAGAGTATTGGCGAGTATTGGCGAGTATTGGCAGAGTATTGGCGAATATTGGCAGAGTATTGGCGAGTATTGGCGAGTATTGGCAGAGTATTGGCAGAGTATTGCAGTGTTGCACAGTATTGGTAGAATATTGCACAGTGGTGGCAGAGGATTGCACAGTGGTGGCAGAGCATTGCACAGTGGTGGCAGAGGATTGCACAGTGGTGACAGAGCATTGCACAGTGGTGACAGAGCATTGCACAGTGGTGACAGAGGATTGCACAGTGGTGGCAGAGCATTGTACAGTGGTGGCAGAGGATTGCACAGTGGTGACAGAGGATTGCACAGTGGTGACAGAGGATTGCACAGTGGTGACAGAGCATTGCACAGTGGTGACAGAGCATTGCACAGTGGTGGCAGAGCATTGCACAGTGGTGACAGAGCATTGCACAGTGCTGGCAGAGTATAGCACAGTGCTGGCAGTGTAGCTGTCACTGACCAGCGCTGTGGGCACTACACATCCAGCCCACAGCGCTGGTCCCATCTCTCCCCCTCTCCGCTTCTCCCCTCTCACTGTACCAATCGGTACAGAGAGGGGAGGGAGGAACCGGCGTCATGGCGTGACGTCGGTTTGTGTAAATGTGACCGCTCCGTCATTTGACGGAGCGATCACGTGGTAAACGGCCAATATCAGCGGCCGATAGCGGCCGATATCAGCGGCCGTTTACCATGATCCGTCCTCGGACCCGGCGGTGGCGGATGTTCCCAAGTGCGCGCCCCAGGGGGCGTGCGGGAGCATGTTTCTGGCAGGACGTCCGTAGAATAAGCCGACCGCGCTGTAGCCGTCTTTCGGCTATGGCCCGGTCGGCATGTGGTTAAGGAAGGGTAGGCTCCCTCCAGGCTCACTTGCCCTCTACCTATCCATTATTATGCATGTGCTTCTACTATGGAGGCTCTCAAAAAATTATAGAGTTATAGCGTCTACAAAATAGGGGATAGATTTATGGCATTTTTTTATAATTTTTTTTTTTTTTTGTTACTAGTAATGAGGGCGAACTGCAATTTTTATGGTGACTGTGACATTATGGCGGACAGATCGGACACTTTTGACACTATTTTGGGAACATTCACATTTTTACAGCGATCAGTGCTATAAAAATGCACTGATAACTGTATAAATGTCACTGGCAGGGGAGGGGTTAACACTATGGGGACAATCAAAGGGTTAAATGTGTTACCTAGGGAGTGATTCTAACTGTAGGGGGAGGGGACTCGATGTCTGCAGGGATACCCGCGATCGCCTCACGGAGAGGAAGAACGGGGGAAATGCTGATGTAAACAAGCATTTCCCCGTTCATACCACCAAAAGAAAGCTCTGTTTGTGGGGAAAAAAATGACTTTTTGTTTGGGAGCCACGTCGCACGACCGCGCAATTGTCCGTTCAAGCGGCGCAGTGCCGAATCGCAAAAAAGTGCTCTGGTCTTTGGCCAGTCAAATGGTCCGGGGCTGAAGTGGTTAAATACATTGCAGGACATAGTAATAAGAGTCCAACAGGTACTAAATAACTGGAAGCCATTAAACTGAGATCTAAATACTAGTCAGACAACAATAAGGACAAAGCCCTAGACAAGGTTTTTTCGAAGGTAAAAAGAACATTACAATCTTATCTAATTAAGGTGTGATACTTCATCAAAATCTAATAGACGCCAAATTCATTTTAATTACGAGAATTAAGTGTATTACCGATACATTAATAAGTCCATTTGTTTTTTTTTGTGGTTGGTGATGTTTAATGGGCTTTCTTCCATCTATAAAATAATTACGGTGCATTAGGGCAGCGAGCCAGCCTTTATACCAATATTCTGAGCAATTTACTTGGTGACATACTGATTTGATGTTTCTAAGCGGACTATATTTATGTATCGCACCTACTTTTAAAATGATTAGTGTTATGGTGTACCTATGCAGAAGACATTGTTTGATATGTTAATGTTATATTAGTTTAATGTAATTTGAGAAGTTACAAAGCTTTTGAAGGTAACAAGGGATTGTGACAGCCTGAATAAATCATTTTAAAACTTAAAGTGACCCTGTCATTAAGAAAACCAGTCCTTATAAGCCTGTTAGCGGCTGTAGGGTGTAGCGGCTTTACAGAGGGAATCACACGTGCTGAATTTATAAACCAGGCAACGTTTATTACCGGAGAGTAGACATGTGCACAACAAAAAAATTAGTTTATTTTCGTTTTTTTCGTTTCCGTTGATTCGTAACGATTCGTAAATTCGTAAGTCGTCAGTGTTCGTATTGGTAACGATTCGTAAATTCGTAAGTCGTCGGTGTTCGTATTCGTAACGATTCGTATTTTCGTAAAAGTTATTTTTTCGTTGATTCGTATTTCCGTTAGTTTAATTTTCGTTTATTCGTTTATTCGAAATTCGGACGCATTCGTACTTATTCGTACATTCGTAACATTCGTAGATTCGTAATCGGAGCATAATTCATAATGTTATGTAATGTGTATGCTATTATTACATTTTAAGAGACACAAAAAATTCCGAATCGAAAAAAAAAGTTACGAATGTACGAATTTTTTCGTTCAATCCATTCGAAGCACGTTAAGCAACGCCATTGTAAGAGACACGGAAAATTACGAATCGAAAAAAAAAAAAAAGTTACGAATGTACGAATTTTTTCGTTAAATCCATTCGAGGCACGTTAAGCAGCACCATTGTAAGGGACATGGAAAATTACCAATTCAACAACAAAAAAAAAAGTTACGAATGTACAAATTTTTTTCGTTCATTTTCATTTTCGTTGTTTTGTTTTGTTTTTCGGATTTTCTTCATTCGTACATTCGTTGTTTCTAATTTGTTTTTTTTTGGATTTTCGTTATTTTCGGATTCGTTCGATTCGAACGATTCGTTAGTCGTTAAAATTTTTTGCGAATCGTTCGTTCATTCGTACGAAAACGAATGAACGAAAATAACGAAAAAAAACTAAAAACTAAAAAAAAAATAAACAAATTGCACATGTCTACCGGAGAGACGGTAGTAGAAAGAGTATTTACAGGGGGTCCCCGGGTTACAAACAAGATAGGGCCTGTAGATTTGTTCTTAAGTTGAATCTGTTTGTAAGTCGGAACAGGTACATTTTTTTAAGTGTAGTTCCAGCCAGAAAAAAATATTTTTAAGCTTTTTGGATAACATAGGGAAGGGTTATCACCCCTGTAAAGTTTGTTTTGCTGTCTGTGCCCCTGTTCAGAAGATTTCACCTCACTTCCTGTCCCAATGACAATTGGATTTTGAAAATTTTGGGTTGTTGTGGAAACAAGCCTTGATAAAAAAGCATCAGTGGAGACACCTTTTTCCCATAATAACTCTTATGCCCCGTACACACGGTCGGATTTTCCTATAGGAAAATGTCCTATCGGACAATGTTGTCAGAAATTCCGACCGTGTGTAGGCTCCATCGGACTTTTTCTGTCGGATTTTCCGACGGACAAAGTTTTATCTCCTGCTCTCAAATTTTTCCGACAACAAAGTCCTATCGGACTTTTTCCGATCGTGTGTAGCGAATTCCGACGGACAAAGTACCACACATGCTCAGATCACATTACAAGACCCAAGCTATTGGCTAATAGCCTCTACGTAGTCCCGTCGTAGGCAACAAACGTCACCACGTTCAGAATGATCGGATTTTCCGACAACTTTGTCCGACCGTGTGTATGCAACACCAGTGTCGGACAAAATCCGTTGGAAAAAATCTGATGGATTTTGTGGTCGGATTTTCCGACCGTGTGTGCGGGGCATTACAGGAGTGAATTTCCCTTCCTGGGGGTAGATTTCCTCTCACTTCCTGTTGTCTCCCTCCGTTTGTAAGTAGGAGTAGTTTGTAAGTCGGACGTTTGTAACTGGGGGACCCCCTGTACAACAGTGATGCAAGTAGTTTCACTCCAATGATGGAGGCATAGATACATGGCACAGTCACTTCTGATGTAAGCAGTAATTGTGTTCGTCAGCACTATAGTCACTTTCCACTGACTGACACAGTACAAACCCAAGTACACAATGCGTTTCTGTAGAGGCTGATATGCACACAAGTTATGCCGCGTACACACGGTCGGAATTCTCGTCGGAAAAAACTCTGAGGGTTTTCCCGTCGGAATTCCGACGGAGTTTCGCTCAAACTGTCTTGCCTACACACGGTCACACCGAATTCCAACGGTCAATAACACCACGGCATACAACACGTTCGACGGCACTATAAAAGGGAAGTTTAATGCTTCCGAGCATGCGTCGAATTGTTTCCGAGCATGCGTCGAATTGTTTCCGAGCATGCGTCTGAATTTTGCGTGTCGGAATTGCATACACACGATCGGAAAATCGAATAGAAAGGTTTTCCATCGGAAAAATTAAGAACAGGTTATCAATCCAAAGTCCGTCGGAAATTCTGACAGAAAAAGACCGATGGGCATACACACGGTCGGAAAATCCGATGAAAAGCTCCCATCCATGGACTGCTTCCATCGGAAATTCCGACCGTGTGTACGCGGCATTACCCAGTAACAGCGGTTTTCCTTCAGCAGATGGATATAGGCATCTGATGCACTTGTCCCTCTCTCACAGCGAGGACACCGGATTTATTATCAGCAATGGGGAGTCTTTCATCCAGTCAGGACTGCTGATACAGGACTCTGAAGAAACCCTGAGCTATCCCTCACAGGCCGGAACAGGGAACACTCTCCCTACCTTCTCCTAACTCTCCCTGACAAGCAGGTTAACCCACCCTGTCTGTGTACACACGTGAACTAGTGATGTCCAGTTCATGAACGAATCGTTCTTTTGAATCGATTCTTTTCAGTGAACTGGGTGAGTCGATTCATCTGAGTGAACTGATCCGTTTGAAACAGTTCACTATGCACTCAATACATAGCATAGCATAGCAGGCCTGCTAAATGGTAATATGATCCTAGAGTGAGAGAGCTCGGCCCCTCCCTGCAACCAATCAGCGACAAGAGTCAAGAGTACACACTAAACCGAGTTAAAGAATCACATGAGTTACCGAGTTAAAGAATCACATGAGTTATTAGAACTCAGTACACTGAAAGAACAAGATGTAGAACAACACACTGAATCAGTGATCAGGGAGCAGTATTACACTACAGACTGCTTTCAAGACAGAGAGGACAGAGTCATGATAAGAAGATATCCTCATTCAGATTAATTATTTAACCCTTTAGTATTTAGTTGGTTTATCCTAAAGGAAATATGCATTTTAAAAGGGAAAAATATCCCTTCTGGGACATGTGTCTAATTTAGTAGCTATATAACTGAATGAGAGAGCAGTCTAATTTTTATAACACAAAAATAAATTTTATCCTGCTTTATAGTATATTTTTCTGCCGTCTGCGTAATATTGTTCTGCGTTCTGGTCCTGAGATTTCCATGCCCCTTGGATTTTTTTTTTTTTTTTGGTGTGGTGATAGCTAACGTGTGAATAAATCATTGTTTATGTGCATGCCCTACGCACATTTATTCACATGCAGATATCAGGGTCAGTGGGGATGGTTTTATTTTTTATTTTTTCACTTAACAATCCCCTATGTGATAGTTTGTTGAAGTGACAGGTTCTCTTTATTGCATCTGGGGTGTGTTATATGATCATATGGAGTATAGGATTGTGCTCAGTAACCTGGGTAGCAGGTGTTCTGTCAGATAAAGCAATCTATAGGAGCAGCCAATATTGTCACTTATGGTGACGCACAAACAGTTGTGTAAACGCTAAGCCTGTTTTTGTGCATGTGAATTGCATTCTGATGGGCCAACTTCACAGTTAAGATTGATAGCCATCAGATTTGTCCGTAGTCTTTACAGTGCATAATGAGGCCCCTTTTACACTTGTGTGACTTGTCCTGCGACTTGGGACTACAAAGTCGCATGACAAGTGGTACCCCACGATTTCCAATGAGTACCATTCATATCTGTGCGTCTTCCAGTCACTGCCAGACTGCAAAGTAGTCACTGCACTACTTTGGTCTGATTTTGATGCGACTTGAGGCAGAGACATCAAGATTACATAAGTATTTCTTCAAGTCGCATCAAAGTCACAGTAAAAATTGTGGCAAAAATTGCATGACTTTCAAGTTGCTTTAGTGTGAAAGGAGCCTAAGGCCCGGTTCACACTGCTGCGGTGCGGGAGATCGCATATGATTTGCACCGCACTGCAGTTCAAATCATATGCGATCTCTGTGCGATGCAAATTCAGTCATACAGATAGTATGGCTGAATTCACATCGCATTCGGCCCAAAATCGAAGAGGACCCTTTTTTCGGTCCGCAGCAGAATCGGATCGAATGGTGTTCTCACCATGCGATCCGATTCCTGTCCGAGTTTGCAGATCGCACTGCGATATGCGAGCTGATATGGGGGTGTCATTAAAATTTCACTGACACTCCCAGCAGCACGCATAGGGCAGTGTGAACTGCCGGCGGGAGACATGCGGTGCAGGAACCCGCAGTAGATTCGCAGCGTTCCCGCACCGCAGCAGTGTGAACCGGGCCTAACGATTGGATTTTACTATCGTGGGTACTTCGCCCACGGTAGTAAAATCCAAATTTTTCCTGTGCATGCGCTGTAAAGACAACGGAAAAATGTGATGGCTAGCAATGTTAACTGTGAAGTTTCCCCATCAGAATGAGGTTCACATGCACAAAAATCCGCTTTTCATTTACACAGCTTTTTGTGGGTCAGTCTGACACAACAACAATAGGATTGGGCTCTGAGAAAGGAAAATACAAGAAAAAACCTCCCCAGGACCTGCCAACCTTCTGTGAAGAATCATTCTTTTGATTCTAATCATTTAAGAAGGTTGAGTCAGAGCTGTGGTTCACTTGCTTGTCAGTAGACTCAGCAAGTGAACCGAAGAATCGATTCATTGAATCGGTTCATTTCAGTGAGTAGTTCGAAATGAACCGATTCAGTTAAAAGATCCGGACTTCCCATCACTAACGTGAACTGAACTAAATGTGGCTGGGCTTTCCTATATTAAGTATCCACCCAAAAATGGCCGACCAAATCTCTCGAGATTTGCTTGTCCTATCAGGACACAGGCTTCTCCAAAGAATATACACTTGCTAACCCACTACCTCTAGCTGCCAACTAGGCCGCCCTGCACTACAGCTGCCTACAAGCCCATAACGGTGAAAGAATGCAGTAAATGGATACCTTTCACACTGCCTGTGATGCTGAGCTCCATTTTGATTGGTAGAAATGGTGCCCTGAAGACCACTTGGAGTGTCAATCTCATAGATCCCTTGAACCCTCATTCATTCCGACCTCATGTCACTGTAGGAAATAGTAGAGATGTGATGCCTGCAGGGGACTTGGGAGACTGAAACTGTCACAAACCTGGTAGAGACCATCTCTCCAATACCCCTGCACTTGGTGATAGGGTGTAGCAGAAAGAGTAGTGGAACAGGCCTCTGCCGTGGGTCCAGACACAGTGGATGATCTGATGGTAGGTTAGATACAGTGGATAAAGAAAAGAATCACCCCCCCCCCCCCCCCCTTAAAATAATCACTCAAATTTAGTTAATTTTGATGGTGACCGTTTATTCATTCCACAGATTTTCAATGGGGTTTAAGTCTGGGCTCTGACTAGGCCATGCAAGGAATTTCCTCTTTTTCTTCTTCAACCACTGTGTGGTCATTTTTGCTGTGTGCTTTGGGTCATTGTCATGTTGGAAGGTAAACCTTCTTCCCATTGACAACTTTCTGGCAGAGGGCAGCAGATTTTCCTTAAGAATGTGATGGTAAAAGGCTTGGTGAACGCAATGCTCCCGCATTACAAAGCAACGTATAGGGCTAGAGGGTGTAGTAAAAAATTAGAAAAAGTATGGAGAGCATGGTATGAGTCTGACCAAACAGTGTGACGGGATAATCCTAAGCGGAAGGATGGGTGGGTCCGATATGTAGCCAACATATATTTTATACTGGAAAAAATATATTTGGAGATACGGGACTATCAAAGGTACACAATCACAAAAGTATTCATATATGATAAAAAGAGTATTTTATTAACACACAAAAAATAATAAAAGAAAGGGGAAATATATTTAAATGACTTCGTATACAACAGTACAAATATCAAAGTTCAGGGGTTATGCATACAATCCCTAATGGAACTAAACATATTGATATACTAAGAACACGTAAGTCAAAGTACTTGTCCATTTGTTCTCGACATGTTTCGCCAAAATGGCTTCCTCAGGAGACAAGGATAAAGTACAGGTGAAGAATGAAAAAGGATTTATGAAGATATTTTCTTGTTTCTAGGATATGCATATAAAGAAAAAATAATAAGTAAGTTTATTATATAAAAGACAAAATTATGTGTTTACAATATATTTTATACTGGGTGAAGAGTAAACGACAGATATTTTGGGTGATTAGAGATGTAAAATGGCTTTTATCCCACAAATAATATAATTTTTGTTGGGGAGAAGGGAACTGAGTACAGGAAGGGGGTAGGGGGGAGGGTATAACTGTTGTAGCTGTCGGTTGATGGCATTGTAAATGTTGTTAGGATTACCGGCCAGGTTGGCTGATTGTTAAGCTTAAGCCCCATACACACGCTCGGATTATCCGAGGACCAGGTCCGTCGGATCATGTCCGTCGTACTTTGTCCGATGTTGGTGTTGCGTACACACGGTCGGACAAAGTTGTCGGAAAATCCGATCATTCTGAACGTGGTGACGTTTGTTGCCTACGACGGGACTACGTAGAGGCTAGTAGCCAATAGCTTTGGTCTTGTAATGTGATCTGAGCATGCGTAGCACTTTGTCCATCGGAATTCGATACACACGATCGGATTTGGTGTGATCGGACTTTGTTGTCGAAAAATCTATCCAGCAGGAGATAGGACTTTGTCTGTCGGACAATCCGACGTACACTGTCCGATGGTGCCTACACACGGTCAGATTTTACGACAACATTGTCCGATAGGACAGAATCCATGGGGAAATCCGACCGTGTGTATGGGGCTTTAGTGTTGTGCCAAGTTGTGTATGTGTTTTATGTCAAAAAATTTAAACGTTTTCTCTAATGAATATTCATTCTGTGCCTTCACACAACTGTTATGTGCTCCCAGAACTCTCAACTTAACCACTTAGGAACCGCCTCCTGCACATTTACGTCGGGCGAATGGCACGGCTGAGCACATCAACATACAGGTACGTTGCTCTTTAAGAGCCCAGCTTGCGACCCGGTCCTCAGCTCCGTGACTGTGGCCGCAGGACCTACGGACCCGATCACCGCCAGTGTCCCGCGATCGAGTCACAGAGCTGAAGAACGGGGAGAGGTAAGTGTAAACAAACCTCTCCCCGTGCTTCCTAGTGAGCCTGTCACTGATAGTCTGTTCCCTGTCATAGGGAAAGAAGATCAGTGATGTCACAGTCAAGCCACGCCCCCTACAGTAAAAAAAACACACAGGTCACACTTAACCCCTCCCCACCCCCTAGTGGTTAACCCATTCACTGCCAGTGTAATTTACACAGGAATCAGTGCATTTAAATAGCGCTGATTGCTGTATAAATGACAATGGTCCCAAAAATATGTAAAAAATGTCCGATGTGTCCGCCATAATGTCGCAGTCACAATAAAAATCACTGATCGCCGCCATTACTAGTAAAAAAAAAAATATATAAAAAAAATGCTATAAAACTATCCCCTATTTTGTAAACGCTATAACTTTTGCGCAAACCAATCAATAATTGCTAATTGCGATTTTTTTTTACCAAAAATATGTAGAAGAACACGCATCGGCCTAAACTGAGGAAAAAAAATGTTTTTTTATATATATTTTGGGGATATTTATTATAGCAAAAAGTTAAAAATATAGAATTTTTTTCAAAATTGTCGCTCTATTTTTGTTTATAGCGCAAAAAATAAAAACCACAGAGGTGATCAAATACCACCAAAATAAAGCTCTATTTGTGGGAAAAAAAAGGACGCCAATATTGTTTGGGAGCCACGTCACACGATCACGCAATTTTTAGTTAAAGCGACGCAGTGCCGAATCGCAAAAAGGGGCCTGGTCCTTTAGCTGCAAATTGGTCCGGGGCTTAAGTGGTTAAAGAAGTAAATATCAAGCCATAGGACTATCCAACCTTCAGGCTCCAAATAGTAGTAGTAATAGTATCACCACAGGTTCCTCTTTATGGTGTATTAACAACTTCCTGAGCTACAAAGAGTAGTCCCGATATCCGGGCTCCACAGCGCCAGGCTTTAAACTTCCACCTTATGGCTACAAGCTCCAGTTATCATAGGAATCAAAAAGATAAAATGCCCTCCATAGTGTAGTTTGTTAAAATCAAGTAACAATTTATTTTAGACAAGTGGGTGCTTACATCAAACAAAGTGCATTAGAATAAAAATCACGGCGTCTGAGCGCCTTCTCACGTCACTCCACGTCACTCCCGGTTCGCAACTAACTTCGGCCATGCCTTACATGTTAAGTTGATTCCTATGATAACTGGAGCTTATAGCCATCTGGTGAAAGTTTAAAGCCTGCCGTTGTGGAGCCCGGATATCTGTACTACTCTTTGTATCTCACATTGTTAATTTTCAGGAAGTAGTTTCTTTTTTTAATTAAAATGTATAAACATTGATGGAGCATGACATTAATAAAACCAATTTGTGTTTGGGGACCTGGGTCCTGCCCCAGGGACATGTATCAATGCAAAAAAAAGTTTTAAAAACGGCCGTTTTCACAGCAGGGGGAATGAGCACGTAGGTCGGAGGACGTCCAGCAGAGGGAGGGGCTCTGCCTAGGAGAGGACGCCCAGACGGAAGAACGGAGACATGCGTTGAGTCTGAGACACCACGCCACACGTGGAGGAAATAGATCCCCCAAGCAGAGCGCAACAGCCGGCTGACTTCAGCGTTCATCACGTGGTAATGGCAGCTCGGGCCGCGGCATCATCCGGAAAGCGTCTCCGAACAACCCCCCGCTCTCACCCCCGCTGATCGTCCACAACGGACCCCGACCTCCTCACATCAGTTCCCGGGACATTGCTGCAATCATCCCTCTCAAACCCCCCCAGGCTGGGGTGGACCCCGGCGAAAGGAGAGGAAAGGAGAAAAAAAAGAAAAAATAGCAACACAGACAGAGTGGTAAGTCCCCTTATCATAAGGGGTAACATCTACAGACTGAACTTCCATGGAAACGGTAAGAAACACCCTATAAATACTTACTGTGGAGACGTAATGCAATGAGGGGAAAAAAAATACTAAACTACAACTACAAGCTATGAGGAAACGGTCTGTGATTGTTTATTATGGTTATGAATCTATGAAAAATAGATGTGACATAGAACTCACCTGTATTGATCAGCCTGTTACCCGGGAGTAATTTATGAGGAAACTTAGTGAGCCTGCATATTATAAACTGGACATTGCAAGTCATATATCTATTTGAAGACACAGCAAGTGTTAATCCAAGCTCTTAAAAGCAACTAGTCTCTATCTGACTGGGACGCTGACATACAATCTATATACAGAGAAATACGTATGTGAGGTGATGATGGGCCCTGCGAGTGAATGAAAGGCGTACAGTGGAAGTCCTACCTCTGAAACATAATTCATATTTTTTCTGTCGACCCAAAGAGACCTACCCTGTGTTTTTCCTTTTTTTTTTTTCCTTTTTTTTCTCTTGCTTTCTTGGGTTTACTGGCTCCATTTGTCTCCGCGTACGTGAGGTCCTTTATGTCTATCCCCCCCCCCCCCCTGCCATCTAAATACTAAGAAGCGGGTTTATATTTAAACATTTAGTAATAACGAAAAGTCGTTATCCAGCCTCCCTCTTGAATCACAAAAGGCAGAGAAGGCGGGGAAGGGATGAGGTAAGAGAGATCTTTTAAAAGAAAACACAAAGGAATAGCCTATACATTAGCATGTACCAGGAAGTAAAACTGGGGGATAACCCGGAATTCCCCTAAATATTTAATTATTTTCCCTAGAACAATTATTAACGAATTTAACTGCTAGTATCAGGTACCATCGGACCATTGCGGTTACATGTGGGATGTATTTAGGAGGGGGGAGAGAAAAAGAAAGAAAACATTGACAGTCTCCAAGAGTGGGGTCCATCATATACCTATTAGTACTCCATATAAAATTACCTACATCGGAACACTCTTGTACCCTTGTACCCTTGAACCCCCCTCGCAGGTGGAATATCCGTGAGGCTGGGGAAACGTAAGATTACAGGGAAGAAACTAGGTATGAAAGGTAAAACCACAAAGGGAGTTGAAACTAAGATAACAAAGGAAAAAGCAAACACCAGTACAATTAAACAATACATGGTCCAAGGCTTGAGCCCAAAAAGCCCGAGTATGGAAAAGCAACCGGTTAAACAGGCAAAGAGGAAGGAGACGAACAAAAAAAAGGAAGAGACCCATGAGACAGCAGGAGGCAATACTACAGTAGAATCTAAATTAGACAGCAGTAGAGTGGAAGATCCGAGTGGAAACCCCCAAGCCTTGACTAATGCCGCGTACACACGAAGGGACTATCCCGCGGGATTATCCGCTGGACCGAAGTCCAGCGGATAATCCCCTCGTGTGTGGGCGCCGGCGGACTTTTTTTGGCCAAAGTACGGCGGACTAAAGTTTCAGGTTTTGTTCTCAAATTATCCGCTGGACTTGGCAGTCCAGCGGATAATCCGGTCGTGTGTAGTATGGTCCGGCGTACCAAAAAGGACGCATGCTCAGTAGCTATTATGTCACGGACTCGCTCGGTCTGGTAAAACTAGCCTTCGTCTTGAAGCTCGCACAATCGTCACGCTGCTGAATTTTTTTTTTTTTTTTTTTCTGACAGCGGGATTTGTATGTTATCGTACTTGAAGAATGATTTTGCCTTGCTGCTTGTATATTCACGCAGAGTACTCCCGAACGTTTTTTCTTCAGCATTCTTTAGTGAAGTTATATATTTGTATATATATATATATATATATATCTATATCTATATCTCTATCTCTATATATATATATATATATATATATATATATAGATATAGATATAGATATAGATATCCAAATCACCAAATGAAAAATATATCTATATTTCTCAATAAGCCCAAAAAAATATATATCGATATCTACATATATATATATATATTAATATATATAGATATATAGATCTATACGTGTATAAATATATATATATATATATATATATATATATATATATATATATATATATATATATATATATATATATATATTATATATGTACATATATCTCTATATAGATATTTTTTATTATTTGTTGGTTATCAAAAGGATTAGTTATTACACATGATACAATTGTGGAGTCAGCAGAGCTTGCCCTTAATTCAGATCTTAACCCTCACCTTTCCAGCGACTGCACTTGCAGTTCCATTGAAGTTGCACTTTACACTTGTATTGTCAAATGAATGTTTAGACATGTACCTGCCTACTCCTAAAGAAACTATGTTTTTGAATAACAAGCACGTATATCATTATTTGATGAAAATTAAATGACCATTTATTCTGGTTAAAACAAACAAGGCAAAACAAAATAGGAAGGCAACACTGGAGCCACTTGTAGATTTTGTGAAGACTTTTTGCCCCAACGGCAGACACCAAGTTTGTGAAGCCAAAAATTAAGCTTGGGCACATTTCATACAATATAGGGAGCACAAGAAGATTGACCAGGAATCAGACAGACCAGGAACAGCAGCAGATGACATCTATGTCCCCAAGCTGTGGCACTACAACAGCCTGTGTCTTCTGTGAGACCAGACTGAAGCCAGGCAATCACTTCCGACTCTTCCCACCACGCTGCCCTGCACTCTTCCCTGCAGTCTTCCCTGCACGCTTCCTTGGAGGCTGACTTGTGGTAGGAGGAGGAGTAGGAGGAGGAGGAGGAGGAGAAGAAGGAAGACGAGGAGGAGGAGGAGGAGAAGTTGGTGTCGGGCCTTCATGGGTCAGGCGGGTGGATTCTCGTAATTCACCCCTCAAACCCCCCCTAATTGCCTCAGAAATGAGGCCCTCACACAGGTGCCGTTGGCCCCTCTCCATTTCCAGCAACCTGCTGGACAAGTAGCTGGCATAGGCCTCTTCTGGAAGGGGGGGTTTGTCGAGAATCGCACTCGCCTTCCGAATCAGTTGGAGTGATTCCTCCTCAACAATGGTCATCCTCCTGGGCCTTCTTGGGGGTAAGGGCAGGGGTGGAGGTAGACTTCTTAATTGTGTCTGGCTGTCACTCTGGCTCGTGCTGGGCCCAGCCACCTCCTGGCTCTCGCTGGTCATGTCCTCCTCCTCCATACCACTTGTCCCGGCATCATCCTGGGTCAGCTCATCCTGTGTGCAAATAAAAACAAAAATCAAACACCTGTTTTGTGGTTTCTGGCCTCCTCAATCATCCAATTGTAAACTTAGGAACGAGCATCTAAATTTTCCAAAAGATCCAAAAGGCTATCATTTGGACCCCTGCATTTTCCAAGCAGATCACCAATGTTGTCTTAACGCTTTTTTTGCCACTACTGGATGTATGTATACACTATATATGTATCGATATGTTGCACCAACACTTTTTACAAGTGTGCTGAATTTTTGTCAGTTTTTTGCACAATTCTGAGTTCAGGGTGTTAATTGTTTCACATTTTAACGTTTACAGCATTAATATTCACACAATCACAATTTAGGCTACTAAATATATACCTGGCTCCAGCTGGGCGCATCAGCCTGCTCCAAGGTGGAGGGGTCTTCTCCTTCCGTGGAAGCCTCAGCTGGGGTGGAGGGAAGAGTGGAGGGAAGAGTGGAGGGAAGGGTGGAGGGAAGAGTGGACAGTGATTGCCTGGGTTCCATCTGGTCACCTATAAAAGTCAGTTGGTTGTAGTACCACAGCTTGGGTACATAAACATTCTCTGCTGCTGCTCCTGATCTGACTGATTCCTCAATCTTCTTGCGCTCCCGCTTGTACATGTGCCTTAAACTTGCAATTCTGGCTTCCACAAACTTGGTGTTTGCGTTGGGGACTTTAGTCTTCACAAAAGCCACAAGTGGCCCCAGTGTTGCCTTCCGGACATCCCTATTGCCATATAAAGGGTTCTTGAGCTGCCACAGGTTGGTATTTTTTCTGTACAGGGCAATGAATTCGGACATGAACTGCTGGTCCTTGAATGGATTCAACTGGGGTGCTGACATGTTTGTTTCTGTTTTGTTAGTAATGGCAATACAAAAGACCAAAAACACAAATGTTACTTAAAACGCACAACCAGTTTTTCTTACCAAACATTACACAACACACCCACACACAGGCAGCACCCCTACACACAGGCAGCAACACATCCACACAGGCAGCAACCCCTACACACAGGCAGCAACCCCTACACACAGGCAGCAACCCCTACACACAGGCAGCAACCCCTACACACAGGCAGCAACACATCCACACAGGCAGCAACCCCTACACACAGGCAGCAACCCCTACACACAGGCAGCAACCCCTACACACAGGCAGCAACCCCTACACACAGGCAGCAACCCCTACACACAGGCAGCAACACATCCACACAGGCAGCAACCCCTACACACAGGCAGCAACCCCTACACACAGGCAGCAACCCCTACACACAGGCAGCAACCCCTACACACAGGCAGCAACCCCTACACACAGGCAGCAACCCCTACACACAGGCAGCAACCCTACACACAGGCAGCAACACATCCACACAGGCAGCAACCCCTACACACAGGCAGCAACCCCTACACACAGGCAGCAACCCCTACACACAGGCAGCAACACACACATATCCTTAAAAAATGCTGGCCCAAAACCCAAAAAAAAACACAGTAATGCATCCTAGAAAACACTTACCTTCGTACAGAGCGCTCGCTACTTCCGTTCGGGAACACGTGGGCCCCTCAAACAGCCTTATATACACTGCGCACGCGTCGAAGTCCGCCTGCGTCCTCCGCGTCGCCCGCCCATGACGTTCCTCCTGACGAGTATTCCCCGCCCCGCTTCCCCTCGTTGCATTGTTGGTGAATAAATTCATGAATATGGCGGACACATTCTCAGCCAGTAGCGCGGAGGAAAGCCAAGAAGCCAACACATCTGCATCCAGCAGCAGATATAAGGCCACCAATATGGCCTTTGAAGAGATGGTGGAGATGGTGGACATCCTCCAAAGGGAAGATTACGACGGGGAAAATGGCCCGTACCCTCGACCCAACTTGCGCAAGGACAAGATTCTCACTACAATCGTCAGCACCCTGGAGCAGAAATTCGGCGTACGAAGGGGCAAGGATCAACTGCGCAAGCGATGGTCCGACATCAAATCCAGGGAGCACGATCAGTATAGGAGAATTCGAAAAGCCATCAAAAAAAGTAAGTCAAGCACGTGCGCTACTATGGTTATACTTGATATGTCTAATCTTGCGCAGATGTAATTACCATTCGTACGTGAAACTTGCGCAGATGTTATTACCATTCGTACCTGAAACTTGCGCAGATGTAATTACCATTCGTCCGTGAAACTTGCGCAGATGTAATTACCATTCGTACGTGAAACTTGCGCAGATGTTATTACCATTCGTACCTGAAACTTGCGCAGATGTAATTACCATTCGTACGTGAAACTTGCGCAGATGTAATTACCATTCGTACGTGAAACTTGCGCAGATGTTATTACCATTCGTACCTGAAACTTGCGCAGATGTAATTACCATTCGTACGTGAAACTTGCGCAGATGTAATTACCATTCGTACGTGAAACTTGCGCAGATGTTATTACCATTCGTACCTGAAACTTGCGCAGATGTAATTACCATTCGTACCTGAAACTTGCGCAGATGTAATTACCATTCGTCCGTGAAACTTGCGCATATTTGATGAAAGTTCCGTTTGTCTTCATAACGTTTATTGAGTTTACCTGGCTTTGGGTTGTTGGAGTTGTAAGGTTGTTTATTATTGTCACTATCTATACAATTACTGCTGTAGTAAGGGTTTTAGGGGTAACTTACACAGGGACTCCAGAGGCTGTTTTGGGGGGGGGGGGGATAAATATGTTAAGCAGGGTCTCATGCTCACAATTCCCAAAAAATGCTCATCATCTCTAAATACTGTAGGTGGTGACTTTTCAAAGAAGTACACTCACCTGTCCCTTGGATGGTGCAGCTACAATCTCTGATCTTGCAATCATGAAATTAATGTTTGCGGCTTCACTTCCCGGGTCACTATTGGGCATGCGCCAGTTGCGCAATGCAATAGGACTGGTCCGCGCGAGCTCGGGGACCCCTGTGTGTCCCAGCAGACAGCACGGTGGGACGGGATGTGGCGTATACTTCTGTGGGAGTCTAGGGCCGGATGTGTGTGCAAATACCTGCGTTACACAGGTATCTGCAACCCATCCCCCCTAAAAGGTTCAAAATAAGACACCACAGGGGTGCAGGGATCCAATGAGCGGAAGTTCAAATTTAGGGTTGAAGGGCGGTTTAAGTATTGGAGTTTCATTAGATAGACATTTCAATTCTGTCTTCAAGTAGGATCTTCTAACAAACTGCTAATAATTGGCAAGACTTTTAAACAATGTTTACTAATCCTATTTTGGCACTCAAATATCAGTGTGATTCAAAAGTGTACCTTTTTGTGTTCCATTACCATAGGGGGCAAAAGACTCAGACGTCAGTCCGAACCTACGAGGACCTCCCGGCATCACCAGACTAATTGGGCAGTTAGCCCAAGCCCGCGCGTGGATGTGGCGGAACAGGTCGTTGAAGTGGATCAAATCTGCACCCCACCAAGTGAGTGTCTCAGAACACAGATTGAGCTAATAAATTAAGGTCTGCATGTTTTTGACACTTTTTTTCTTGTGTTTTATCTACCCAACTTTTAGGTGATGCTGATCTGTTTGTGGAAGGACAAGCTGCGGAGCCATTTTCCACTGACAGTGCCCACAGGCTTATTGGCCAGATCATGGCCTGGAATCTGCAGCTGGAAAATATGCAGAAGGAGATGGCCACCATGCAGCAGGGAATGAAGGACATGATTGATGTTTTGGGGAGAATCTAAAGACCCCTTTTACATTTCTTAAGATCAATCATGTCCTTCATTCCCCTTTTGATGCGCTGTTTAACTAATTTTAGAGGCCAAATTTTTAATATGCACACGGTATGTCAACATGTGCTATGTGCCATCAGGGGATCTCAATGGAAAAAAACCAAAAATACCAAAACAACAAAAAAAAAAAAAAAAAAAAAAAAAAGTTTTGGATGTGCACTATAATAAAAAAAATAATGTTTGCACAAATTCAAAAATGTGTGGCTTCTTCTTTTTACATACTACCAGTTTGACAAAAACATGTTGTGGTTCATTGACAAAGGGGCTTATTTACTAAACGCTAAACAAGTTTGCCACTATTAAGATGTGCACTAGGACAACATATAAAACAGGCCAAATTAAAAGCAAAACAATACGAAACTACAAATATTTCAAACATAAATAACTGTATTTATTCTTTGTAAATCAAAAAGATGGTTTAAGGGTCTGCTGCCATTTCAATGGCCCCCCTACCATTAAAATACTGTAAATAAAGGTCCCGCACTTGCTGGGCTGATTGTGGTGCCGAACCAAGAGGGCGATTATCCAGCCCTGTCATGTTGCCTTCCACTCCGGCCTCAGGGCCAATTGGTAAGGAGTATGTTCCTGAATGTTTCCGTAAATAATTGTGCATGACACAGCATGCAAGGATAATAGTATTGAGTTTGTACTCTGCCAGATGTAGGGATGTAAGGAGCAATCTGAAACGGTTGGCCATAATACCAAAGGCATTTTCCACCACCCTTCTTGCTCTGGCCAACCGATAATTAAAAATCCTCCTCTCAGGGGTGAGGGATCGTTGGGGAAATGGCCTCATCAGATGGTCACCCAGACCGAACGCCTCGTCGGCAATGAAGACGAAGGGGAGTCCCTCCACATTATCTTCATCTGGTGGCAGCTCCAGCCCACCAGTCTGGAGACGATGACCGAACTCCGTGTGGTTGAAGACTCCTCCGTCCGACATCCGGCCGTTTTTCCCCACATCCACATACAGAAAGTCATATTGTGCCGACACCACCGCCATCAACACGATACTATGGAACCCCTTATAATTCCAATAGTATGACCCCGAATGGGGTGGGGGCACAATTCGCACGTGTTTGCCGTCAATCGCCCCTCCGCAGTTGGGAAAGTCCCAACGGGCAGCAAACTGGGAAGCCACAGTCTGCCATTCCTGTGGCGTGGAGGGACACTGTGAAGTCAAACAGAAAGATACAATTTAAATTATAAACCAGGCAAAACACCAAACTAAATGCAACAAATTAACAAACAATTTGGAAGAACATATGTATTTATTTTGTAAATCCTTGAAATAAAGCCAAAAGATTAAGGATAAAAGGGACAAATCTCTGATTGATGACCCCTCTGATGGACCAGAGAAGATAATAATGGGGATGTGGGTGGGGAGTAAATAATTGTAAGGTCACACAATACACATGCAATTAATTAAAGGTGTGTGTGGGGGGGGGGGGGATAATTACAAGCTGACCAAAACCACATGCTATTAATTATCAGGGGGGTGTGGGGGGGGGGGGGGATAATTACAAGCTGACCAAAACCACATGCTATTAATTATCAGGGGGTGTGGGGGTGGGGATAATTACAAGCTGACCAAAACCACATGCTATTAATTATCAGGGGGTGTGGGGGGGGGGGGATAATTACAAGCTGACCAAAACCACATGCTATTAATTATCAGGGGGTGTGGGGGTGGGGATAATTACAAGCTGACCAAAACCACATGCTATTAATTATCAGGGGGTGGGGGGGGGGGATAATTACAAGCTGACCAAAACCACATGCTATTAATTATCAGGGGGTGTGGGGGGGGGGATAATTACAAGCTGACCAAAACCACATGCTATTAATTATCAGGGGGTGTGGGGGTGGGGATAATTACAAGCTGACCAAAACCACATGCTATTAATTATCAGGGGGTGTGGGGGGGGGGGATAATTACAAGCTGACCAAAACCACATGCTATTAATTATCAGGGGGTGTGGGGGTGGGGATAATTACAAGCTGACCAAAACCACATGCTATTAATTATCAGGGGGTGTGGGGGGGGGGGGATAATTACAAGCTGACCAAAACCACATGCTATTAATTATCAGGGGGGTGTGGGGGGGGGGATAATTACAAGCTGACCAAAACCACATGCTATTAATTATCAGGGGGTGTGGGGGGGGATAATTACAAGCTGACCAAAACCACATGCAATCAATTTAAAATTGAGGGTCAAGGGGGGTGAAAGGGGGGGTGAGTAAAGCTGTACAATGGAGCTGGTAATATACATTTTTAACCAAAGAAAGTGACTAGGCTAGGGGTGTTTAGGGGGCCAAGCTTCCATGCTGGGGAGGTTGGTGCAAGCAAATATGCATGTGACCCACTAAATAATACATTCTTAAAGCTATTTCGATAAGTCAACCATAAAATACTAGACAAAAAAACAAAATCCAAAAATAAAAGGAATAGGGGACATTCATAGAATAGTCCTATCATGGTAATTAGCTAATGATGACATTGATGCACTACATTAACAAACATACAAGACATAGGTAATTTTAAAAGAGAAGACTTACCTTAATGTATTCCTCCTGCAGGACGTGGATAATGGCAGAACAGGTCTCTGGAATAATGAGCCCCAGAGCCTGGGGGGAGATGCCTGTCGTGAACTTGAGGTCCTGCAAGCTTCTCCCCGTCGCCAAGTAACGCAACGTGGCGACTAGCCTCTGCTCCGCACTGATGGCTTGCCGCATGCAGGTATTCTGCCTGCTAATATAAGGGGACAGCGAAGCCAACAGACGGTGAAAAATGGGGTCCGTCATCCGGAGATAATTCCTGAAATCATCAGGATTATTCTCACGGATCTCACGGAGCAAAGGCATATGCGAGAATTGGTCACGCTGGCGCAACCAATTCTTGGTCCATGAACTCCTCCTCACCCTGTTCATGGACCGGGCTCGTGCCAAGGTGTTAACCGCAACACCGAGCACCTGCACAGCACGAACTCGTTCCCGAGTACGTCCACACTCCATGGCTTCAAAACGGTCGGCTGATCAAACAAACAACTTAACAGAACGCACTGAAGAACAGCAAGGCCTATGAAGAACGACCTGAAAAACAGGAACGAGCGGACCAGAACGGCCTGAGAACAGGTAGGAACTGATCCACATGCACTGAAAGCCAGATACAAACCTCACAAGCACAAACTGAACGGCAGAAGCGAACGAATTAAGCAGAAGTCTGAGAAGCGCGAATCGTCTCTAACCAAACGTCAACTAACACGCGATACACACGAGATTAGCTGACGGGGCCCAAAGGGTGTCGTTTGGGATCTCGAGCTTCCTTTTTCTAGTCCCGTCGTACGTGCTGTACGTCATCGCGTGAACCGCCGGACTTTTTGCGTGATCGTGTGTGGTCAAGTCCGTTCGCTTTTTAGTCCAGCGTACCTAGCGGGAAAGTCCAGCGGATTGTCCGCTGGACTTAGGTCCGCCTGGAAAAGTCCGTACGTGTGTACGAGGCATTAGGCAGTGATGCTCGAAATGCTAACAAAAATGGAAAGTTCCATAAAAGACGAAATAACAGCATTACGCACAGATCTTAGCCACCTCCTTAATCGGTTAGAGGAAGCGGAAAATAAAATAGATAAACAAGTAGAAGAACTGACTGATATCAAAGAGCAACTCAGGAAAATGAAGATAAATCAAAGACAGATGGAATATAAACTGGAGGAACAGGAAAACCAGAGTAGAAGGCAGAACCTAAGAATACGTGCCCTCCCAGAAGCAAATGGAGAAGATCTTAGAAAAATCATGAAGGAACTATTTAACCCAATGGCCAATAGAGGACCAGACTGGGAACCAAAGATTGAGAGGATACATAGAGTTAGAAAGCCTCAACACATTGTAGACTTGCCGAGGGATATAAACTGAGAGGAAAACCCCCATTGAAATATGGGGGAGCAGACCTCCAGATTTTTATGGACCTATCGCCACAAACATTGGCCAGAAGACGCCTCCTGAGACCGCTCTTAAACCAAATGCGTATAGAAAAGTAAAATATGGCTGGGGCTTTCCAGCATGCTTAATAGCATACAAAGATGGTAGATCGGTAAAATTAAAGTATCCAGAAGAACTGCCAGACTTCTGTAAAAACTTAGATCTACATCCTGTAGAACTTCCAGAATGGTTTGCTCGAGAAGGCCTGGATTAACTTTAAATTTATTAGTCAATACCCATTACAGATGCTGTACCCTCATGGGATCGAGAGGGCTGAGACAGGCCCCTCCCCACTCAAAGGGATGGGGTCCTTCCTTTTTTTTTTTTTTTTTCTCATACGATATTGTCTATCTATGTTTTCTATCTTTGATTTAGGATGTCAATTCTCCAACAGAGACGTAGAGAGGAGGAAGGAGGGGGGAGGTGAGGGGGGAGGGAGAGTTTGTTTTTTCTATTTATAAAAGAAATAGAATCCGTCGGGGTGGCCCTCCCACCCCCCCTCATATAGCCCCTTATGATGAGAGGGGGGGGGGGGGGGGGGAGGGTGGGGGGGTCCCCCCCCCGCCCCCCCCCCCGCCCCGCCCCGCCCCCCCCGGCCCCCCGCCGCCCCCCCCCCCGGGGGGGGTAGGGGGGGCGGGAGTGGAAGGGGGGGGGGCGGGGAGGGGGGCCGCGCGGGGGGGGGGGGGCCCCCCTCGCCGCCGCCCGCCCCCGCCCCCGCCCGGCCCCGCCCGCCGCCCCGCCGCCCCCCGCCCCCCCCGCCCCCGCGCCCCCCCCCCCCCCCCCGCCCCCCCCCCCCGGCCCCGCCCGCTACGCGGCCCCCCCCCCCCCCGCGCCCCCCCCCGCGCCCCCCCGGGGGGGCCCCCCGCCCCCCCGCGCCCCCGCGCGGGGGGGGAAGGGGGGAGGGGGGGGGGGGGCGGAGGGGAGGGGTGGGGGGGGGGGGCGGGGGGGGGGGGGCGGGGGGGGGGGGGGGGGAGGTGAGGGGGGGGGAAGGGAGAGTTGGGAGGGGGGGTGGAAGAGGCGGGTGGAGAGATCAGAGCCCCACCTCTGAGAATGAAGTCCTGAGGCGAAGAGGATGGTTCTGATTCGCCAAAGGCCTAGAGGCCAGTATAGGCCAGGTGGTGGCAGGGGAGGGTGGACGGGAGGGAGGGAGAGGAGGGAAGGGAAGGGTGGACGGGAGGGAAGGAGTGGGGTGGGAGAACCGGGTGGGAGGAGAGGGAGGGGAGGTTGTGAGGTTGGGAAATGGGGTAGGGGGGGGAAGAAAAGGGGAGGTTCCTCTCTCCAAAAACTAAAAATAAAAGGAAAAGTCCTAGATTAAGTTCCTAACATATAATGTCCGGGGTCTAAACAACCCGGCCAAAAGACATAAAATATTAAAAGAGCTTAAACAGCACCAAGCAGACATAGTGTTTCTCCAGGAAACCCACCTATTCCAAGGAGCAAATATAAAATTATATTCTAAAAAACACCCTACTTGGGTATATGCGGATTCAACGACAAGGAAAGCTAAAGGAGTGGCGATAGGATTCTCTGAGGGACTATTGTTTAAATAAAATGCAAGGTTAGCGGACCCAGAGGGGCGATATCTCTTTTTAAGAGGATCAATAGGCGAATTACAACTTACTTTAGGTAACATCTACGCACCAAACAAAAGGTCAATAGAATTTATGAAGAAGATGATACGTACCCTTGCCCATTTTAGGCAAGGGATGGTCATAATGGCAGGAGATTTGAACCTTTGTATGAACCCGGGCGAGGATAGTTCGTCCCGTTCGCGGGAGACGGGAGGTGTACCTCTAAAAAAATTGAAAAAGTTATTTCATCAAAACCAATTGATGGATGCATGGAGAAGTTTTAACCCAAGCACCCGAGATTACACCTTCTTCTCTCCCGTGCACGGGACGTACTCGCGTATTGACTACATGTTTGTAGATCATAACACATTGTCAAAGGTTACAGAAGCCCATATAGAGATTTCCACCTTTTCAGATCACTCACCAGTTACGATGACGCTAGAGGAACGTAAGATATCAAAGCCGTTCTCAAATTGGCGGTTAAATGAAGCGCTCCTTATTGAAAAGCAAGATGTGGAAAAAATACAAGAGGAATTAATTTTTTTCTTTGAAACTAACGAATCAAACGACATATCATACTCCACATTATGGGAAACACATAAGGCATATATAAGGGGTATCTTTATCGCGATGGGCTCAGGGAAAGTAAAGGAAAGAACAAATAAAATTAAAGAGTTAACGGGAGAAATATTTAGATTAGAACAACTTCATAAGAATTCAGAGGGACATCATCAGGAGTTATACCATCACCTTATAATAAAAAGAGTAGAATTAAAGGATATATTAACGCAAGATACTAAAAGGGTCTATAATGCGATTTTGAAAGACAAATACCTTTGGGGTAACAAAATTGGAAAACATCTAGCTAAAACCATAAAGAAAAAAAAAGCGAGGAATTACATCGAAAGAATCCGCAATAAACAAGGGGATCTAGTATTTAAGTCCAAAGATATTGCAGAAGTCTTCCAGCGTTTCTATAAAACCTTGTACAATGTAAACGAAGATAATACGGACGTAGAAAAAAAGAATAAAATAATAGAATTCCTGAGGAACTCAGGAATTGCCCGATTATCTACTGAGGACAGTATGGATCTGGATGCTCCTATTTCCGAAAACGAGCTCCTTGGCGCGTTGACAGATACAGTGACCGGGAAAAGCCCGGGACCGGATGGATTCCCGATCCTGTATCTCAAGAGATTCAGTAAGATTTTGGTACCAAGACTTTGTAGATATTTCAATGGATTGGGAACAGAATATGGACTGAGTCGAGATGCACAGAAAGCCTTAATAACGCTCATTTTGAAGGAAGGGAAAGACGATAGTTGTTGCTCAAGTTTTAGACCGATATCCCTACTTAATTTCGATACAAAGTTATACGCTAAAATCCTTGCAAATAGGTTAAAAAATCACATGAGGGAACTGATCTATGTAGATCAGGTAGGTTTTGTTACTACAAGGGAAGGACGGGATAATGGAATTAGAACGTTATTATTACTCCAAAAATTAAAAACAGATGGGCTCCCCGGTCTATTGCTGTCGATAGATGCCGAGAAGGCATTCGACAGGGTAGACTGGGGGCTCATGATGGAGACCCTAAAGTTCATGGGTTTAGGTAAAATTATGTTGCAGAGAATCGGGGATCTATATGAAAATCCGACTGCAACAATAAAGATCAATGGAGATCATTCCTCCCCCTTTTCTATGAGCAACGGGACAAGACAGGGGTGCCCCCTATCCCCGCTGCTATTTGTCCTTTCAATTGAACCATTATTGGCAACCATTAGATCTGATAACAATATAAAAGGAATTAGAGTAGGAGACAGCGAACACAAAGTAGCGGCGTTTGCGGATGACTTACTGTTTTATATCACGGAACCCAAGACATCAATGCCAAAATTACTAGAGGTCCTAAAAGAATATGGAAAGGTATCAAACTTTAAAATAAACATTAATAAGTCAGAAATTCTAAACATAAATATAGGGAAAAAAGAGGCGTTGGGCCTACAAAGAGAGTTTCAGTTCCCATGGAAACAAAAGGGATTAAAGTACTTAGGGATTAAATTAGCAAACTCAATGGAAAAGCTATATAGTGAGAATTTCATCCCGTTATTGGATGAAATCAGAAAAGAACTTAAAAAAATCCAGTACAGGCCCCTTTCGTGGGTAGGCCGAATAAACACTGTGAAAATGCTGATTTTACCCAAAATCACTTACAAGTTTCACATGATGCCGATCCCTCTCCCTGATTACTATCTTCAAACTTTAAAAGCTATTATGAATAGGTTCATGTGGCATAATAAGAAACCTAGGATATCGCGAGACATTTTGAAACAAAATAAAGACCAGGGGGGTCTTGGTGTCCCTGATATTAAAAATTATTATTACGCGGTGATACTGTCGAGAGCAGTAGAGTGGTCACGGAAGGAGAGTCAAAAGCAATGGGTGCAATTAGAAAAAGATATAAGTGAGGTAGATTTAAGAGTAGGGATTTGGAGCCCTCCGAAATATAGGGAGATGGGATTAAATACACAGAAAATAACTAGACACGTTTTCAAAGTTTGGGATTTAATACACAAACAACACGGTTGGAATTACAATTCACCATTGCTGTCACTAAAAAATAATGAGTATTTTCCACCAGGAAAAAGGGATATGGGGGGGCAATGGGTAGGAGAAGAGATACAATTAGGCGATTTGATAGAAAAAGGTAAAATAAAATCACTGATAGAGTTACAGCAAAACACAGCACATATAAAGTTAAATGAATGGCGTTACCTCCAGCTGGCCAACTTTGTTGGGAAACTCCCTCAGCCAATTAGATCGAAGGATAATTATACACCCCTAGAAAAGATATGTCTAGCAAAAGGGGTAAAAAAAAAAAAAAAAAAACGGCCGTTTTTTCAGGAGCAGTGATTTTAATAATGCTTAAAGTGAAAATATAAAAGTGTAATATTCCTTTAAATTTCGTACCTGGGGGGTGTGTATAGTATGCCTGTAAATGGGCGCATGTTTCCCGTGCTTAGAACTGTCCCTGCACAAAGTGTCATTTTTGCAGAAAAAAAATGTAAAATTATTTGCGGCTATAATGAATTGCCGGCTCCCATAATACAGAGAACAGTCATTCATTGAAAGTCATTGATAAAAAAAAAAAAAAGCGTGGGGGTTCCCCCAAATTCAATTACCAGGCCCTTCAGGTCTGCTATGAATATTAAGGGGTACCCTGCGTCAAATTTTTTTAAAAAAATGACGTGGGGTTCCCCCTAAATATCCATACCAGACCCTCCAGGTCTGGCATGGATTCTAAGGGGAACCCCGCACCAAAAAAAAAGGCGTTGGGTCCCCCTCAAAATCCATACCAGACCCTTATCCGAGCACGCAACCTGGCAGGCCGCAGGAAAAGAGGGGGGGGCGAGAGCGACCCCCCTCCCTCCTGAACCGTACCAGGCCACATGCCCTCAACATTGGGAGGGTGCTTTGGGGGTCTGTGACCCCTCAAAGCACCATGTCCCATGTTGATGGGGACAAGGGCCTCGTCCCCACAACCCTGGCTGTTGGTTGTGGGGGTCTGCGGACGGGGGGGCTTATCAGAATCTGGAAGCCCCCTTTAAAAGTACCCCTACCATTTCACCAAAAAAGTGACAAAAATGTTAAAAATGACAGGAGACGGTCTTTGATAATTCCTTTATTAAAGTCTTCCCTTCCTTGCTAGTGTCATTTATACATTCATCAGTGCATTTTTATAGCACTGATCAATGTAATAATGTCACTGGTCCCCAGAAAAGTGTCATTTTGGGTCAGATTTGTCCGCCGCAATGTCGCAGTCCAACCAAAAACTCTTTTTGTTTATAGCGCAAAAAATTTAAACTGCAGAGGTGATCGAATACCACCAAAAGAAAGCTCTATTTGTGGGAAAAAAAAGGACATAAATTGTTTTTGGGTACAGCGTCGCACGATTGCACAATTGTCAGTTAAAATGATGCAGTGCTGTATCGCACAAAATGGCCTGGTCAGGAAGGGGGTAAATCCTTCCAGGGCTGAAGTGGTTGTACTTTTTTTAACTACAGCAGCAGAGGCTTGGAGAGCTGTCTTCCTAAGGGCTAACAAAGTGAACAGCTTATTGGCTTTTAGTAAATCAAATAAATTGGAGTATAGCACTGGGAGACTCTATTCAGACAAGCACCTCATAGCAACAAGAAAGCACTGATCCACTTCTCACTACAGAGCTAGTTTTGCTGGACAGCTTGGTCTGTTAAAGGAAGTTGGAAAAAAAACAAGCTTACTGGCAGAATCACAAGGTGAACATGAGGGGAATAAAGCCTAAAAATGAAAGTGAATGCAGCCACCATGTCTAAGAACTTTTGCTTTAAGCTTAAAGTGGTTGTAAACCTCTGTCGTGGAATCTGAGCAAAGCACATATATCTGTATTGTTTACGTATCCCTCTGCAAAGCTCTAAGTGCAGTTTCTCTCTGGTGCTTTATTCCTCTGTTATTAGCACTGAGTCACATGAGAGCTCAAAACGGAGCTTGTTTTTTCACAGCACAGTTCTGCTGCTCTGTGAAGGGGATGTGTTCCTTTCCTCCAATTAGCTTTCACACGCTGTAACTGCAGTCTCTCAGCCCCTCCTCTGTGCTCCTGACAGATGAAGAAAGATTTTTTAACACAATCTGCCCTTTTTAAGGGGTGTAGGGAAGAGAAGACTGCAGATAAACAAGTAAAACCTATGTAGGAGGATTTGTTTCATCTCTGTATATCTTCTGAGGCTGTTCACTTCACGGGTATATGTGAGGGTTTACAACCACTTTAAATATTATTTAAGCTACAGTACAGTGCCTTGCAAAAGTATTCAGCCCCCTTGGCATTTTTCGTGTTTTGTTGCCTCACAACCTGGAATTAACATGGAATGTTTGTGGATTTGCATAATTTAATTGACAGAACATGCCCACAACTTTGAAGATGTTTTTTTTTTTTATTGTGAAGCAAATAACAAATAGGACAAAATAACAGAAAATGTCAATGTGCATAACTTTTCACCCCCCCTAAAGTCAACACTTTGTAGAGCCACCTTTTACGGATATCACAGCTCCAAGTTGCTTTGGATAAGTCTCTATGAGCTTGCCACATCTTACTACTGGGATTTAAGCCCATTCCTCCTTGCAAAACTGCTCCAGCTCCTTCAAGTTGGATGGTTTGCGCTTGTGAACAGCAATCTTTAAAGCCCTGTACACACAATCGGATTTTCCGCAGACAAAACCTCAGACTTTTGCCTGTATTTTGTCTTGCATACAAATGGCAAGTAATTGTCGGCCAACAATGAATGTTATGATGTACTACATGGTTGTTCAGCTCTTTAGCGCCACCCTTTGGGCTCCTTCTGCTAATTTCACGTTAGTAGAAGTTTGGGGAGTGTTTATTTGCACTTTAAATTTTGTGCGTTTCAGTTCGTTTCTGAACGGCCGTTCGTCAACCAGACATGTTGCGGAATCGGAGGAGATAACGTGTTATTTATTATTGGCCTTGGAGTTATTGCTTTGACCCAAGTCCAGTCCAGTCCAGGAACAGGAGGATTTCTTGGACCAAAAATTGGTTGCTTTATTAAATCGTGACAAATTATGTCATATGCCTTTGCTGTGGGAGATCCAGGTGATTTTCGGAATTATCTCTGAATGACGGACCCCTGCTTTCACCAACTCTTGGCATTGGTGACCCCCTATATTAAGAAGCAGGACACATGCATGAGGCTTTTATAAAATTTTTTGGTTGAATAATGATTTGATTTGGTATATTTTCTCACTTTTTGGTTAATTTCTATTGGCAGATAGCATGTCTACATTTATTTGTTTTCTTTTTTAATGCACAATAATTAATAATAATAATAATAATTATTGAGTAAAGGGCCCCAGGCTCAGAGGGAAGGGCCCCGGGACTGATGGAAAGGGCCCCGATGGTCAGGGGGCCCCTTCATGGTTTCTTTCACCGGAGCCCTGAAGGTTCTAGTTATGCCTCTGATTCAAACTATTGCAGATACCACTCCAAAGCAAACCATAGCCTGAGCGTGGAAGACCCCCCCCCCCCCCCCAAATTATGTCTTATTGAGACTAGACATGTGCACATTGAAATATTTTGTTTCTGAATTTCGTTTTCGTACGAAAAATAAATTTATTTAGTTACTCCCGAAATTCATTTTTATTTATTTTGTTTCGATAAAAAATGCATTTCGTCCGAAAATCCGAAATAATTAAGGTCCAATCCGTCATTGAAGGCTTACGGTGTCTGTTGAATGTTCTAAGACGATTCGACGGAGCAGCTAAACTGTACATCGCCGCAATTGTACATTTCCAGTCGAATGTTCCGCCTACAAGCTATAGTAGAATTCTAATGTGGTATGACACTATTAATAATTATATTTATTAATTGTTATTACTAGTAACCAACATTAGAATTCTTCTATAGCCTATGGGCAGAGCATTTGACCATAAATGTCCGCTTGTGGTGACTGCTTCGTCGAATCTTCATGTTGAATCTTTTCTCTCTATGTCGAATAATCTTGGACTAATAGAGTTAGGTTAGGCACATTCAACCTTTTTTTGCTATTGTCTCTTTAATGTTGAATCTTTTCTCTCTATGTCGAATCTTTTCTCTCTATGTCGAATCTTTTCTCTCTATGTCAAATCTTTTCTCTCTATGTCGAATCTTTTCTCTCTATGTCGAATAATCTTGGACTAATAGAGCTAAGGCCTCATGCACATGAGACGCAGTTAAACGCGCGTTCAGAGGCAGTTGGACACTTTTTTCAACTGCACCTGAACGCATGCAATGTTATCCTATGTGTCCATGTACACCGTCTAGTTTTTTCCCGTTTTTATGCAGTTGCGTTTAACCTCGTTTTTCCAGAAGCAAAAAAATGCGTTCAGACACTTTGCCGCGTTTCAGACGCAAAACGCAGCTAAACGCGGCTAAACGCAGGCACCTGCGTTTAGCTGCGATTGCGTTTATAAGCCTTTTTAAAGGAACCCAATTTTTTGGACCAGAAAACTCAGAAATATGATGGTAAACCATAAAAAATACTAAAAAAATTGGTTTAAAATGTCGTAATTAGTTTAGAGTTCATAGAGCATATATACTCACTAATGCATACATGTTTGTGAAATATCCAACGGACATTCGCTGTGCCATCAACGGATGGGTCCAATATCGACAAGCTCTGATTCTGGACCTCTCATGCAAATTTGCGACGACATTGCTGCCTCATCAAGAGCAACATCAGGAGCATTACCTGACATATATTCAATATGGGATCCATTTAAAAAAAAAAACACAGAAAGAGAGGCAAATGCAAGTGTACAACGGCTCTCTCTGCTGCTGCTCACTCTGATCAAAATGGCAGAAATAGTTAATAATACATGCTTTCTGAGCTTGGGGAGGGTCTATATGATGTTATCTTTACAAATGCTTATAGACGCAAACGCGTCTAAATGCGTCTAAACGCGGCATGAAAACACAGCAAAACGCGCGTTTTTAAACGCAGGTTTCTGCTTTTTAAAACACGCGTTCAGCAGAGTTTGCATCTGCGTCTCGTGTGCATGGGGCCTAAGGTTAGGCACATTCGACCACAGGTTCGATGGACACAGATCGCTATTGTCAGCGTCATGTCAAATCTCCTATCTATATCGAACTGTTGTCACAACAAAAAGAAAAATAAATAAAGCATTTGTTTATGTCGGATCTTTCGGTTTTCAGATTCTGCACGTTCGTTATCGTTTGTTAAAAAGATAACAAAAATACCCGAAATTCAGGCGAAAATGCATTCGGACGAAAACGAATGCACATGTCTAATTGAGGCTAAAAAGATTGTACAACCAGACTGTAAGGTGTATACAATGTGATCTATAAAGCAGCCAATCAGATATGCATTTCTTTCAGCTAAAGTCTATTGCTCAGGCTCACAGATCACGGAATAACTCTGCACCATATTCTCTCATTTTTGAAACCTAGAACTGCCAACAAAGACAAACCATTGCCCCTTTATACTGCAGCATTGTTTGCCTTTGACTGTAATTACAACTTACTGTATCACATAACAACGATGCAATCAGTTCGGTGAATTATTAAGTACCACCACCAACAATTTGCATATTAAGCAGGCAGACTAGAATACCAATATCATAGCTTTTTTAGTAGAACACAGTCCTAACAAATATGTTTTTATTAAACGTGCTATTACCTTTTATTACTAAACCCTGGTTTCTTTTACAGAAAATTGCAGAGGACGATAAATATACCGGCGGATCTCATCATGTGAATATTCATATTTGCAAAACAACATTTTTGTTCCTTCTGTGGCTTTGTCTGTGAGATATATATTAAGAGAAATTGGAGTGACTCTACAGCGTTAGAAATAGGACTGTTTGTTTTCCTAGAGGATGGAAAGCGTTTCCCATTTTTACCTTTGCAAACCTTATGTACTGGTTTGTTAGTGTTCATTCATCCCTGTGTCGCTGTCTGTTTTGCTTTCATTTACACAGTGGATTTGCATATCTTTCAAATCTTTGTACCACCAGAGTAATAATCAGTCTGTCACTGAAATGGTTCCAGGATCACAGAGTCAGTTTGCTGCAGGAAATACACGAGAATGCCGGGTGAATTTAAAGTAGAACTAAAAGGAAAAACTTTTTTTTTTCTCCAATTTGGATAAAATAAGGAAGCGTGGTAACCCTTCTCAGCTTTTTTTTTTTTTTTTTTTTTTCGCTGCCCCATTGGGGAGATTTCCCTTCAATTCATGTCCCATAGGCACAAAAGGAAGTGAGAGGAAATCCCTTCAAAGTGAGGAAATCTCCATTGGAAAATGTCTCCATTGTCTCACCTAACCTGACCCACTCTCAATTCAAACCAGTGGCGAAACTACCAGGGTCGAAAAGGTTGCACTTATGCCGCGTACACACGATCAGATTTTCCGACAACCAATGTTGGATGTGAGCTTGTTGGCGGAAAGTCCGACCGTGTGTATGCTCCATCGGACATTTGTTGGCAGACTTTCCGCCAACAAATGTTGGATGTGAGCTTGTTGGCGGAAAGTCTGACCGTGTGTATGCTCCATCGGACATTTGTTGGCAGACTTTCCGCCAACAAATGTTGGATGTGAGCTTGTTGGCGGAAAGTCCGACCGTGTGTATGCTCCATCGGACATTTGTTGGCAGACTTTCCGCCAACAAATGTTGGATGTGAGCTTGTTGGCGGAAAGTCCGACCGTGTGTATGCTCCATCGGACATTTGTTGGCAGATTTCCGCCAACAAATGTTGGATGTGAGCTTGTTGGTGGAAAGTCCGACCGTGTGTATGCTCCATCGGACATTTGTTGTCAGACTTTCTGCCAACAAATGTTGGCTAGCAGGCTCTCAAACTTTCCGCCAACAAATGTTTGTTGTCGGACTTTCCGATCGTGTACACAAGTCCGTCGCACAAAAGTCCACGCATGCTCGGAATCAAGGACGAGCCGGAAGCACTCGGTCTTGTAAAAGCGCTTGTAATGGAGAGATATCACATGACTATTGAACTTCCTTTTTATCGGCTCGCCGTACGTCTTGAACGTCACTACGTTCGCAATTGTTGGCCAACATTTGTGTGACTGTGTGTATGCAAGACAAGTTGGAGCCAACAACCTTCGATCAAAATTCCACAGTTTTGTTGTCGGAAAGTCCGACCGCGTGTACGAGGCATTAGACTGACTTTCCGTACTGCCACCATGGCTGGGTGGGGGCCCAAGATGTCCGAAAGGATGCCCGCTGCAGAACATGTGAAAGGGTCCCACTACGGGATTGTAAGGCTTGGCTCACACTGCTATTACCCCAAAGTCCTGCAACTCGCTTGCAATTTCCTTGCAACATTCTTGCAACTTTTGTGAATTAACATTGCAGTGTATGGCATTCAAATTGTACCAAAGTCGCAGAAAAGTAGAGCAGGACATTTTTTTTTTTGTTTAGTTGTTGCTGAGATTTGAGTTGCATTGATTAAGACGGCACTCATTGAAATGAATGTGCTTTGACTTGTCAAGTAACTTTATGTGTCACAAATCACATGATAAGTTGCAGCAGTGTGAACTGAGCTTATAAAGGGCCCTTTGACAAGAGTAAAGGGCCCCGGGCTCAGAGGAAAGGGCCCCAGGACTGATGAAAAACGATGGTCAGGCTATGGTTTGCTTTGAAGTGGTAGCCTCAATAGTTTTAATCAGAGGCATAACTAGAACCTTCAGGGCTCCGGTGAAATCGGTGCCCTGAAGGCTCTAGTTATGCCTCTGATTCAAACTATTGAGGCTACCACTTCAAAGCAAACCATAGCCTGAGCGTGGAAGACCCCCCAAATGATGTCTTATGCCCCGTACACACGGTCGGAATTTCAGACGAAAAATGTCCTATCGGACCATGTTGTTGGTAAATCCGACCGTGTGTGGGCTCCATCAGACTTTTTCCGGCGGAAATTCCAACGGAAAAAAATTTGAGATCCTGCTCTCAAATTTTCCGACAACAAAGTCCGATCGGACTTTTTCCGATCGTGTGTAGCGAATTCCGATGGACAAAGTGCCACGCATGCTCAGATCACATTACAAGACCAAAGCTATTAGCTAATAGCCTCTACGTAGTTCCGTCGTACGCAAAGAATGTCACGACGTTCAGAATGATCGGATTTTCCGACAACTTTGTCCGACCGTGTGTATGCAACACCAGTGTCGGACAAAATCCGTCGGAAAATATCCAACGGATTTTGTGGTCGGAATTTCCGACCGTGTGTACGGGGCATTATTGAGACTAAAAATCTATGGTACATAGGTGACTTTACCAGACAAGATATCTAAGCACACCAAAGTATGGCAACCATGGGTGGACCACTTCCTATCATAGAGCGTTGACTCCACCCTCTTGGAACCCTATTGGTAGATTTATGCTAGATTGCAGGATGGCTCTAACATCTTTGATCAGTTAGCTGGACAATCAGTAGGAGATCCTGTACCCCTTCCTTCCTGGACCCTACTTCTCCTTTTCATTTTTTAAACTTGCATTGATACGTTTCTTAGCAATTCCATTTGTGTATTTTTATATGGTCTTATCTTTTATCCTCTGGTCCTTGTGGGCATTGACAGGGATAGTACATTATGTAGGCCACCCTACATTATCCTAGTTACAGCTTCAAGGACTTCTTTGAAGATTGCAAGGTTTTCACACTTCTTTGAAGACTGCAATTTAATAAATGACTGTTGAAGATAATCATCATAAGAATATCGGGTCACATCTAGGGGTGTACCTTTGCTCTGGTCAGCTGGATGCAAGCTACTTTATGAAGGTAGTCTTGAAGTAGATCTGTCATGAGAGGATCTTGAAGGCTGCCATTGTTAACCTAATTCTATAAATGATAGTCGTTATTGAACTGGCCAAGAACAAGTTTGCAGATCTGAGAAGCCATGACCAGGATAGAAACTATCTTCTTGCCCCCAAAAGTAGACACACTACTCTAAAGAGTTAAAATGGTCATAGCAGCCTTTTTTTATAAATAACGCACAACATTTAAATACATTTAACCACGGGGCGCCGGATGCATGAATTCCAATGGGGAGGGGGTTTAAGCACATGATTAGAGCCAGAGGCTCTAATGCCCCGTACACACGGTCGGATTTTCCGACGGAAAATGTCCTATCGGACAAAGTTGTCGGAAATTCCGACCGTTTGTAGGCTCCACCGGACTTTTTCTGTCGGATTTTCCGACGGACAAAGTTTTATCTCCTGCTCTCAAATTTTCCGACAACAAAGTCCTATCGGACTTTTTCCGATCGTGTGTAGCGAATTCCAACGGACAAAGTGCCACGCATGCTCAGATCACATTACAAGACCAAAGCTATTGGCTACTAGCCTCTACGTAGTCCCGTCGTAGGCAACAAACGTCACCACGTTCAGAATGATCGGATTTTCCGACAACTTTGTCCGACCGTGTGTATGCAACACCAGTGTCGGACAAAATCCGTCGGAAAAAATCCGACGGATTTTGTGGTCGGAAATTTCCGACCGTGTGTACGGGGCATAATAGTTTTCAAAATAGGGTGGGCTCGGGGCGCAGTGCACTGCGCCCAAAGCCGACTCGGCTGGCCAATCAGGAAGCGGGTCATGAGACCCATCACCCGATTGGCCAAAAGGAGATCATATCGGATTGGTCGCCAGGAGGAGGAGACGCTGGGGAAGCGAGATAGCAGCCGCCCTCAGCCTGGAGAGAAGCCGCCGGAGAACTGCCCATGAGATTGGGGCAAGTGCAGGGCCCTGACTGACTGACCGACAGGGGGGGCCCCTGGCCCCTGCGACCTGACGAGCCAACCCCCCCAAACGAAAAAAAAAAAAACAGCCCCCACTATTATCTACTATGTAACTATGCAAATTTTTCAGAAGGAAAGGTCAGCAAGAGCAGCCTCCATCTTTACATCATGGCAGGTTTCCTTAAAGATTAAAGCCAGCAGGACTGGGAAGAGTTATCCTGCAGGTGAAGGAAAAATCATACTCCAGCAGCTACTCTTCAATTACTTTATGATTAAGTGCTGAACGAGCAAAACACATCAGAGGTTCTCCATTGTTGTACCCACATTAAATCATCTTGAAGGCCAGTCACTCTAATGCTTTTTTTTTTTCTCCTTACATGACACATTCTGAGGCTAAATAGGACCGTTATCAGCGTCAAGCTTTCTGCAAGTTCACGTGTTAAAGCTTGTGCACCCAAGACCGCTGTTTGCTCTTTATAGAGCCTGATCCTTATAGCTGCCAGCAGCTCTACAGTATTTAAAGTAACAGAGTCATAGCAATTGAAGATGCTATAAACCCTTTAAAATAAAAAGTCTCTCAAATACTTTTCAACCGCTTGCCGCCCACCCGCCGTCAGGTTGGCTCGACTGCGCAAATCGTGCAAATCGACGTAGGTGTACGTTGGGCTCGTACACTGCGATCTGTGGGTCCATTAGCCAGTGGGGGAGCCAATCAGCGGGTCCAGTGGACTCGATGTCCGCCGCCCAACACCCCCCGCGCGCGCGCGCGATCGTTCCCTGCACAGACAGAACGGGGATCTACCATCGTAAACAAGGCAGATCTCCGTTTTGTCAGCGGAATCACACACAGATTTCTGCTATGCAGGAAGACAGATCTGTGTGTTGTTCCAGGCAGCCCATCCCCCACACAGTTAGTAAATACACGGAGGGAACACAGTTAACCCCCTGATGGCCCCTGATGGTAACCTCTTCCCTGCCAGTGTCATTAGTACAATGACCGTGCATATTTTTAGCACTGATCACTGTAATAATGTCACTAATTCTCAAAAAAAAAAATCAAAAATGTCAGTTAGGTGTCCGATCTGTCCGCCGCAGTCCCGCTAAAAATTGCTGATCACCGCCATTACTAGTAAAAAATAAATAAATAATAAAAATGCCATAAATATATCTCCTGTTTCAGCCATTCTCAACCAGGGCTCCGTGGAACCCTGGGGTTCCTCCAGAGGTTTCTAAGGGTTCCCTAAAGTGGATGTAAACCCCCAAAAAATGTTGATGTCATAATGTAGAGAATAAGATTTCCTTTCGTTTGAGCCCAGTCTTGCCACACAGATTTACTCGAGGCCTGAGCAATCCTCTTTTATTGTTCAGTTAGAGAAATCTTGACAAAGTCTTGAAAACTTTGTCAAAAAACGCCCCCTTGCTGTGATTGACAGGTGATTTACATATCTCATGCACTGTGGCTGATGAACCAACTATTTGATGGTGCCTACAGAGTTGAAGGTTCAGCACCACTTAGCAAAGCCAGCAGCATGACACCAAATATCATTTTCGCTGTCTTTAAGGGTGGCATTCTGAGCACCACTTTAACCGCTTCAACCCCGGACGATTTTACCCCCTTCCTTACCAGAGCACTTTTTGCGATTCGGCACTGCGTCGCTTTAACTGACAATTGCGCGGTCGTGCGACATGGCTCCCAAAGAAAATTTACGTCCTTTTTTCCCCACAAATAGAGCTTTCTTTTGGTGGTATTTGATCACCTCTGCGGTTTTTATTTTTTGCGCCATAAACAAAAGAAGAGCGACAATTTTGAAAAAAAACACAATATTTTTTACTTTTTGCTATAATAAATATCCAATTTTTTTGAAAAAAAAAACAAATTTTTGGTAAAAAATAAATAAATCGCAATAAGCGTTTATTTATTGGTTTGCGCAAAAGTTATAGCGTTTACAAAATAGGAGATAGATTTATTGCATTTTTTATTTTTATTTTTTTTTTACTAGTAATGGCGGCGATCTGCGATTTTTTTCGTGACTGCGACTTTGCGGTGGACACTTCGGACACTTTTGACACATTTTTGGGACCATTCACATTTACACAGCGATCGTTGCTATAAAATTGCACTGATTACTGTGTAAATGTGACTGGCAGGGAAGGGGTTAACACTAGGGGCGCTGCAGGGGTTAATAAATGTTCCCGCAAGTGATTCTAACTGTAGGGGGACTCACAAGGGGAGGAGACCGATCAGTGTTCCTCTGTACTGGGAACACACCATCCGTCTCCTCTCCTCTGACAGGACGTGGAGCTGTGTGCTTACACACACAGCTCCACGGTCCCACTGTTTTCCCGGGCAATCGCGGGTGCCTGGTGGACATCGCGGCTGCCGGGCACGCGCACTGGATCCCGAGCGCGCCTGCGCCCCCTAGACGGCCAGGAATAGAAGGACGTCATATGACGTCCACCCAGGATGGGAGATCCATCTTGTGGACGTCATATGTCTATAGGCGGGTACTGAAGTGGTTAAGGGGGACGTCGTTACTATTGACCACCAATATAAGGGACATTGTTCCTATCGAGTCCGGATGAATTGGTTTTAGTAAGGGTTCCTCGAGAAATTAAAATAATTTTTGGCGTTCCTCTAGGGTTAAAAGGTTGAGAAAGTCTGCCCTATTTTGTAGGCGCTATACGTTTTGTGCAAACCAATCAATATACGCTTATTGGGGGCGTTTTTTTTTTACCAAAAATACAAATTGCAAAATACAAATTGGCCTAAATTGTTGAAGAAATTTAGATTTTTTTTTTTTATTGGGTGTGTTTTATAGCAGAAAATAAAAAAAACATTGTATTTTTTTTTTTAAATTGTCGGTCTATTTTTGTTTATAGCGCAAAAAAAAAATTAAAACTGCAGAGGTGATCAAATACCACAAAAAGAAAGCTCTATTTGTGGGGGAAAAAAAAGGACATCAATTGTATTTGGGTACAGCGTTGCACGATCGCGCAAGTAACGCAGTGCCGTATCGCAAAAAATGGCCTGGTCATTAAGGGGGCAAATCCTTCCGGGGATGAGGTGGCTAATTTTCTTGCTCAGTAGGACAGGTGAACACTTTCTTTCTTTTTGCTTCTCATGGCCCAGGTTAGTGAGTGGGACTAAGCTTCAATACATCAAATGTGCCAATGACGTTTCTGGGGGTTACTCATGTCCTCCACCAGCTAGTGATTTGGTTATTTACACCCAAGTGTTACCTGGTAGACATGTGCAATTCGTTTCGTTTTTTTTCGTTTTCCGTTAAAATTCGTTATATTCGTTCATTCGTTATCGTACAAATGAACGAATGATTCGCAAAAAATTTAACGAATAACGAATCGTTAGAATCGAACGAATATGAAAAACAACGAAAATCCAAAATAACCAAATTAAAAAAAACGAAACTACGAAAGAAGAAAATCCGAAAAACGAAAACAGGAACAACGAAAATCAAAATGAACGAAAAAATGTGTACATTCGTAACTTTTTTTTTTTTTGTTGAATTGGTAATTTTCCATGTCCCTTACAATGGCGCTGCTTAACGTGCCTCGAATGGATTGAATGAAAAAATTCGTACATTCGTAACTTTTTTTTTTTCGATTTGTAATTTTCCGTGTCTCTTACAATGTCGCTGCTTAACGTGCTTCGAATGGATTAAACGAAAAAATTCGTACATTCATAACTTTTTTTTTTTGTTCTTCGATTCGTAATTTTCCGTGTCTCTTACAATGGCGCTGCTTAACGTGCCTCGAATGAATTGAACGAAAAAATTTGTACATTCGTAACTTTTTTTTTTTTTCGATTCATAATTTTCCATGTCTCTTACAATGGCGCTGCTTAACATGCTTCGAATGAATAGAACGAAAAAAATTCGTACATTCATAACTTTTTTTTTTTTTTTTTTTTTCGATTCGTGATTTTCCGTGTCTCTTACAATGGCGCTGCTTAACGAGCTTCGAATGGATTGAACGAAAAAGTTTGTACATTCGTAACTTTTTTTTTCGAGTCGTAATTTTCCGTGTCTCTTAAAATGTAATAATAGCATTATGCATACACATTACATAAAATTATGAATTATGCTCCGATTACGAATCTACGAAAAACAATGTTACGAAAGTACGAATAAATCAATCTTACGAAAATACGAATCGTTACAAATCAACGGAAACAAAGAAACGAAACGAAAATAACGAAAAACGAATGTACGAATTTACGAAATCGTTACGAATCAACGGAAACGGAAGAAACAAAACGAAAATAAACACATTTTTCTATTGTGCACATGTCTATTACCTGGAGAAGAGCTAATCATTGTTCTGCATGACTATGGGGAGGAATAGGTCAGAAAGGAGTTGACAAAATTGTGCATTTAATGCGGGAGGGGTGTAGGTATTACCAGATCGATGAATGATGGGCAGGGAGGAGCCACAACGATGTTGGATATTCATTCTGGAAAGTTCAGGGGAAGAGAACGTTTCCTCATTCACACGCCCTAGGTGGTTCATTGTAGGTCAATGGCTTTGGGGCGGTATTAAAAAAAATGTAACAACAGCTAGGTGGGTCAGGAGGTCTTTTGGGGGGTCAGTAAATACTTTAATTGTAGAAAACTGGGGGGGGGGGGGGGGGGGGGGGGGGGGGGGGGGGGGGGGGGGGGGGGGGGGGGGGATAGAGGATGTGCTGCTTCCACTTGGTTGGTTATTGGTGGTTTTCAGAGAAGCTGCGTAGGTCTCCTGGAGAAAAAAGTAAGCATGTGAGTTCGTACTGTCTTAGGCTCGATTCACACTAATGCGTTTTTTGATGCATTTTGCATTTTGCAGAAATGCAGGGACATTTTTTAACATGGGTTCCTATGGAACATGTTCACATCAATGCATTTTTGTGCCTGTGCGTTTTTGGAAAGGGTTGGGGACTTTTTTTCATGCAAAATGCAGCGTTTTGCATGTAATAGAAGTCAATGGACCTGCATCCAAAATGCAAGTACCGCGTTTTTACCGCGATTTTGACGATTTTTTTTTACACTGTATATAGCTGGTTGCTAAGGAACCACAGTGTAAAAAAAAAAGTAAAAAAAAAAACAAAAACGCAAAATCGCAGTAAAAACGCGTGTCCAAAAAACGCGGCAAGCACCGCAAAAAGCACTACAAAAATGCTCAAAAGCAAAATGCATAGATGTGAATCGAGCCTTAAAGCCGGTTAGTGCAGCTGAGGACATGGGGAATTTAATATTAGGTTATAAATTGTGCTTTTAAGAACACCCAAAGACCCGTCGCTTGTTGCATTATTGATGTGTTTATGGTGTCTTGTACTGTATGTGTTAATTCTTATAATATTTCTTTCATTTTGTAAATAAAATGGCTTCTGTGGCCACTTAAACCCATGTCACATGCCACGCATTCCATGTTATTAGTTTAAGCCCCCGTACACACGGTCAGAAATTCCGACCACAAAATCCGTCCGATTTTTTCCGACGGATTTTGTCCCACACTGGTGTTGCATACACACGGTCTGACAAAGTTGTCGGAAAATCCGATCGTTCCGAACGTGGTGACGTTCGTTGCGTACTACGGAACTACGTAGAGGCTAGTAGCCAATAGCTTTGGTCTCGTAATTTGATCTGAGCATGCGTGGCACTTTGTCCGTCGGAAATCCCTACACACGATCGGAAAAAGTCTGATCGGATTTTGTTGTCGGAAAATTTGAGATCCTGCTCTCAAATTTTTTTCCGTCGGAAATTCCGATGGAAAAAGTCCGATTAAGCACATGGGCAGATTTTCCGACAACATGGTCCGATCGGACATTTTCCGTCTGAATTCCCGACCGTGTGTATGGGGGCTAAGGGGGGTGTTTTGCTTTGAGTCTTTTAAGGTTCTATGCAGTAAAAGCAAGGAAACATAGAAACATTTGTAGTGTATTAATGCACTTTTACTAAACAAAATGCTATACATGCAAACTATTAAATTGAGGGGAAAGCAATACCTGAATGGCAGATGCACTATATTTCCAAAAGTATTGGGACACCTGCCTTTACACGCACATAAACTTTAATGGCATCCCAGTCTTATGCCCCGTACACACGGTCGGAATGTGCTTGCGCAGTAGGAAACGGGCAGTGAAGCCGTAGTCTCCACTGACTGTTTCCCTTACTGAGGATGGCGGCGCTAGGACCGGAGCGCCAAGGGACATGTCGGCCTCGGCGGCCGACATCGCGGGCGCCCTGGCAGGTTTATGCCCCGTACACACAGTTGGAATTTCCGACGGAAAATGTCCTATCGGACCATGATGTCGGAAAATCCGACCGTGTGTGGGCTCCATCGGACTTTTTCCGTCAGAAAAAATTTGAGATCCTGCTCTCAAATTTTCCAACAACAAAGTCCGATCGGACTTTTTCCGATCTAGTGTAGCGAATTCCGACGGACAAAGTGACACTCATGCTCAGATCACATTAGAAGACCAAAGCTATTGGCTACTAGCCTCTACGTAGTTCCGTCGTACGCAACGAACGTCACCACGTTCAGAATGATCGGATTTTCCAACAACTTTGTCCGACTGTGTGTATGCAACACCAGTGCCGGACAAAATCCGTCGGAAAAATTCCGACGGATTTTGTGGCTGGAATTTGTATGGGGGCTTAGTCCGTTGGGGTTCAATATTGAGTTGGCCCACCCTTTGCAGCTATAACAGCTTCAACTCTTCTGTGGAAGGCCGTCCACAAGGTTTAGGAGTGTGTCTATGTGGAATGTTTGATATCACTTGGCAGTATTATGATATAATTCTGTGCACAATCAAGAAATTAATTAATGTCTCCTTTGAGGCAGGAAGTCCCCATGCAAAATTTGGCAAGCCGGAGCTTTATTATAGCAAGCTAAAATCAATTACCCCAAGAGAACACGGTGCTATTGCAGAAAGTTTGAAAGTAACTCGGCATGGACAGGTTCCTTGATGTAAGAGGCATCTTGGTAAATAGACCACAATATATCTTATTTAGAGGAGGTGACAGAACCATGCAAAGTTAATCTTCTTTAATAAATATATAAGTGGGTTTCTCTGAGGACACCGATTTGTAAACTTGGACACGAACTTCCAAACTCTTGTTTTCAGGAGAACAAATTGTCCAGATATAGTCTACTGCTCTAAGCTACGACATGGAACTGTGCTGGAAGCAAGTTGGTCACAATGTTATTCTATTACCATTTATTGATTTTTTTTATATTTTTTTTCTGAACACCAAAACACACAGGAGAAATTCCTGGGGAAAAAAATAGAACAGTGTGCAAGTATATAAATCCGACATGTTTACAGAAGATGATTTATCATGTCAAGCATGGAAGGTTACCATAAGCAAAATTACTGATAACCGAGAGGTCTTCTAGTTACCTACAAGTCGGGAATATTTTGTAAGGGTTCCTTTAACCACTTGCCTACCAGGTACGAACACCTCCTTCCTGACCAAGTCATTTTTCAGCTTTCAGCGCTGTCGCATTTTGAATGACAATTGCGCGGTCATGCAAGGATGTACCCAAATAAAATTTTTATCATTTTTTCCCACAGATAGAGCTTTATTTTGGTGGTATTTGATCACCTCTGCGGTTTTTATTTCTTGCGCTATAAACAAATTAAGAGGGACAAGTTTTAAAAAACGCAATATTTTTTACTTTTTATTATAATAAATATCCAATTTTTTATTTTTTTTTAAACAAATTTTTTCCTCAGTTTAGGCCGATACGTATTCTTCTACACATTTTTGGTAAAAAAAAATCGCAATAAGCGTCTATTGATTGGTTTGCGCAAAAGTTATAGCGTCTACAAAATAGGGGATAGATTTATAGCATTTTTATTATTATTATTTTTTTACTAGTAATGGCGGCGATTTGCGATTTTTATCGTGACTGCGACATTGCGGCGGACACTTCGGACACTTTTGACACATTTTTGGGACCATTCACATTTATACAGCGATCCGTGCTATAAAAATGCATTGATTACTGTATAAATGTGACTGGCAGGGAAGGGGTTGACACTAGGGGGCACTGCAGGGGTTAATATGTTCCCTATATGAGTGATTCTAACTGTGGGGGGGGGGACTGACTGGGGGAGGGGACCGATCGGTGTCCCTATGTACAAGGGACACACCATCGGTCTCCTCTCCACTGACAGGGCGTGGATCTGTGTGTTTACATACACAGATCCACGTCCTGCTCAGTTACCGGGCAATCGCGAGTGCCTGGAGGTCATCGCGACCGCCGGGCACGCGCATCGGGTCCCCAGCTACGTGGCGGGCACACGCGCGCGCCTCCCGCGGCGTGCGCGCGCCCCCTAGTGGCCAAAAAGCGAGCGCCGTCATATGACGGCGTCCCGCCACAAGAGCTGCACCGTCCCGCCGTCATTTGACAGTGGGCGGTCAGCTACTAGTTAAATTAATCTAAAAGTGAAATCATGCTGAAAAGCATATAACCAGCTGGCAAAACAATCAACGTAAATTGTGTACAAGTAAGATAATGAACAAAGAAACGCCGCGCTAAATCACCGTATATACTCGTGTATAAGCCGACCGAATATAAGCCGAGGCACCTAATTTTACCACAAAAAACTGGGATAACTTATTGACTCGAGCAGGGGCGGACTGACAACACATGGGGCCCCCGGGCAATAGGAGATTATGGGGCCCCCAGGCAATCAGAGATTATGGGGCCACACAGTATACACACGCACAGTATACAATCACACAGTATACACATACATGTTTCTATTGGCTGAGAAGGCACTGGAGAGGTGGGGTAGCTATAATCTCTGGATTTTTAGACCAAAAGGATGTCGGTAAGGGACATTTCAAAAACAGATGTAAAAAAAAACACAGATTTTTACATACTGTCCCTGGTTTTACTGAGGCTGGAAACCCTGATGGCGCCCCCTAGTGGCCCAGGGCCCTCAGGCAGTGCCCGAGTGGCCGAATGGTCAGTCCGCCCCTGGACTCAAGTATAAGCCTAGGGAGAGAAATGTGCAGCGACTGTAAGTGGAAAAGATGGTCAACAATGCCCATTTGCAGCCTCACTGTGCCATTTGCAGCCTCACTGTGCCATTTGCAGCCATAGGTCCCCCGAACTTCAAACTCGGTAGTTAAGGGTTCCTAGATGCCCCCTAGCTGCAGCCAAACCAAAGGGTCCCGAAATGACATTGCTGCAGATGGACACAGTTGACCTAATTTGGGGCCCCGTATCTCGGGGGCCACTTGGTGCTAGGAACCCCACATTTGGTGTGCAAACCCAGCACTACAACATATGGGGTTCCTAGCACCAAGTGGCCCCGAGATACAGGGCCCCAAAGTCGGTGTCAAGCACTTTTCTGAAGCAGAGAATGACATTTTCTGAACCGACTTTGGCGCCCCATATCTCGGGGCCACTTAGCGCTAGGAACCCCTGAGTTTGCACACCAAGTTTGGGGTTCCTAGCACCAAGTGGCTCCGAGATACGAGGCCCCAAAGTCAGTTCGGAAAATTTCACTCTGCTGCAGAAAAGTGCTTGACTCGAGTATAAGCTGAGGGGGGCACTTTCAGCACAAAAAAAATGTGCTGAAAAACTCGGCTTATACTCGAGTATATACAGTACCTTAAAGAGGAACTGCAGTCAGCTCAAATCATTTGTAATAAAAACAGCTTTGCCATTCTGAAGCTTCCCTTCAACCACTTTGCATATTATTTTACATATACTGTGATTCTGTACTTGCCAAATATGCTGCAGAAATCTCCCTCCACTGAGTCTGGCTGCAGCCATTTTAACTGTGGGCAGCTGAAGCTTCTGCCTGTTCACTTCCTGGATTTACACAGACACACAGAGGCACCTCCAGCTCTGCAGCTCTCATTGGCCCTCTTATGACTCCCCCCTCCCTTTCTGGCAAACTCGCTTTTTACCAGACAAGATACAGGAAGTGGGCTGTGTAAGGTATTTACTGGCAGAAATTTTTTTTTTTACTAGGACAAGGGAAGAAGATTTAATAGATGGAAAGTTGAAAAAAATGACTGCCGTTCCTCTTTAAATAACAATTAATTAAAATTAAATCCAATGTAAGTACACATTGAATGAAATAAATAGTCAGAAAAGGAAATCAGCAGTCCCAAAGAAGAACGCTCTGATGTGAAATGTTCCAAAAGAAAAGTGCATCAGTGAAGAATATCTTAATGTACACCATAAATTCTCCAAGTGCTGCCCCACCTAAGAACTCTTGCAAAAGTTGGTGGACTCTTTGATAATTAAAGGAATCAGAAAAAGCATATGAATTTTAATGGTCACTGTTAGAGGAAATAGGCCTCCTCCGGATCATCACCATATCCTCATGAGCACCTCATTGGCAAATGGATTTAACCAGCAAAAACATGAAAGGAAAGCTGGGAGAGCCACAGTGTAAAACCTTTGGTAAACCAAGTATAGACTACTTACAAAGTCACAGATAATAAGCGCTCATAAAACAATCAGTCCCTGGAGTCGAATAGAACACTTTCTGGTTTCTGAAAATGCGATGAAGTCACGAGTGGTAGCTCCACTCTATGCGTTTCGTCACATCGGACGTTGTCAGGGAACTTTAAATAAAACCTACTATAACAGCATTCGTGATGTTATACTGTATGCCAGGACTGTCCAAGTTAGTTGTCATAGGGTATGATGCCCCTAAGGTGATTGGATTTTTATACTAATCTTGCAATTACAAATTACAGGGTCATATACAAATATGATAGAGTCCCCTACTGTTGTGTGCTCTCATTGCTTTTGTAATCATTGTAGATTCCCATGTTGGATTGGGAGTTAATAAAAGGCCCCTGTTACATTAATGGTCATTGATAGTCATTGTATATGCCCCTATTATATCAGTAGTCAATGTGAATGCCCCATTACATTAGTGGTTAGTGGAAAAGTGCTGTCTCTTTCAAATGCTATTTTATGCAAAATACATATCCTCCGTGAGACCCAGTCTGTGTGGGCAGTATGACAACTTGCTGACTTGACAAAATCCACAGGCAGTGTTCATCTTACCAAAAAGACTTATGCCGCGTACACACGACCGGACTTTCCAGCAGAAAAGATCAGATGGAATCATTCCGTCGGATATTCCGATCGTGTGTGGGATAATACAATCTTTTTTATACAAAAAATTAAGACAGACCTAGAAATAGAACGTGTTTAAAATCTTTCCGACGGAATCTATTTCTATCGGGAAAACCGTTTGTCTGTGTGCTGGTCTGACGGACCAAATACGACGCAAGGGCAGCTATTGGCTACTGGCTATTGAACTTCCTTTTCTAGTCCCGCCGTATGTCATTGTGTTCGAAACGAATGGACTTTGGTCCGATCGTGTGTGGGCACGTCCGTTCGGTCGGAACTCTGTCGTGAAGACAGTTTATTCTGACGGAAAGTCCGGTCGTGTGTACACGGCATTAGAGTAGAATCAAATGTAGTTTGTACAGGCTTGACAATACAAAGGATGAGATTTCTTTCTGAAGCCGCCTCATACACACGATCGGACCTTGTACCAACTTTCCCGTGGATTTTTGTACAAAGGGCGTTGGCCCCAAGTTGGTATTGCATACACACGATCTGACTTTTTAGGCAACAAACATGAACGTAGTGAAGTTTCAACGTACTGACGACACTTCAAAAGAGGACGTTCGAATACTTCAGCGCCACCTTTGGTCAACTTCTATATTGTTGTCTGATCTTTTGCATTGGTTCTGAGCATGCGTGTTTGTACTTTGTACAAAAGTCCGATGGTTCTGTGTACACACGGTCGGACTTTGCTCCATCTGACTTTTGTTGCCAGAAAGTTGGTCCATTCGCACAGCCAACAAAAGTCCAATAAAAACTGAAAAAGTTTGTCCGATGGAGCGTACACATGGTCGGATGTTGGTCCAAAACAGCTAATTTGCATGTGTGTTGTCAAAAAGTCCGATCGTGTGTACGGGCCTTTAGGCTTTGGCGTTTAGCTTCGGATGGAGGGCACAGGTGTAACATCCAGCCCTGCTCCCGGCAGGCTGTCAACCTCTATGAGACTTGGACAGCTGCTGTAGCTGGACAGTGCACCTAGCTGTACAAATGTTTAGGGAAGTGCAGTATGCACCCAAGGAAGAATGCCCGGAATGCAGACTTCTTTGTACCTTAGAGGTAGAAAGATTTTTTTTTGAGAACCTTGTTACATCAGGAATAAACTGAGGGAGAATGAGGAAGAGCTGAAAATAAATTTCACACGGTGAATGGTGGCCAATACAGGTTGGTCTATCTATTGCATAACAGGAGGAGAATGTACCAAGCTATCAAATATAACAATAAATGATTATAGGGCACACATAGTGCCCCCTTACAATGGTGAAAAAAGGATGTCCACTTACATTAGTAGTCCACTTAAATTAGTAGTTAGCGGAGAAGAATGCACCCTTACAATTTAAGCTGAAAAAAGCATGCCCATTACAAATGCCTACTTTCATTTGTGGTCATTCAGAAAAGAAGACCCTCTTACATCAGTAGTCGGTGGAAAGAAACTTAGCCCTTTACATATGTGGTTACTAGAAGAATGTACCCATACAATGCCAGCTGAAAGAAGCATGACCAGCGGCGGTGCGTCCATAAAGGGCACAGGAGCGCCGCCCCCCCTCTCCTGTCTATACACCATAGATAGATTCAGGGCCACTTGGCGCTAGGAACCCCAAATGTGGTATTCAAACCCAGTGGAGCACTACAACATATCCAAAGATAGGGTTCCTAGCATCAAGTGACCCCGAGATACAGGGCCTCAAAGTCAGTCAACTGTGTCCATCTGCAGAAATGTCATTTCGGGACCCTTTGGGTCCAGAGACCCCAGATTTTGGCTGCAGCTAGGGGGCATCTAGGAACCCATAACTACCAAGTTTTGGGGACTTATGGCTGCAAATGGGCATTGTTCACCCTCTTTTTCACTTACAGTAGCTGCGCATTTCTCACGCTAGGCTTATATTCGAGTCAATACGTTTTCCCAGTTGTTTGTGGTAAAATTAGGTGCCTCGGCTTATATTCGGGTCAGCTCTTTACTCGAGTATATACAGTACTTCACTATGGGAGGCATCCTTCTCTTTTTACCAGTGTTTGGAGATCTAGTGTGTGGTTAAACCACTGGCAGCTTTTGCTGAACAGCCGAGAGGACCATCGGGAGCGGTACCTCCAATTTCTTCTGTATATGACTGCCTGTAATGGGGGGTCATATAAATCTGGTGAGTGGGCTGAGTGCTTGGTGTTGGTGGAAGAAGACACTTATGCCGCATACACACGATTGGAAATTCAGCCAGCAAAAGACCGATGAGAGCTTTTCGTCAGAAAAATGCGACCGTGTGTATGCTCCATCGGAATTTTGCTGGCGAAATTTCCGCCAACAAAAGTTTTAGAGCATGTTCTATTTTTCTGACGGAAATTCCGATCGTCTGTGGCAATTCCGATGCGCAAAATTCCGATGCATGCTCGGAAACAATTCAACGCATGCTCGGAAGCATGGAACTTAATTTTAGCGGCTCGTCGTAGTGTTGTACGTCACCGCATTCTTGACGGTGGGAATTCGGTGTGACCGTGTGTAGGCAACACAAGCTTGAGCGGAATTCCATGGGAAAAACCATCCAAGGCTTTTCCGACGAGAATTACGATTGCGTGTACACGGCATTAGTCACTTTGTTGCTAAGAAGATACAACCTCACCTATCATTTGTATCTACTGGAGATATCTGATGGCAACTTATGGACATTGCACTTGATGCACTTTGTAAAGGTGATTCTACAAAGTATTGACTCCGGGGGGGCTGAATACAAATGTACACCACACTTTTCAGATATTTATTTGTAAAAAATTTGGAAAAACATTTATCATTTTCCTTCCACTTCATAATTATGTCCCACTTTGTGTTGGTCTATCACATAAAATCCCAATAAAATCCATTTAATCTATCTATCTATTAGACATGTGCACAACAAAATAATTTGTTTATTTTTGTTTCGTTTTTTTCGTTTCCGAAAAAAATTTGTTTATTTTCGTTTCGTTTTTTCGTTTCCGTTGATTCGTAACGATTCGTAAATTCGTAAGTCGTCAGTGTTTGTATTCGTAACGATTCGTACATTCGTAAGTCGTCAGTGTTCGTATTCGTAACGATTCGTACATTCGTAAGAGTTATTTTTTCGTTGATTCGTTTTTTCGTTAGTTTAATTTTCGTTTATTAGTTTATTCGAAATTCGGACGCATTCGTATTTATTCGTAACATTCGTAACATTCGTAACATTCGTAGATTTGTAATCGGAGCATAATTCATAATTTTATGTAATGTGTATGCTATTATTACATTTTAAGAGACATGGAAAATTATGAATCGAAAAAAAAAAAAGTTACGAATCGAAAAAAAAAAAAAGTTACGAATGTACAAATTTTTTCGTTCAATCCATTTGAAGCACGTTAAGCAACGCCATTGTAAGAGACACAGAAAATTAAGATTCAAAAAAAAAAAAAAGTTACGAATGTAACGAATTTTTTCGTTCAATCCATTCGAAGCACGTTAAGCAGCACCATTGTAAGGGACACGGAAAATTACCAATTCAACAAAAAAAAAGTTACGAATGTACGAATTTTTTCGTTCATTTTCGTTGTTCCTGTTTTCGTTTTTCGGATTTTCTTCATTGGTACATTCGTTGTTTATAATTAGTTTTTTTCGGATTTTCATTGTTTTTCGGATTCGTTCGAATGATTTGTTAATCGGATTCCTTCGATTCGAACGATTCGTTAATCGGATTCCTTCGATTCGAACGATTCGTTCATTCATACGAAAACGAACGAAAATAACGAAAAAAAAAAAAAAAACGAAATGAATTGCACATGTCTACTATCTATCTATCTATCTATCTACCACTATCTTTTGGCTTACTTGCAACCTATATATTCTTTCACAGCTTACAGAATTGCCTCCTGCATCAATGTTCCTTTTAGTCTCCATTACATGGACCGGAAGGACATTATGATTTCAGGCTGCGCTGACTCCCAGCAGGAAATGGTATTTTAGTTTTGCACAAAAGTGTTAGTTAAGGTTGCTGGTCAATACCAATGTAACTACTCACGCTTACTAGCAGCGGGTACCACGTACCATGCAGTGCTTCCATTACAGCTGGGAACCTCACAACTGACAGTTGTATTAAGGCACAAATAAGGAGGGGGGAGGGCTGTCAAGTCTTTCCTAGCTGTCATACATTTACTACAATACAAACATGTTGGAGAGGCTGGAGTGTGAAAAGGCGTTTAAGAGTTTTCCTACTAAAGCAGAAATTAATTACAAACCGCTAGGGCCTATTATGTAAATATTATCCCTCCAGATTGTAAACTCAATGTAGCTGCTCTTTTTTCTTCTATTGTATCTATTTTCTCTAAACAATTGAATAGATGCATCTTTGGGGACATTTAAATGTATTCATTTTATCTGTATTGCCAAAGCTGGATTTCCCATTAGACACTTGCAGGCACATTGCCTCTGATCTATAATGTTTATTGGATCTATAAAAGAGAAGAAATTTTAAAGATCACAAAATAATAAAAAAAAAAAAAATTCGCATTAAAGTCAAACTCTGCTGCAGACAAGTCCTAATGCCGCGTACACACGAGTGGAATTTCCGCCAGCAAAAGTCCGATGAGAGCTTTTCGTCGGAAATTCCAACCGTGTGTACGCTCCATCGGACTTTTGCTGGCGGAATTTCTGCCAGCAAAAGATTGAGAGCAGGTTCTCCTATTTTTCTGACGGAAAAAGTTTAGATCGGAAATTCCGATCGTCTGTGGCAATTCCGACGTGCAAAATTCTGACGCATCCTCGGAAACAATTCAACGCACGCTCGGAAGTATTGAACTTCATTTTCTCGGCTCGTCGTAGTGTTGTACGCCACTGCGTTCTTGACAGTCGAAAGTTCAGAGAATTTTTGTGTGGCCGTGTGTATGCAAGCCAAGCTTGAGCGGAATTCCGTCGGAAAAAAAAAAACATCCAAGATTTTTCGGACGGAAATTCCGCTTGTGTGTACGGGGCATCAGAGGCTTTACAATCTTTAGAGTCAGTAAATTATCATCATCAAGGCATGGGGCAGAAAAGCAGGTCAATCTGGGCAATGCATGCCTGGATGTGGCCATATTGGTGTTCATTTTTTTTGGTGCAATTTGTAAGGGATCAGGGGGATGACAAGCCGGCTTAGACAAGTCCAGTCAACTTAAAAGGCTTTGTTCAGCAAAAAGCAACAGAAAATGACAAGCTTTGTCTTTATAGGCAGTCCAAACAACACAAAAACTCTTGTTAGCAGTATAAGACAGTCCTTTCAAATAATGCTCAGCACCACAGCCACAGCATATAACATAGCAAAGTCCCAGTTCAGGCAAGTTCACCCAGCAGGATCAAGTCATAGGTAACAGCTTCAAGCTCCTCTCAGCTTTGATAGCTCAACAGCCATCTCTCTCCAAACACACTGCTCCTCTCTGACATTTTCAACTCATCTGGCAATAAGCAGGTCTGAAGGGGAAGTACCTGCCCTCTTCAATTAACCCCTTCTTAACCCTGCCCCAGGCGGATTCTCCACAACGTACAATGTTTCCTGGAAGACAGCTGAAGAGGGTAAATGCTAAATTATACAGATGAGGATTTTAGTAGGGGCCAAACTACAGATCATGGGGGCCATGGTAAAATGTCCCTTCCTCCCCAGCTACCTTTCTGTTGTCAAGAATATATTAAAGCCTTTGAAGTACCTTTCAGCAACATTGTGGGAGTGCTGAACACAGTTGAACAAAACTTGGTTTGCTTTTTTTTAAACTTCATTTGCTTTATTTTCACCTGATGAGCCTACAAAAAACACACCCTTTCCATTGGTGGCATTCTCATTTCTTCACTGTATCTGTGGAGGGGGCCATGGGTGTCACCCTAAAATGCTGCTGTGCTGAAATGGACTAAAAAAAAACATTCTTGTATCTCTTCATCTCCATTCCGGGGGCGGGGTATGCGGTTCGCCCTGGGTGCCACACATAAGGGGGGGGGGGGGGGGTGTTAGGCCGAGGCCACTTTGGGTTGTAAGACCGGCACCCCTTATTTAGCGGTTATGCTTCACTTTTTGAACATAGGGAGCTTTGGCCTCTAGTAGCAGTCTCCGCAAAGATGGCGGCCCGTGGAGTGGAAATGATACCTATAGCAGCCGGAAGTGCCCGCTGGAATGCATTTCTGGCCCCATTTCCTGGCCCCTGTGGTTGGCATGCATTACACATTGTAGAACTATGCTTTTCTTCATGCTTTGCACCCCAGAGAATACCCCTGAAACATTTACATCTTGATTCCACTGTCACTAAGCGCATCATACTGCACCTTTCTGTCCGGCAAACAAGCACCCCCGTGGTAAGTGTACACATAGCAGTATTTTACTTAGATCATTGCCAGGTGGGGGGGAGGGGGCTTGTGCCAGGTGTCAAATGCTTTAGGTATGGCCCTGCATCAGTGGACAGGACAATTAGTAGATTACAGACGGTAACTAGGGAGGAAGATATTCTTCTGTGCAGCTCACAGGAAGTGATGAGAACTCAGCATTTCTAGCAAAATCAACAGACTATAAGTTGCAATGCATTATGTTATTGTTCTTGGATTTAGTTAAGTGTAGTGCACAAAGCCAGGTCTATGATGGTTTGACTAGTTGGGTGTGGAGGAATTCAAGTGCCCTACAGGCCCCTAACTTCACCCTAACTTAAAGTGAAGTTCCACCCAACAACTGAACTTCCGCTTTTCGGATTCCCCTTCCCCTCTGGTGTCACATTTGGCACCTTTCAGGGGGGAGGGGGGGGCAGATACCTGTCTAATACAGGTATTTTGCTCCCACTTCCGGGCATAGATAGCCGAGCCACCCGCGGGTATCTACGCCACTTCCGGTGCCATGCAGATCCCAAAATATAGCAGGGACCAGTGGGAGAGCGCAGAGCGAGTCGCTCATGCACAGTAGGGAACCAGGAAGTGAAGTCGCAAGGCTTCACTTCCTGATTCCCTTACCGAAGATGGCGACCTGACCCGAAGGGACAGATCGGCTTTGGGTGCCGACATCGCGGGCACCCTGGGCAGGTAAGTGTCCTTATTTCAAAAGTCAGCAGCTGCAGTATTTGTAGCTGCTGACTTTTTAAAAAAAAGAATTAGGCGGAACTCAGCTTTAAAGTGGTTGGAATATTTTTTTTTTTTTTTTTTTATAACAAACATGTCTATACTTACCTGCTTTGTGCAATGGAATTACACAGAGCAGCCACAAACCTCCTTTTCTCAGGTCCCCCTCTGGTGCAGTTTAACAGCCCCCATTATACTTACCTTTGCCCCATTTTGATCCAGCAATCTGCATGAGAGCAGGGGCTCTCCTGGTTCCCTCTCTCTCTCCTCATTGGTTCACATCGTCAATCAAAGCCAGTGAGCCAATGAGGAGAGAGTGGGAGCGCGGCTGATACACACTCTGTGTGTCCATTCACAGGAGTGAGACATGGGTGCAAGCATGCTCGAGTGCCCCCATAGCAAGAGGCTTGCTGTTGGGGGCACTCTGCAGGGGGGCGGTGCCTGGACCACTGGCGGAACGGGGCTCCTCTGTGCAAAGCTATTGCACAGAGCAGGTTACAGTGAGGAAAATAAGGATTTGATCCCCTGCAGATCAAACATGACTTAGTACTTGGTGGAGAAACCCTTGTTGGCAAGCACAGAGGTCAGACGTTTCTTGTAGTTGGTTACCAGGTTTGCACACATCTCAGGAGGGATTTTGGTCCACTCTTTTTTTCAGATCTTCTCTAAATCCTTAAGGTCTCTTGGCTGTCGCTTGGTAACTTGAAGTTTAAGCTCTCTCCATAAATGTTCTATAGGATTAAGGTTTGGAGACTGACTAGGCCACTCCATGACATTGATCTGCTTCTTTATTGAGCCACTGCTTTGTTGCCTTGGTGGTATGTTTAGGGTCATTGTCATGTTGAAAGACACATCCACAATCCATCTTTAGTGTTCAGGGAAGAAGGTTCTCACCCAAGATTTTATAATACATGGCCCCATCCATTGGCCCCTTAAAGTGGCAAAGTCGGTCTGTACCTTTAGCAGAGAATCATCCCCAAAGCATAATGTTTCCCCCTCCGTGCTTGACTGTAGGGATGGCGTTCTTAGGGTCATAGTCAGCATTTTTCTTCCTCCAAACAAGGCGAGTCCCCCTCCTCAAGAAGGCACATGTACAGTCATGCCAATGAACATCTAAATGATTCAGAGAAAGATTGGAAGAAAGTTCTGTGATCAGATGAGGCCAAAATTTAGCTCTTTGGCATTAACTTGACTCACTGTGTTTGGAGGAAATAAAATGCTGACTATGACCCCAAGAACACCATCCCTACAATCAAGCATGGAGGTGGAAACATGATGCTTTGGGGCTGTTTCTCTGCTAAAGGTACAGGCCAACTTTGCCGCATTGAGGGGCCAATGGACAGGGCCATGTATTTTAAAATCTTTGATGAGACCCTTTTTCCCTCAGCCAGACCACTGAAGTTGGGTCATGGCAACCACCAAGGCAACAAAGGTGTGGCTCAAGAAGAAGCATATTAGGGTCATGGAGTGGCCTAGCCAGTTTCCACACATTAATCCTATAGAAAATGAATGGGGGGAGCTGAAACTTTGATTTGCCAAGAGATCTCTAAATCCTTAAGGTTTTTTTGGCTAAGACCTGCAAAGAAGAGTGGACCAAAATCCCTCCTGAGATGTGTGCAAACCATAACCTTGTAACCAACTACAAGAAACGTCTCACCTATGTGCTTGCCAACAAGGGTTTCTCCACCAAGTACTAAGTCATGTTCTGCTTGGGGATCAAATACTTATTTTACTCACTGAACTGAGACTTAATTTATAACATTTGTTTTACCGTATATACTTGAGTATAAGCCGACCCGAATATAACCCGAGGCACCTAATTTTACCACAAAAAAAAACGGGATAACTTATTGACTCGAGTATAAGCCTAGGGTGAGAAATGTGCAGCTTCTGTAAGTGGAAAAGAGGGTCAACAATGCCCATTTGCAGCCTCACTGTGCCCATTTGCAGCCATAGGTCCCCCGAACTTCAAACTTGGTAGTTAAGGGTTCCTAGATGCCCCCTAGCTACAGCCAAAGGGTCCCGAAATGACATTGCTGCAGATGGACACAGTTGACCAACTTTGGGGCCCCGTATCTCGGGGCCATTTGGTGCTAGGAACCCCAAATCTGGATATGTTAAAGTGTTCATTCCACTTGGTTTACACACCACATTTGGGGTTCCTAGTACCAAGTGGCCTGAGATATGGGGCCCCAAAGTCGGGTCGGAAAATGTCATTCTCTGCTGCAGAAAAGTGCTTGACTCCAGTATAAGCCGAGGGGGGCACTTTCAGCACAAAAAAAGTGCTGAAAAATATGGTATGTGTTTTTTCTGGATCTTTGGTTGATATTCTGTCTCTATCATTTACAATACACCTATGATAAAAATTATAGACCCATTATTTCTTTGCAAGTGGGCAAACTTACAAAATCTGCAGGGGATCAAATAATTATTTCTCCCCACTGTAGTATAACATGTTTTACAAATTAAAACCTTTAGAATCACTTTAACACCTTTGGGATGAATTTTGAGTCAGGTTTTTAACATTAGGTTCGACCCCTATAAATCCTTTTTTGGCTGAATGGGCAAAAAATAAATAAAAATGCAACCAAGACACTCCAATAGCGTTTAGAAAGCATTACCAGAAGAGTGGATGATGTTATAGCCCCAAAGGGGGCCAGATCCATACTCACTTAATCTTTAGTGCTGTCCCCTGCAGACTCATCAAGTCAATATACCAGAATGCTTCTCCTCTTCCAGATTGAATAATATTCAGCATAATTCAACTTAGAGTTCTTTCTGCGAGCCAGGATCATTCAACCTACTTCCTGTGAGCCCAGGATGTCAAGGTCCAACACCCTGAGCTCATAGGAGAACTCTGCAGAGAGTGGCGCCAAGTCATTAATTGTAACTGTAGCATTTAGGACTTGTCCGCCACAGGAAGGGAAAAAACATGAAGAAGCCCTATGATGTCATCAGACTAGACACAAGGAAATTAGGCATGTATACCCTTTTTTAAGGAATGGAGGGTGCTGCAATGGGGGAGGGGTACATAGATGGGTACAGAGCTCAGTGTTAGGTTTAGGCTTCATGTACACGGGACGTTTCTCAATGAATGCTGGAACATCACAGCTAGTAATCCACGTTTAAAAACATTTGTTTAGCAGCGTTTACGAGACGCGTTTAGCCGCATTTGCGTTCAGGAGCGTTTACTAAAAGATAACCTCAGGAGACCCTCCCAAATGATTTATTAACTATTTCAGCCATTCTATGAGAGAACAGCGTGAGTAGCAGCTAAGAAAGCAGTGTGCTTGTAGCTAGCTGTTATTTTTTGGTTGGTTTGTTAATATGGATCCCACGATGAGCATGTGTGAGGAAATGCTCCTGAGGTTGCTTTTGCTGAGGCTCCAAAGACGTAGAAAATTGTGTGAGAGTTCCAGAGTTCATCGCTACTGGACGCCTTCATTGATGGCTCAACGCATGTCCACAGGATACTTTTCACCGAAATGTTTTAATTTTACACGCATGTCAATTGCCACCTTTGACGTTCTCTTGGAAAAGGTTAGGCCCCGTCTAGTTCGCATGGACACCAACATGAGGAAAAGCGTGCCACCAGAGGAACATCTGTTGGTGACTCTCAGGTATGTATATATATATATATATATATATATATATATATATATATATATATATCTCTGTATATTTCTCTCCTTCTTTCTCTATAATGCTTTTTTTTCTCTCTCTCTCTCTCTCATATATATATATCCATCTCTCTATCCATCCATCTCTCTCTTATATATATATATATATATATATATATATATATATATATATATATATATAAGAGAGAGATGGATGGATAGAGAGATGGATATATATATGAGAGAGAGAGAGAGAGAAAAAAAAGCATTATAGAGAAAGAAGGAGAGAAATATACAGGGAGAGATTGAGATATATATATATATATATATATATATATATTAGACATGTGCGATTAATTTAGCACAAATCGAAAAATTTGTACAAATTTCCGTAAATTTGTACAAATTTCCGTAAATTTGTACATTCGGGAGGATCCGAAATACGAATTGCTATGCTTCCAATTCCTGTACGAAATACGAAATTTTGTTTACGAATTTCGGATCCAAATTCCTAACGAACATTCGTAATTGTTACGAAAAGTATGAACGAACCTAAAAGTTAAAAACCCAGGAAGTCAGCACAGCACAGGGATGGTGGGAACCCCTCATAATGATAAATGCATCATAATGAACATTCGTAATTGTTACAAAAAGTTAACGGACCTAACGAAAATTCGTATTTCGTACGAAATTTCAGACACAAATTATGAAATACGAATTAATTCTAATATGGAACGGAACGAAACAAAGCTAATTTATTGACGGCGCACATGTCTAATATATATCCATCTCTCTATCCATCCATCTCTCTTTCTCTATCATGAATATGTATCCATCAAGTAATGCATGTCTTGTATTGTACAGCATAATTGGCTGATGAGGGGAATATCACGCGGTATATCAAGCTTGCATACATTGATAATTGAGTTTTTGGTGTGTTTTTAGCATTTTCCAGGCTTAAAAGTAATAAATAAAATGTTTCTCTTTAAAAACGCTACTAGACAAAAACGCACCGTAACACGGGTAGCCGCATTTAGCCATGCTTAGCCACGTTTGGCATCTGAAATGCCTCTAAACACAGCTTATGAACGCATTTTTTGGAGATCCAAAAAAAAGCCTCTAAACGCAACTGCCTAGAAATTACTATAAACGACCCTGTGTACATTTACTGATAAGATAACATAGAGGAGAGTTCAGTTGAATAAATGCCCAACTGCGCCTAAATGTCCATTTACCAGCAGCAGTGTACATGAGGCCTAAAACATATCTGATTAAAGTGGTTGTAAACTCTCCCCCACAAATTTGTCCCATGTAAATCAGCATAAAAACCCTAATGAACACTGCTTGAAGATATCTCCTTGCTTAGTATTGTTGTAATCCTTTTTGTTCTTTAGAATGACGTCACTGAGCATGCCCAGATCTTCCATGATTTATGGCACACTCTCTGTGCTTGTCTATCTATTATCAGGACTTCCTACGGCACAACCCTGAAATCCCACGAGACTGCATAATCACTCAGAGCTTTCTACTACACCCCATGTGACATCACATGAAGTGTAAACCTGGCCATCGGACAGCATTACTGCAGTCTTATCAGCTGAAGCTGATAAGACTGACATAGGAAAACACTAGATAATCGGCACAAGTAAATACTATGAAATAAAACAAGTCAGCTATGAACAGGGAAGCTGGCTTGCCATAGAAACGTTGGATTGAGAAGGAGGCTTGGTTAACAGTACAGGAAGTGCTCAATGTAAGGGCAGAAATACACTCCACTGTGGACTCAGAAGACAATACTTAAGATGGCGCTGCCTTACCCCTGGAAACAAGTTTTTTAAAGTTTCTTTAAACAGTAAGTAATATGCGATTTGGGCTGGATTACAGGGGCTATAGTTTTATAATTACTTATTATAATGGACTAAATGAAAAGAAGCATCAGAGTGGGAGAGTTTACTTCCTATTTAAGGTTCATGAGAAGGAACTGAAAACCCACAGTCATTATATAGTCAAATACAGAGTATATTGAGCTATTTGAGTAGCCATCATGTACATATAGAAACTGTCGGTACTTAGTTTATTGATTTGGAAAAGAAAAAGTTGAAAACATTGTTTCTTATTAAGGTGACATGGATCCTTGCACTGAATGTACATTAAATTGCAATGCCAATTATATTTATGCACCTACCCATATGCCCATCTGTCAAACAGGCCCGATTGTGCAAATGTAATACACTACGGATCTCATTTTTTATTTTTTTTATTTTTTGTAAATAAAGCTTCCGGCTATTTCCTCCCTAATAAATCACTTGTCATACCAGACCGCGGACAGTCTCCTTTTTACATTATTTTGTCATATCCCATAATGATTTTTTAGCAAACTCTTTTGCATCGTGTGCGGAGATCCGAGAAATCCCCCTGGGAGATCCGTGACATATTCATTCCGGCCCTCCACTTTGTATGCTGCCTGTTTTTATGGGCAGGGTGGCAATTTATAGATGTAAATATCATTGATCCCTCTTTTCTTGCAGAGATTAGCCAAGGCTGCTCAGGGTCATCAGGTACAGCAACGAAGAACTGAGAGAATGTGGTTAATAAACCAATTCACTGATCGACAAATGGAGCACGAGGCTACAAAATGTCCATTATTCTTCCCAGCACGGAATATTACTGCAGTCTGATTAGGTTTTTTTTTTTTCCTAATGACAGCTGAAGACGCTGCACAGTTTATGGATCAAACGGGAGACTTGCATCGGAAAAATTGTTCTTGCTCTCTGTGAGTCCATGATGGCTGATCAAAGAAGGCTTGTTGGTCCCTCTGTCTACTAAAATTAATATGCCTTGCAGAGTGATAATGGCTTTTTTCAGATTGCTTTTATAGAACAATGGGATTTTAACTAGCCTGCAGATGCTGTAAAGCACACTAAATGTAGTTGATTCTCTTAAAGATTGGTTTGGGTATGGGCTTGTGTTTATGTGAATGCTGCTGACAGTTGTGAGATATTTTAACCACTTTCAGACCGGACCAATTTGCAGCCAAAGGACCAGTCCCCTTTTTGCGATTCGGCACTGCGTCGCTTTAACTGACAATTGCGCGGTCGTGCGACGTGGCTCCCAAACAAAACTGACGTCCTTTTTTCCCCACAAATAGAGCTTTCTTTTGGTGGTATTTGATCGCCCCTGCGGTTTTTATTTTTTTGCGCTATAAACAAAAAATGCAACAATTTTGAAAAAAAACGCATTCTTTTTTATTTTTTTGCTATAATAAATATCCCCAAAAAATATATAAAAAAAAATTTTTTCCCTCAGTTTAGGCCGATACGTATTCTTCTACATATTTTTGGTAAAAAAAATCGCAATAAGCGATTATTGATTGGTTTGCGCAGAAGTTATAGCGTTTACAAGATAGGGGATAGTTTTATAGCATTTTTATTAATAATTTTTTTTTTTATTAGTAATGGCGGTGATCAGCAATTTTTATTGTGACTGTTACATTATGGAGGACACATCGGACATTTTTGACACATTTTTGGGACCATTGTCATTAATACAGCAATCAATGCTATTTAAATGCATTGATTCCTGTATAAATGACACTGGCAGTGAAGGGGTTAACCACAAGGGGGCAGTGTAGGGGTTAAGTATGCCTGGGGTGTGTTTCTTACTGTGGGGGGCGTGACTGTCAGCTAGTGAATGCTGATCTCTACTCCAATCACAGGGAGCAGAGATCGGCGTCACTAGTTGCTAGGCAGAACGGGGAGATGCTGTGTATTTCCGCATCTCCCCGTTCAGCCTTCCCGTGAGATGATCGCGGGTGTCCCCGCGGTGATCGAGTCCGCGGGACCCGCGACCGGCCTCACGGGAGTCCCGACCGGCGCCCCAGCGCGCTGCTCCCGGCGCGCTCCTGATGGCACGGACGGCATTAGGGAGGGACTTATATATACGCCCTCCTGCCTGTCCGTGCCATTCTGCCGCCGTATATCGTCATGCGCCGGTAGGGAACCGGTTAACCGCTTCCCGACCGCCTCCTGTAGATATACGTCAACAGAATGGCACGGGCAGGCAAAAGCACGTACCTGTACGTCCCCCTTAATTTGCCTGCCCGGGGGGGCGCACGCGCCGCCAGCGGCGCGCGCGCGACCCGGTCGGGAGCTCCGTGACCACGGCCGCGGGACCAGCGGACCCGATCGCCGCTGGTATCCCGCGATCGGGTTACGGAGCTGAAGAACGGGGAGAGGTCTATGTAAACAAACCTCTCCCCGCGCTTCCTACACTGACTGTCAGTGATCGGCGGTTACCTGTCATCGGGAACGCCGATCAATGACGTCAGACGTACAGCCACGCCCCCCTACTGTAAAAAAAAACACAACACGTCACACTGACTCCTCCCCGCCCCCTAGTGGTTAACCCCTAACTACAACTGTCATTTACATAGGAATCAGTGCTATTTAAATAGCAGTGATTGCTGTATAAATGACAAATGTCCCAAAAATGTGTCAAAAATGTCCGATGTGTCCGCCAAAATGTCGCAGTCACAATAAAAATCGCTGATCGCAATCATTACTAATAAAAAAAAAATATTAATAAAAATGCTATAAAACTATCCCCTATTTTGTAAACGCTATAACTTTTGCGCAAACTAATCAATAATCGCTAATTGCGATTTTTTTTACCAAAAATATGTAGAAGAATACGTATCGGCCTAAACTGAGGAAAAAAAAAGTTTTTTTATATATTTTTTGGGGATATTTATTATAGCAAAAAGTAAAAAATCATTTTTTTCAAAATTGTCTCTATTTTTGTTTATAGCGCAAAAAATAAAAACCGCAGGGGCGATCAAATACCACCAAAAGAAAGCTCTATTTGTGGGAAAAAAAGGACGCCAATTTTGTTTTGGAGCCACGTCGCATGGCCGCGCAATTGTTAGTTAAAGCGACGCAGTGCCGAATTGCAAAAAGGGCCTGGTCCTTTGGCTGCCAATTGGTCCGGGGCTGAAGTGGTTAAACAGATTTAAAAATGTATCAAATGTATAGGGCAAAACTTTTTTTTAGCTTTGAAAAGGGTAGGAAATAATGCAAAACCATATTAGTTTTCTTTTTTTTTTTTGCATGTGTCGAATTGGGGAGATTTAACTTAAATTCCTGTCCGAGAAACACAACAGGAACTAAAACAAAACTCTAATGCCACGTACACACGGCTGGACTTTTCGACAGAAAAGGTCAGACGGAACAAAGCCGTCGGACAATTCGATCGTGTGTGGGCTTCATCAGACCTTTGCTGTCGAAAAATCGGATGGACTTTAGAAATAGATCATGTTTCAAATTTTTCTGACGGACTCGAGTCCGGTCGAAAAATCAGTTCGTCTGTATGCTAGTCCAACGAACGAAAACCAACGCTAGGGCAGCTATTGGCTATGAACTTCCTTATTCTAGTCCAGTCGAATGCGTCAGACTTTGTTGTGATTGTGTGTAGACAAGTCCGATTCGATGGAAGTCCGTCGAAACTCCGTCGAAAAGTCAGACGGAATTTCATACCGTCGAAAAGTCCGGTGGTGTGTACACAGCATTAGTAGATCAGGTGTCCCTGTTAGATTTTACTTAATTGTTCCAGTCCTTAAAGCCGCCCAACTCAACTTTTGCACAACAAAACCCTTGCAGGAACCCCCATTAATGCTCATTAAAGAAGTATGACCAAAGCTGCACTATATTGTCAATGTATTGGGACACCAGCCTTTACATGAACTTTAATGGCATCCCAGTCTTATGCCCCGTACACACGGTTGGATATTCCGATGGAAAAAGTCAGATCGGATTATGTTGTCGGAAAATCCGATCATGTGTGGGCTCTAGTGGACTTTGAGAGCAGGATCTAAAATTTTCCGACAACAAAATCTGATCAGACTTTTTTCGATCGTGTGTAGAGAATTCCGGCGCACAAAGTGCCACGCATGCTCAGTAAGAAATTTGGAGACAAAAGCTATTGGCTACTGCCCTGTACGTAGTCCCATCATACGTTTTCAACGTCACCTTGTTCGGAATGATCAGATATTCCGACAACTTTGTCCGACCGTGTGTGTGCAACACCAGTTTCGGACAAAAGCCATCGGAATCTATCCGACGGATTTGGTGATCGGAATGTCCGACCGTGTGTACGGGGGCTTAGTCCGTAGGGTTCAATATTGAGTTGGCACACCCTTTGCAGCTATAAAATCTTCAACTCTTCTGGGAAGGCTGTGCACAAGGTTTAGGAGTGTGTCTATGGGAATGTTTGATCATTCTTCCAGAAGCGCATTTGTGAGGTCAGGCAAGGATTGTTGGAAGAGAAGGCCTGGCTCGCAGTCTCCGCTCTAATTCATCCCAAAGATGTTCTATCGCAGTGGTCATCAACCCCGGTCCTCAGGGCCCACTAACAGGCCAGGTTTGCAAGATAACTGAAATACATCACAGGTGATATCATTTGCTGCTCAGTGATTGCAGTATTCTATCTCCCCAAGGTAATACACAAAACCTGGCCTGTCAGTGGGCCCTGAGGACAGGGTTGATGACCACTGTTCTATCGGATTGAGGTCAGTCAAGTTCCTCCACCCCAAACTCGCTCATCCATGTCTTTATGGGCCTTGCTTTGTGCAGTGGTGCGCAGTCATGTTGGAACAGTAAGGGGCCATCCCCAAACTGATCCCACAAAGTTTGGAGCGGGAAATTGTCCAACATGTCTTGGTATGCTGATGTCTTAAGAGTTTCCTTCACTGCACCTAAGGGGCCAAGCCCAACCCCTGAAAAACAACCCCACACCATAATCCCCCCTCCACCAAATAAATTGTACCAGTGCACAAAGCAAGTTCCATAAAGTTCATGTGTGTGTAAAGGCAGGTGTCCCAATACTTTTAACAATATAGTGTATTTTGGCCCTGCTTCTCCTATGGTCACAGGAGTTCTTTCTGCAGTCCTGTGACCCGTTTTCAGCTGACAGCAGGCTTTATCTTCTGTCGGCTGACATCACTCAGCTGGTCCAGGCTCTGGAAAGATTATGACTTGATCCACCAAGATGCCTGGACTGGCAACTGGCTCAGCCTCTCAGCAAGCTGCTGGGAGACTAAGCCACCCGCTCCTGTCCCCTCCCCATCCTGGCACTCTATTGAGCGCAGGTGGGGGGGGGGGGGACATAGCAAAATGCAGGTGGTTGAAAGTCACCAGCTCCCTGCTCCCTGAAGACTGAGAACTGAGTGATCGGAGGTCTTTGATCACTCAGTTCTTAGTCTTAGAAGCAGTGGGGAACAGATGCAGCATGGGACCAATGCTGCATCCACCTAGGTGAGTATATATATATTTTTTTAAAGAACCCCATACTTCGCTTTTAAGTCTAGAGGATTGCAGAAGCAGCTGTATTACTTACCTTCTCATTGCTCCAACAGGCTCCCTCAATTTGTTCTACTGCTCCCCGGCAGCCTCCAAGACACTCCTGGCCCGTGGCTCACAAGCTCACCCTTTCACGTACAATGCAAAGTTATTAGCCCTTCATTGTACGTGGTAATGCGGGGTGGACTGCTCAAAGTCTGGAGTTTCAGGTAGAAAAGAACATGCTTAGTGGGAGTCAGGTAAGTAATGCAGCCTCTTCTTCAACTTACTAGGCATTACAAGCATTTAATCCCTGTATTATTGTGGAGTCTCACTGCAAGGGTCTTCTTTGTTGGGCTTCAAAATATTGTGTAAGTATGCGTTAATACACCTTTTAATGAAATTCCTCCCTAAGGTGGATAGGGTGGGTGGAGCTAGCTTCTTCTGAATAATCTGGGACCAGACTAAATGAGAAGAGAGAGGCTGATAGGAAGAGGTTACCTGCGGAAGTGCGGTATACTACTATGTAAGAGTCCAAGGAAGTGTACCCTCTGGGGTAGGCCTTCAGTGGAGAACCCATCTGAGGGGAACTACAGAGAGGAAACTGGACGACATCCCAATGTTAAAGTTGCATTTTAACTGTACTGTGTTACTGATGTTGGGTGTAAAGAGGCAGAGGTGAAGTTGTGTTTTGGGAAAGAACTGTACACTCTGTTCTTGTTACAGTAATACAGTGCCTTGCGAAAGTATTCGGCCCCCTTGAACTTTTCAACCTTTTGCCACATTTCAGGCTTCAAACATAAAGATATAAAAATTTTATTTTTTGTGAAGAATCACCAACAAGTGGGACACAATTGTGAAGTGGAACGAAATCTATTGGATATTTTAAACTTTTTTTAGCAAATAAAAAACTGAAAAGTGGTGCGTGCAAAATTATTCGGCCCCTTTACTTTCAGTGCAGCAAACTCACTCCAGAAGTTCAGCGAGGATCTCTGAATGATCCAATGTTGTCCTAAATGACTGATGGTGATAAATAGAATCCACCTGTGTGTAATCAAGTCTCTGTATAAATGCACCTGCTCTGTGATAGTCTCAGGGTTCTGTTGAAAGCGCAGAGAGCATCATGAAGACCAAGGAACACACCAGGCAGGTCCGTAATACTGTTTTGGAGAAGTTTAAAGACGGATTTGGATACAAAAAGATTTCCCAAGCTTTAAACATCCCAAGGAGCACTGTGCAAGCGATCATTTTGAAATGGAAGGAGTATCAGACCACTGCAAATCTACCAAGACCTGGCTGTCCCTCTAAACTTTCAGCTCAGACAAGGAGAAGACTGATCAGAGATGCAGCCAAGAGGCCCATGATCACTCTGGATGAACTGCAGAGAACTACAGCTGAGGTGGGAGAGTCTGTCCATAGGACAACAATCAGTCGTACACTGCACAAATCTGGCCTTTATGGAAGAGTGGCAAGAAGAAAGCCATTTCTCAAAGATATCCATAAAAAGTCTTGTCTAAAGTTTGCCACAAGCCACCTGGGAGACACACCAAACATGTGGAAGAAGGTGCTCTGGTCCGATGAAACCAAAATCGAACTTTTTGGCCACAATGCAAAACGATATGTTTGGCGTAAAAGCAACACAGCTCATCACCCTCAACACACCATCCCCACTGTCAAACATGGTGGTGGCAGCATCATGGTTTGGGCCTGCTTTTCTTCAGCAGGGACAGGGACGATGGTTAAAATTGAGGGGAAGATGGATGCAGCCAAATACAGGACCATTCTGGATGAAAACCTGTTGGAGTCTGCAAAAGACCTGAGACTGGGACGGAGATTTATCTTCCAACAAGACAATGATCCCAAACATACAGCAAAATCTACAAAGGAATGGTTCACAAATAAACGTATCCAGGTGTTAGAATGGCCAAGTCAAAGTCCAGACCTGAATCCAATCGAGAATCTGTGGAAAGAGCTGAAAACTGCTGTTCACAAACGCTCTCCATCCAACCTCGCTGAGCTCGAGCTGTTTTGCAAGGAAGAATGGGCAAGAATTTCAGTCTCTCGATGTGCAAAACTAATAGAGATATACCCCAAGCGACTTGCAGCTGTAATCGCAGCAAAAGGTGGCTCTACAAAGTATTAACGCAAGGGGGCCGAATAATTTTGCACGCCCCACTTTTCATTTTTTTTTATTAGTTAAAAAAGTTTAAAAAATCCAATAGATTTTGTTCCACTTCACAATTGTGTCCCACTTGTTGGTGATTCTTCACAAAAAATTTAAATTTTATATCTTTATGTTTGAAGCCTGAAATGTGGCAAAAGGTTGAAAAGTTCAAGGGGGCCAAATACTTTCGCAAGGCACTGTACATTAAAAAGGCTGATTGTGTGGACATTTGTTTATTTTGTGAGGTGTGCCTTAGACCAGGAGCATGTGAGTAAGCAAGATGGCAGAGTTCCTCCAAACTACAGGAGCATGGTACCCCCATGCTGTAACTGTTGCTGGAGCAATGGTGGAAGGTGCCTTTGGCATACCTCCCAACATTTTGAGATGGGAATGAGGGACACCTACTAGCAAATGTATGTAGGCATACGACACACCCCCTGCCACACCCCCTTAAAGGAGCATTATCCCCCAAAAAAGTTAATTAAATCCACAAGGACTTTTTTTACCACTACTATTCCTTTATATTGGCTTTTAAAATGTACAAATGCAGCAATTTAGAAATTGGATGAAAGGTTTAGCACTGGGAAACACTTTTTGAAAGATAAAAAGTGTGTTTTATATACAACTATATAGATCAGACCAAAATGAGGGACAAATGAGGAGGAAAGAGGGACAGAGGGACATTGCTCCAAATCAGGGACAGTCCCTCGAAATCAGGGACAGTTAGGAGGTGTGCCTTTGGCCAGCATGTTCATTGTTAGGGGCAAATCAGGGCTCTGCTTACAACTGGATTGCTCATCAGTTTCAAGGGTCACCAAGATGCACTGAGAATGTAATTATAGATAGATAGATAGATAGATAGATTGATAGATTGATAGATAGATAGAGAGAGACATAGAGCGAGGGGTAACTGTCATCAACAGTCATCTGGAAGCCCTTAAATTGAGCTTTTAAATGGTCATAGCTTCATTTGCAGTTTCCGGATTTTGGACCGGACTCGAGTCCGTCAGAAAGATTTGAAACATGTTTTATTTCTAGGTCCGTCTGACTTTTGGGAAAGAAAAGTCCGCTGGAGCCCACACACGATCGAATTGTCCGATGGATTCCAGTCTGATCGTGTGTACACGGCATTAGAAGTTCACAATTGTCAAAAAAGTCTGTATGATGTAATAACATCAACAGTTCCCTTGTCTAAAAACACCTGCCCTATTTAGAGGATGGGCCTTGCTTTTATGGCCATATAGGTAGGTTTGATCCACACATTTTAAGCCATATGGTGTACATTTTCACAATATAAATCTATATAAAGTCTGAGAATCTCTGTATCAGGGGTCTCTAAACTCTCTAAACAAAAGGGCCAGTTACTGTCCTCCAGACTTTATGGGGGCTGGACTGTGGCCATTGGGAATAGAAATTGTCCTGTTGTCAGTTGGGAGTAAACAATACAACTTTGGTATTAGGAGGAGGAATAGTGCCATATCACTGGTACCAGTGGGAGGAATAGTGCCCCATCACTGGTGTCAGTGGAATTAATAGTGCCCTATTACTAATCAGTGGGAGGAATAGTGTTGGTGTCAGGGGGAGAAGTATTGCCTTACTGTTCGTGTCAGTGGGAGAAATAGTGCCCCATTGTTGATGACAGTAGCAGGAATAGTGTCTTGTATCAGTGGAAGGAAAAGTGCCCCAAGGGCCAAATAAAGGCAAGCAAAGGGCTGTAGTTTAGAGACCCCTGGTCTATAAGATTACTCGAAAAGCAATAAATATCGAGTATCGTTAGAGTAATTGCTTTTTATAGTAGATATAGATTACACATTATTTTGCTGTGATGCCCCATCCCACAGCTGCTATTTTAGAGTATACAGTGTATATATTCTTTTTACCAGAGTTGTTCTTTAAAAAAACATTGTTTGATGTGTTTTTTAGCTGGATTGTATTGGCTGAATTGTAGTCAATTTATTTACTCGCAGAAGCAATTTCTGCTGTTTGGCTGAGTTCCCTACGCACTGCAGGACTCCTCTGCTTTGTGTAGTCCTCTATTACATCAGCATGCTATGCAGGATATTTATTCACAGGAAAATGAGTCATGGCACTGGTGGTTGGGTTACGTAAGGGACACATAAATGGGCCGCCCGGGAAGTGCTGTTTACTGACTTTTTTTTTTTTTTTCCTTTGCCTCTGTTGGCCCTGACACCTGAAGGATTGGCCTTTATTAGAACCACAGCAATTACACAGCCTGGCAGCCTCAGCCAGAGATAGCATGAGTCTCGCTGACTCATTACTGCATTCCTGATCCAAAGAGTGACCAACTTGGAGCCTTACAGAATGCCGCTTTCTTGTACTGGGCCGGTGGATAATGGTGACCATTAAGGTTCCACTTATAACTTTGGATTATAGTAGGAGCAATTTCTGTTTCATAAACCTGCTTGGGAACTAGCATATTATCTGCGGAAGCAGTACAGTTCATATGTTGAAGAGGTGACTCTTGTGGTGTGTATGTGTTTTTATAGCTATCAAGACTGTAAAATTTGCAGGTGGGAAAAAGGAGCTTATGAAATGGGCTAGGGATGGGAAGACAGTACAGAGCCTACACTATAAGGCCAAACATCAGGTGTTTTAGTGAATGGTACAGTTAATGCTACAGCTTACAACGATGCTGTAGACCAGTCTTTTTCAACCAGGGTGCCCAGGCACCCTGGGGTGTCTTGAGGTTTCTTCAGGGGTGCCTTGGCAAAATGCCTAAAAATTTCTAAAAATTGGCCAAAAATTGTATACAAGGTGGCGTGTGGATGAAGCCTGCCTTTTTAGTTACACCAAGTCACAGGTTTTCATTTAAGTCACCATTATAACCTTGCCTAACGACCAATGGTTTCATCAGTTGATAAGTAGGATGTCAGTCGCCTGCATAGCATCCTTGTTTGACCCTTCCCTTCCCCTATCCACCAGCGTTGGGGGTCACATTAGCTGAGTGATGGAGAAAAATTGAGGGAGAAGAGAAACAGTGGATACTAGTCAGAACCAGTCTGAAAAAGCATATTTGCTATGGAAGAATAAATCACCTTTAACGTTGGGTGTCCTACTTCAACTTGTGGATGTTGCTGCCTTATGTAAATGTATTAGAATAGCTTTTACATTTTAGAATGTGATGCCTGGAGACTGTCCATAACTTTTAAAGGGTGCCTCGAGATTGTCCATCATTTTTAAAGGGTGCCTTGACTAAGAAAAGGTTGAGAAACACTGCTGTAGACCAGTTGTCTCCAAATCGTGGTCGAGCAAGGCCCTTTGCTTGCTTTTATCTGGCCCTTGGGGCATTATGACCCCACTGTTGGCAACAGTTGGGAATAGTTCCTACCACTGACGCCAACAATGTTGTGCTTTTCCTCCAATTGATGCCAACGATGAGGCGCTATTCCTTCCCAATACCAAAAATGTGGCATTGTTTACTCCCACTGATGCCAGGATATTTTCTACTCCCACTAGCCACAGTCCAGCCTCCCTAAAGTTTGAAGGACAGTAAACATGGCTGTCATCCTAGAAAGAAGCCTCTTCTAAAGATAATGCACAAGAAAGCCTGCAAACAGTTTGCTGAAGACAAGCAGACTTAGGACATGGATTACTGGATGAGACCAAGATAGATTTGGTTCAGATGGTGTCAAGCGTGTGTGGTGGCAACCAGGTAAGGAGAACAAAGACAAGTGTGTCTTGCCTACAGTCAAGCATGGTGGTGGGAGTGTCATGGTCTGGGGCTGCATGAGTGCTGCCAGCACTGGGGAGCTACAGATCATTGAGGGAACCATGAATACCAACATGTACTGTGACATACTGAAGCAGAGCATGATCCCCTCCCATCGGAGACTGGCCCACAGGGCAGTGTTCCAACATGATAACGACCCCAAACACACCTCCAAGATGACCACTGCCTTGCTAAAGAAGCTGAGGGTAAAGGTGATGGACTGGCCAAGCATGTCTCCAGACCTAAACCCTAATGAGCATCTGTGGGACATCCTCAAACGGAAGGTGGAGGAGCGCAGCGTCTCTAACATCCACCAGCTCCGTGATGTCATCATGGAAGAGTGGAAGAGGACTCCAGTGGCAACCTGTGAAGCTCTGGTGAACTCCATGCCCAAGAGGGTTAAGGCAGTGCTGGAAAATAATGGTGGCCACACAAAATTTTGACACTTTGGGCCAAATTTGAACATTTGCACTTAGGGGTGTACTCACTTTTGTTGCCAGCGTTTTAGACATTATTGGCTGTGTGTTTTGTTATTTTTAGGGGACAGCAAATTTGCACTGTTATACAAGCTGTACACTCACTACTTTACATTGTAGCAAAGTGTAATTTCTTCAGTGTTCTTACATGAAAAGGTATAATTAAATATTTCCAAAAATGTGGAGGGGTGTACTCACTTTTGTGAGATATAGATTATCTATGTATCTATATCTATCTATCTATCTATCTATCTATCTATCTATCTATCTATCTATCTATCTATCTATATATATATATATATGTATGTATGTATATCTATATATATATATATATATATATATATATATATATATAAATATATATATATATATATATATATATATATATATATATATATTTAGATCTATATATATATATCTATATATATATATAAACACACACACATACACATATATCCCAATATAAAAGGAAAACCCAAGCATACCAAACTCTAAATTGAAAGCCCAACATTTTCTATGGGCAGGACAGCCGATAAAAGTGACTTGTTACCTTAAATAAACCACCAAAATGCACTCAATGTCACAAAAAACAGCAAAAAGGGTTGATTGTCCAAAGAGTACTAGCTAAATCAGAATGAAAGTTTCCTTCCCCTTGGTTGGACACACCAGGGCAGTTGATTTAATTTTGGATAGACTATTGTGAACAAACCTCTGGTGTGCACTTTTCCCCGCTGCTATGTTGTCTTGGGGTACCATTGTAGACTCATGGGGTAGTGCCAGAATTGTGATTATGTCAATATGTGATGATGTGACATTGTTGGAAGATGGAGCTTCTTTCTGGTTATATATGTTGTATTTACTCTGGAACATGTAAATGTTGTTCATGTTTTTTTTCTCAATAAAACTTTTAGATAAATAAATAAAAAATAAAATAAAAAGGAGTTTCCTAATGAATGCTAACCTCTCCCTGTGCAGTTTATCAAGATTCCCTATGCTTTCTAGACATGTGTATTAATTTTCGTCCGAATTTTGGGTATTTTCGTTATCATTTTAACAAACGATAACTAACCTGCAGAATCCAAAAACCTAAAGATTCGACATAAACAAATGCTTTATTTTCTAAGGCTGCTGGCTATAGTTCAACGATCATGCTGTGCATTCTGGTTGAAAAAAATTTACTTGGGTGAAGCTATGCATACATTTCCCAGGACCATGAATCTACTACCTGCAGGGTTCCCCTTGCTTCGAACCCATGGCAGCAGCAAACCTGAGCCATATACCTAACTTTTGGCCATACTATGCATGCAAAGTATAAACATTGTATTTCCTTCTCTAGGTAGCTGACTTTTCTGACTTCTTGGTTCAGGCCCAATTGCCATCCTTGTGTCCAAAGGAAAAAAAAATATCCTTTATATTTTTCAATGTGGCCATCTCTGCGATACCAGTATGCAAGAAGAGCTCTTGACGAGAAAGTCTACATTTCCACATTTCAGTTTTGGCCAAATTTTGACGGGCATTACCCTCACTTCCAATTACTATTAAAACAGAACAAACTTCTTTCTGCCTTTTTAAATACCTTATTAAAAGAGAATTTTGCTGCTGCCTTTGACGGCAAATGATATCCGTCTGCTCTTGTTCCGACTCATTTTAGTTACAGCAATATTCAAAGAACAGATAGGGAACCAAATTGCAATTTGTGGCCAGGTTTAATTTGAAGAACTCAGTCTTCATCCTTGAGATGTGATAGCTTATTAATTTAGCATTAAAGTGGGGAACATTGAGCCAAGGACCTGATCATATAAAATGCTTCATTTGGTGAGAGGACTCAGGTGTTTTGTTATATCAGAAACTTGAAGTTGCTATTTAAAGGAACCAGGCCGGTGTGTTCCCAAGTTCCAGCACTGCTCTCTGTAGTTAAAGCAGAACTCCATCCCTACCTGAGCCTCCCTTCGATCTTTTTTTTATCACTCTATACATACATTTTCTGCAGTCTTCAAACCAGTCTAGCGCTATCTTGGATCCTTCCACGTCTTCCTTTGGCAGCTACAGAGGGTGGTCCCTCCTCTAAACTCGTTTGCCCCGTACACACGGTCGGAAAATGTCCGATCGGACCATGTTGTTGGAAAATCCGACCGTGTGTTGGCTCCATCGGACTTTTTCCGTCGGAATTTCCAATGGAAAAAATTTGAGATCCTGCTCTCAAATTTTCCGACAACAAAATCCGATCGGACTTTTTCCGATCGTGTGTAGAGAATTCCGACGGACAAAGTGCCACGCAGGCCCGGTTTAAATTACGAGACTAACCTATTGGCTAATAGCCTCTACGTAGTTCCGTCGTACGCAACGAACGTCACCACGTTCAGAATGATCGGATTTTCCGACAACTTTGTCCGACCGTGTGTATGCAACACCAGTGCCGGACAAAATCCATCGGAAAAAGTCAGACGGATTTTGTGGTTGGAATTTCCGACCGTGTGTACAGGGCATTTGGCTTACCCCAATTGTTCTGTGAGGTGTGAGATTGTGGTCAATAAACTCAATCAACAGGTGCATTTACAATGAGTTGTGCCAGTCCAAACTGTCTTTTTAGGGCATGGCAGCCCACTCTTTTAATCAATACAAGTTTAAATCCAAATTTCCCTATATATGGCAGAGTCAGTCTATCACCTACCTTGGGATTCAGCTCCCACACTCCCTATCTGACCTCTATACATTAAGCTACCTGCCCTTATTGAGAGACACCCAAGGTGATCTAGAAAAATGGCACAAGAAACTCTTCTCATGGTTTGGAAGGGCCGCCATTGTAAAAATGAATGTACTCCCCCACCTTTTATATGTACTACAAATGGTGCCTATTCACTTACCTAAAGCTTTCTTTACAACGTATCGCAGAACATGCACTAGTTTTATTTGGGGGTGTAAGGCCCTAGAATCAGCTATGACATATTTACATTACTCAAAACGAATGGGGGCATAGGCTTGCCAGACATTCACAAATATTACATGGCCTGACATTTAGCAAGGATCGTGGACTGAAACTCTTCTCGAAATATCAAAGCATGGGTCCAGCTGGAACAGTCAAATTCTGCAATACCAATACACCTGATTCCTTGGTTACCCAAACAAAATACACCAGTGGAATGTATCATCCGATGATAGGTTCTTCCCAGCACTGCTTTCAAACAGCCTGCACATTATACGGTCTCTCTTCCTACCCAGGTCCACTTACCCCCCAATAGGCACAATCCAGATTTTTCACCAGGTATGTCACACCAATTCCTAAAAGACATCTGGCCTCATGACAAGGTCTTCTTTTATTTCCTATGAGACACTTAAGGCCAAGACACGCAACTCCAAATTCCCTTTCTGGACTTGCGTCCAACTAAGACACTTTTTCAATCACCCGAGGTCTCCACCTGGCTGGTGCCTCCTGCACACATCATCATTTGAAGCTATATGCTCCAGATCCACGACTCAAAGACACATGATCTCTTTAATATATGCCCTCCTGTTCTCTAGGAATACTCCGAAAGCCACCAAAATATGTCAGACTTGGGAAAGACAGCTAGAAATTAACCTCACGGATGATGAGTTGGATAACATACTCACTCATATACATAAGGCTTCAGTGAATGTCACGGTTCAGGAACTAGGCTATAAAATACTCAGGATGGTATAGAACGCCAGTACGTATCCACACATTTTCACTTCAGACCTCTCCCCTCTGTTGGAGATGCGGTACCGAAAATGGTACTTTGCTACACATTTGGTGGTCCTGCTCAAAACTGTAGACGTTTGGACCACGGTACATGATAATATCGCTGAGACAACCACTTTCCAACTTGACTTTTCCCTAGCTGAGGACCTGCTACATCATACCTCTCTCCCTAAATCCACCTACTACAAATCATTAGCTCTCCAAATGTGGCCAGGAAGTGCATCCCTCTAGATGGGGAAACCACCCAGGGGCGTTGCTAGGTGGGAAAAAGACCAGGGTCTCAGAGCCTGACACCGGAGGGGTGTAAGCTCACCTACTGGTTGCTGCCTGGCTTACCAGTGCCCATCAATGCTGACCACTAAAAACTGACCTACCTGACCATTACACTGACCTACCTGACCATTACACTGACCTACCTGACCCACACTGACCATTACACTGACCCACACTGACCTACACTGACCCACACTGACCTACCTGACCCACACTGACCTACCTGACACACACTGACCTACCTGACTCACACTGACCAACCTGACCCACACTGACCTACCTGACACACACTGACCATTACACTACACTGACCTACCTGACCCACACTGACCTACCTGACACACACTGACCATTACACTGACCTACCTGACACACACGGACCTACCTGACTCAGACTGACCCACACTGACCTACCTGACACACACTGACCTACCTGACACACACTGACCATTACACTGACCTACCTGACCATTACACTGACCTACCTGACCCACACTCACCTACCTGAACCACACTGACCCACACTCACCTACCTGACCATTACACTGACCTACCACTCATAAATGATAGTTCTGAACCTCGCATTAACCCTTAATGCAAATCCTGTGTCACATTTCCTATATACTTACAGTGACAGAGCCTCCCTCCGTCACAGCGGTCAATTTAGGCGAAGTTCGTACCTAACATTTTTTACAAATACGCTTTTGTACGTGCATATTTGGCGCATTTTCATGATGTACGCACAGGGCAGCTCATTTATTTTAATGGGCTGCCCTACATGTGACAAACGTGCCAAAGTAGCTCATGTAGCTTTTAGGTCATTGAGTGTTGCACGTTTTTTTTTCACTGCGCATTTTGACGCGTATGTTGCAAAAACTGCACACCTGCTTGCCGTGTTTGATGTGCCACTAACAATGACATGCAATGTATCGCACATTTCCCACTTGCTGCATGCAATGTTGGACTGAAGGCAGCAAACACTGCGATTTTTATTTATCTCAGTGCAGAGTAGAATAGAGGAGGAAGCTGGGAATGGCACTGAAGCGTGGAGAGGATGAGTAGTGCTTGGCCACATGTTTTTTATTTAAACAGAAGGGTAATAAACCTTAAAAAAAATAAAAAATCTAAGATAGGCTGAACAAGGATAAATTCACCCTTTTATCAGTGCCAAAAAAAATCATTTACTTAAAATTCACATAAATATTTATATAGATTTTTACCATCAGCAACTGTTTAACGAATAAACAACTTAATAAAAACTAACTTGACGACTGCTGCCGACATAATGAAAACATGGAACTGTTTATTTGTCAGTTTATTACATAGTTGTCATGCTCACAAGTTGATATCCAGCTCTTGCCAACATGAGTTTACGTTGGCAAGAGGTAGACAACTTCTCATTTGAGTTTTTATAGAGATTGTTTTTTTTTCTATTTAAGTGTATGTAAACGATTGCCTTGTAAAACAACATATTCAGTTTAAAATAAAAATAAAAGGTAAACCATTTGTGTATAGATAAAAAAACACTTTTCCCCCCTTTTTTTTAATAAGGGATCACATGCCCTCTGTTCTCAGCTGCATGAGAGCTGGAGGAGGAGAAACAGCAGTACACTGATCTTCCAAGTGAAAGGCTGTGCAAGGTGTCAGTACAAGTCTGATCATTGAAAAAGAGCAGGCTGAGTTCCCACTACAGGTAGAGAACTGACCATAGTGTGTTCTCCTGCCTAGTGTGGTCAATTTTTTTTATAGAAAAAGTTTTTTTTTATAGAAAATCAGAGAGACTGGCAGGAACACCAGGGATTTCAAATGAGAATACAATGAGAATATGAGACCTTTTCATACAAGTACATGGTACAGCAGACACATATCCAGAATATGAAATGTTGGCTTTACTTATTCTTTAAGTTTTGTTTTATTATAGTTTTTACTGTTTTCTTTTTATGTTTTTTTTTTAATGTTTAATAAAATATGTACCTTTATATTAAAGTGATTGTAATTGCAATAAAAAAAATAATAAATACATAAATAACAGTTTTATACTTAACTGCTCTGTTCAAAACAGAATTGCAGTAAAAAATATATATTTTATTTTAATTTTTTTTAAAGTGTCGCTCTTTTTTTGTTTATAGTGCAAAAAACAGAAACCGCAAAAAGTGATGAAATACCACCAAAAGAAAGCTCTATTTGTGGGAAAAAAGGACATACATTGTATTTGTGTACAGTGTTGCACGACCGCGCAATGGTTAGTTAAAGTTACGCAGTGCCGTATCGCAAAAAAATGACCTGGTCATGAAGGGGGGTAAACCTTCCTGAGCGGAGTTGGTTAAAAGGGGCAAGGTAGCAAATTAAAAATAAATTGTTTCACTAGAGTTCATCTATACCAGACTACGATTGGAACATTTTGTACAAATATTTATGTTAATTATATGTACAAGTTTTTGTTTTTTCTTTTATGCATGTAGCCCTGATGAAGAGGGCATTAACCCTTGAAACGTGCTAGCTCTATTTCTGATATTAGAAAAAAAAATTGCTATACTTGTTGGAAAACAAGGTTTGAGAGTTTTTACCAATTACCTGCTACTTTTGCATCCAGTTCAAGGTTGACCTTCCATGTCTATAAATACCAATTATAAGGAGGGTGGATGACAGGAGTATATCTGGCGGTGTGGTACAGGGGGTGCTCAGATTCCCACAAAAAATATTTGCTGGTATCCAAAATGCAATGATAGGTGGCACAGGCTGCCTGCATCCTTCTTCCTACAGAAACTCTTTGCAAACATTTTTCTTGCAGTGCTTTACCACCTGCCTCTGGTAGGTAGTCATCAATGGCTAATGGTGCGCCAGGCAAAGCAGGGGGTCAAACCAACATTTGTGTATAGCAGTTGTGACCGGAAATTTGACAGAGAAGAATAAAACATTTTTCTTGAACAAAAAAAAATTCCAACAGTGAATTGGTTTTCATTCGGGGAAAAAATGTAGATATAACATTTGCTAGGCAAACAAACGAAACCTGTTCAATCCGTCTAGGATTCCATTCAAGCGGCAAGTCTGGATGAAATTATAAGGGCTTTTGAACCAAATTAGTTGCCTCAATGCCAAGAAAGAATTCTCTGCTGAATGATTTTTTTTAATTCCTGTACTAATTTTCAGAAATACATTTCTGAAAATGAGTACAGGAATTAAAAAATACTATTCATTGGTATACAAAATTCGACTGGTGTATGAGCCGCTTTACTATTTACCTTGTCTTTGTCCCCTCTTTGTGCCTCTCTCTTCCCTCCTGTCTTCTCCCCCGGTCTTTCACCCCCGATGCCCCATCTTCACCCATCCCATCCTCTCTTATTCTTTCACAGTCTCTTTCTCATTCTCCCCTCCTTTCTCATTCTTCTGTCATTCTTTTTTGTCTCTCTCCCCCACCCTCCATTTTATCACAAATTTCTCTTTATCTTGCTATCCCTCTCGCCTATCTTCTTTTCCTCTTTTCTCTTCCTCCTTTTCTTCCCTCTCCTCCAACCCTTTCTCCCCCTCTATCTTTTTCCTTCTCCTGTTCCCTCTCTCTCTTTCCTGCTCCATGTCTCTTTATTTCCTCCATGTCACTCGCTTTCTATCTCCATCTTTTCACTCTCCCTCTTTCTGTTTTTCCTTCTCTCCTATCCCCTCTGTCTCTCATTCTGTCACCCTCACTAACCTCCCCTTCCAATTGCCCCCTCTCTCTCTCTTTCTTTCTCTCTTCCTTTCTCTTCGCCCTGATTTTCTCTCATTCTGCCCCTCTCACTAACCTCCCCTTCTAATTTCCCCTTCTCCCCTCTCTCTCTCTCTCTCTCTATGGCCCTTTCTTTACTTTTGCCCCGTCTTTTTATTTTTCTCTTTTTCATTCTGTCCCTCTCACAATCACAATCCCCCCTTTCTCTCTATCTCTGTCTCTCTTCTCTCTCCCTCTCCCCTTTCTGTATTTCTGTTCTTTCTATCTTTCTCTTACCCTCCCTTTCTTCCTGCGGCTCTCTCATTCTGCCCATCTTATCAACCTCTCCTTCTGATTTCCCATACTCTCTTTTTTATTTATTTTCTTTCATTCTTTCTTTCTTTCTCTTTCTTTCTTTCTTGATTTCCCATACTCTCTTTTTTCTTTCTTTCTTTCTCCCTTTCTTTCTTCTTTTCTTTTCTTTCTTTCTTTCTTTTTCTTTCTTTCTTTCTTTCTTTCTTTCTTTCTTTTTCTTTCTTTATTTCCTTTCCCTTCCTTCTTTCCTTCCTTCCTTCCTTTCTCTCATTATGCCCCTCTCACTAACTTTCCTTTCTAATTTGATTTCCCCTTCTCCCTCTCTGGCCCCTTCTCTCTGCCCCCTTTCTTTTTTTTTTCCCCATCATTTTTTTCTTTTTTTTCTTTCCCACTCCATTTTTATCCACTTAGTCCTTCTGATTCCCCCTTCTCTCTCTTTTCCTCTCTTTTTTTTTTTTTTTGCCTACATAACAAACATCCAGTGAGACCAACGGGCCAACAATCAGGTGGTAAGTTATTACCTCTTACAATACAGGATACCCACCCTCCATCTCATCCGTGTACATTCCCCGTGATCAACAGGTAGTGCTCTTTTTTTTTTTTTTCTTTTTTTTTTTCCTCTTTATTTCCCCCCCCCCCTACCCCCCCCCTCTTTTTAACTTTCGTTCCCCTAACTCGTCTGCTCATTACTGCTTATGTAATATACTGTATAATGGCTACCGCCCCGGTTGCTTCCCCATCTCTAATAGTATTATTCCCACCTCCCTCCATTACTCCACCTCTCCATCATTCTCCTCCTCTATCGTACTCTGCGAATCCGTCCACCTGAACCAAACCTTTCTGAACTTCTTGGGTGATCCCCTGGCTTCATATGTCATTTTGTAAAGAAACATATCTGCATTTATTATTGCCTTCCACATCCCTAACGTCAGTTGTTCCTCATATATCCACCTTCTAGCAATCAATTTTCTCACTCCAAAAAATAGGATCCTGAGAAATATCTTTGTATAACGGTTAATTTCTTCTTCCTGTTCGAACACTCCCAAGAGACATCTCAGGGGTGAGCATATGTTGGGTAAATTGAACTTCTCTGATATAAAGGCTGTTACCTGGGACCACAACCGTCTTATTCGGTCGCATTCCCATACCATATGCATGAAAGTGCCCTCTGCCCTCTTACACTTGTGACAAGTCGCGTCTTCCCTCCTTTTCATTCTATAAAGTCTCGTCGGGGTGTAATATTGTTGATGTAAGTACCGAAACTGAATCATTTTGTCCGTGGAGGAGATAACCGACACTAAATATGTGTCAAGCACCTCCGTCCACATTTCATCAGACAGCTCCGGGATCACCTCCCTCCACCGCTCCCTGGATTTATCCGTTGTGTATTTAACCCCAGGTCCAACTGCGCTATAATACCTAGATATTCTCTTTGTGGGGTCCGGGTCTATCAAGACCCTTTCCAGCCCCGTGTTCTCCACTACCATCTCTTCTCCCCCAAACTGCGCATGCGCGGCATGGGCAAGCTGAGCATACCTATAATTCCAGTTCCTGGGGATCTCAAACCTTTCCCTCAACTGTTCAAAAGTACACAACCTGTCTTCCTGGCAAATCTGGTGTAGATATTTCACACCACACTTAGCCCAGGTCTTATGTCCATCCTGTAGCTTCTGGAATTCCCCCAGCGTCTTGTTGTACCATAGTGGGTTATTCGGGGACCTCCAGAGGGGTCCATCCTTCCTCCATTTTGAGCAGATGTGAAAGACCTTCCCCGGGAGTGCTATCACTGAACCCATCCTTCTCCCTGGTGCTTCCTTTCTGTAGAGGAGATTCTGTAGCGTCTCCTGCGAGGCGACAACCGCCGCCTCCAGGAGAGCTGTGGCGTTAGGCGTCTGTGGGAAGAGCCTCCAATGCAGGAAGGAGAGTTGAGCAGCCATAAAATATGCTCTGAGGTCAGGAAGTGCCAATCCTCCCAAAGTAATTGGGAGTTTAAGCACCGCCAGGGACACTCTGGGAGCCTTCGATCCCCATAAAAAGTTTACGATAATAGAGTCAACGTTCTTAAATACTCTCAGAGTCACAAAAACTGGTGAGTTTGAAAGGACATAAAGAAATTTGGGTAAAAAAATCATTTTGAAAAGGTTAACCCTTCCGAGAAGCGTCAGGGGTAGATTCCGCCACCTCTGCACCTTTTCCCTAAAATTTGTCACTACCGGTGTAAGGTTTGTTTCCAGATATCCAGAGATGGGTAGTTTAACCTCAATCCCCAGATAGCGGAATGAGGTGGACAGGGGGATGGGACTGTCCAGTGGGACCACCACATCCTCGTCCACAGGGAAAAGAGAGGACTTAGTCCAATTAATCCTAAAGCCCGAATAGTCCCCAAATTTCTGGATCAGACTGAAGGCCTCGGCCAGTGAGGGTCCCGGATCTTGCAGATAGAGCAGCATATCATCCGCATAGAGCGAGACGCGCTCTTCAAACTCCCCTAGCCTAAAACCCGTCAATCCCTGTGAGCTGCGTATTCTAGCTGCCAGGGGCTCAATGGCCAGAGCAAACAGGAGGGGCGACAAAGGGCACCCCTGCCTGGTCCCTCTATAGATGGGAAAGGAATCTGAGATGATTCCATTGACCCTCAGTCTGACCAGCGGTTCGGTATATAGTAGTTTGACCCATGACACAAAGACCGGCCCAAAACCGTATGTCTCCAGAAGAAGGAAAAGATACTCCCACTCCACGGAGTCAAAGGCCTTCTTTGTATCCAGGGAGGCCACCACCCTGGTTCCACAGTTATCATGTACCGTTTGTAGATTCACAAACAGTCTTCTAATATTCATCTGTGCGCACCTCCCTTGAATGAACCCTGTTTGGTCTGCGTCTACCAGCTTTGTAATAACCCCCTGAAGTCTACATGCAAGCATTTTAGCTAGTATTTTTGTGTCAACATTCATCAGGGAGATTGGACGGTAGGAATCAGGAGTATACCTTATCATGAGGATGATAGAAGCGCCAGACGTCTTGAAACCCATGTGCAGACATCCATCCTGCGAGGGAGGTCTGCCCACCCGTTTTTGTTCCCAGCCTATCCAGTTCAGGGTTAGCAACCGAGTTGAAATCCCCCAGTATATAGATCTTCCCCTCCGCAATCTCATATGTCACCCTCAGCATATCATCAACATGAGCCAGAGAGAACGGAGGGGGTACGTATAGGTTAACAAACGTAAGAAATCTACCCATCACCTTTATCACTGTCACCACAAACCTTCCCATGTGATCCGTGCGCACAGCATGTAGCAGGATAGGCATGGTTTTAGTGATCAGAGTGGATACCCCCCTTGCATAACTTGAATAGGTGGCATGATATGCCCCCGCAATATGTGCACGTTTTAGGGAGAGAACTCTGGAGCCCTGGAGATGCGTTTCCTGCAAAAGTATGATGTGTGGTTTGTGTTTCTTAATGTAATCAAAAATCAATGAGCGTTTAAATTTTGAGTTAAGGCCTCGAACATTCCAGGCCACCACTTTCAAGCTAACTTCCATGGTGGCTTAACGTATATAAGAAGGGGTCTAGGGGTGATGCATCCCAGTCCAGCAAGAGGGCTCCACAGCTCTCCCCCCCCGCCTGCAAAAAACAGTATCAACAGAAATAGCAGCAAATCCGTGCAGCAGTATAATATAACGTCAGTGTCCAGTATGAGCAGACAGAACAGTTCCCAGCAAACAACCTTCCCAACTTCCCCCTCCCCCCACCCCGCACCCAGCCCCAACATGCCAGGCACTTTGTTTCCCAAACCTCTAGTGCAATCAGGTAACTGAGATGCTGCCTAGTCTGTCACATAGGGCAAAAAAAACCCCAGCGCAGCTAGACCACCTCTAAAGTCCCAGGTATAGTCCACCTATGAAAACAAGTAGGGAAAAAGAAAAATTTAAAAACCTTTTTCTTTCTCTTTTTTCCCCTTTTTACGTTCACTTCCCCTTAGTTAGTGCAGAGCCGTCCGTCGGCCGTGTTAGTTTTCCCTTTTTTGGGTACATCTATGGGACTGCACCTCATAAGAAAGGGGCAGAGCTCAAAAACAAAACCAGGTCAAAAAAGCAAAAATTAGAAAAGCAAAAGCGAGAGACAAAAATCAAAGAAAAAAACCAGCCTGGGGGCATAGGGGGGCACTCAGTATGGGTGAAAACAAGAAAAAACGAAACTCCAAAAAGTAGAGCACCTCCCCCTTCTTCTCTGGGTCCTCCATTACCCCCCATCAATTTCCATGTGGTGTAGTCTCAGTAGAAGTATCTATAGAGACCCTTGGAACAAATCTTGCCAAATCTTCTCTCTATTTCTGTGATGAGTGGGCTGGTGATCCCTGTCTTCTCCGTCCCCTCATATCCAGCCATTCTGATGCTTCAGTTGGATTTGTGAAGAAGACAGTCTTTCCGTTATCTACCACCCTCAGTCTGGCAGGGTATAGCATACTGTATATCAGGTTTAGCTCTCTCAGTCTCCTCTTTATGGGTTGGAAGGAGGCTCTCTGTTTCTGCGTTACAGCTGAAAAATCTGGGTATATGGATATGCGGTTTCCATCCACCCTTAGCTCAGGCCCTGTCCGAGCCTCTCTCAGGATATTCTCCCTGTCTTGAAAGTGCAGCACCTTGGCAATCATGGACCTTGGGGGGGCTCCCTTAGGAGGGGCTCTACCGGGTACTCGGTGGGCCCTCTCTATGGCAAATAAGTTCGTAAAAGTCTCAGGGGCCATACTGTCGATCAGCCATTTTTCCAGGAATTCTTCAGGGCGCCGGCCCTCCACCCCCTCAGGGAATCCCACCAGCCTAATATTGTTCCTTCTCATGCGGTCTTCCATGTCCGCCATTTTTAAAGTGTGTTCTGACAAAGTTTTCTTTGTCACTTGTGCCGCAGTGTCTAGGGGTCTGACAATGTCCTCAAGCGTATTCACTCTGCGCTCTGTGCCCTGGGTTTTCTCCCTTAGCTTCTGTACATCGTGCTTTAAAAAGGAGAATTCCATTTTTAGCTCATCAAAGTGTGTGACCAGCTTGCTTTGACACCCCTGTATGGCAGCCATTATTTGCTTTAGAGACGGTTCTTCCTCCCCCTCCTCTGCCCCCTCACTCCTGGGGCTCGTGTCTATAGCTCTGTCCAGCGATCTCCCCCTCCTTGTCCCTCTTAGTCTCTGGGCTTGTGGACTCACCCTGTCCCGGAGTGGGGATGCCTGTCTCGGAGGCTCCTCTGGATGCAGCAGCGGCGGCCATGCCTCCTCCTCGTGGGAGCCGGCGCCATCTTGCGAGCCCCAGGCAAATCGTGCGAGCCGTTCTCCGGGCGTCTTTTTCCAGGGGGGGCCGTATTTCACCATCTCTGGAGCTGCTCGGGGGGGTTCCCACCTTCATCCCCCGTTATTTGGCGTATTTCGCGGTGTCAGCGTCCCAGGATCTTTAAAGGATCAGCACACAGCCGACGGAGCTCCGGTCCTGCACTCCTCACATGCCGCGCGCTGACCGGAAGTCCCCTCTTTTCTCTCTCTTACCTCTTTATTTCTCCCCCTTCTCTATCCCCATCCTATCTTTCTGTCCACCAGTCTCCTCCCTCTCTTTATCTCCCCCTCTGACGCTCTCTTTGACCCTTTCACTCCTCTCACCACCTTTCCTTTTCACTATCCCTATAATATCTATCTTATTTCTGTCCCACCAGTCTTTCTCCTCCCCCTCGCTCCCCCTCCTTCTATTTCTCTTCCCCCCCTCCCCCACTCTTCTATCTCCACCCTATCTTTCTTTTCCACCAGTCACCCCCCCTCCTCCTCCCCCCTTTTTCTCTGTCTCTTTCATTCTGTCCCTCTTACCAACATCTCCTTCTGATTCCCCCTTCTTTCTATTTTCTCTCTCTCTCTCTCTCTCTTTTCTCTCAGGTCCCCCCCCCCCCTTTTATATCCCCATCCTAGTGTTAGGGCTGGGCTCAGTCCTTCCTTCTCTGAGCCGGCCTCTCAGCTGTCGGCTAATTGCCAACTCCTATCTCTCCACAGTTACTCACCTGTTGATGATATCCTGCTCGTCAGTCCTGCCTACTGCCGTCCAGTCCAGAGGATCTCTTTCTGTTAAAGTCTTGCTTGGCTGACATTCCTTCTGGCTCCAGATCCTGCTTGCTGTTCCACTACTCTCCTCTCTGGCTCCCTATCTTTCTGTCCCACCAGTCTTTCTCTTCCCCCTCTCTGACCCTACCCCCCCACTGGCTATCTTCATCCTAGTTTTTTGTCCCACCAGCCCCCCCTTTCTCTTTTTTTTTCTGTCTCTCTCATTCTGTCCCTCTTACCAACCTACCCTTCTGATTCTCCCTTCCCTCTCTCTCTCTTATCTCTTCCTCCCCCCTTCTCTATCCCCATCCTATCTTTCTGTCTACCAGTCTCCTCCCTCTCTTTATCTCCCCCTCTGACACTCTCTTTGACCCTTTCACTCCTCTCCCCACCCTTCCTTTTCCCTATCCCTATACTATCTGTCTTCTTTCTGTCCCACCAGTCTTTCTCCTTCCCCTGTCTTGCCCAACCCCCCTCCTCAGCTCTTTGCTAGCTTAAATTAATGAATGAATGAATGATTTGTATAGCGCTGCAACTGCGAACTGAATCGCCTCGAGGCGCTTGACTGCTCATGTTGGGATGCCATGTATTAGAAGAGGTGGGTCTTGAGTTTTTTCCTGAAGGCCTGATGGTTTTCTTCCATGCGGATGTTGTTTGGTAGAGCATTCCATAGCCGGGGTCCCTGTACTGCGAATCTTCGTTCTCCCTTCGATTTGTAGCGGGCTTTGGGGATGAGAAGGCGATTTTGGTTTGTTGATCGAAGTCTGCGATTCGGTATGTATTTTTCTATTTTCTCACAAAGGTATTGAGGCGCATTTCCTTGTGTACATTTGTGGGTGAGGCAGAGGGTCTTGAATGTGATCCTGTCTTTTACCTTGAGCCAATGGAGCATCCTTAGGGATGGGGAGATGGATTCCCAGGGTTTCTTTCCGGTGACTATTCTTGCTGCTGTGTTTTGGACAATTTGAAGGCGCGCAATCTGGTAATCCGGTAATCCTATGTAGAGTGAGTTTGCGTAGTCGAGCCGTGAATTGATGATCGTTCCTACTACTACCGCTTTTTCCTTTTCCGGGATGAAGGGGATGAGTTTGCGTAGCATGCGAAGGAGATGGTGGGATCCGCTGATTACGGATCCTATTTGTGCCTCCATTGTCATCTCTGAATCAAAGATTACTCCGAGGCTTTTGGCTTTGTTGCTTGGAAGGATGGTCTGTCCCAAGATGGTTGGTGGTGTCCAAGGGGTCTTCGTCTTTTTCCTTGAGTTTGCGTCGAGGAGCAGTAATTCTGTTTTTGATCCATTATTTTGAGGGAGCTAGTGGTCATCCAGTCATCTATCAATGTGAGACATTTTCCTAGTTCCTGGTATTGGTCTTTTTGTCCGGTGATCCGGAAGTACAGTTGAGTGTCGTCCGCGTATGAGTGGAAGCACAGATCCAATTTGCTAATAATTTTGAACAGTGGTCGGATGTAAATGTTGAACAGTACTGGTGACAATGGTGATCCTTGAGGGACTCCATAAGTGATTGCCCGAGTTTCCGAAGTGAAGGCTCCTAGTTTCACTGTTTGTGACCGGTTTCCTAAGAAGGAAGCGAACCATGGCAGATCTCCATCTGTAACTCCTGCCACTTCCTTGAGGCGGCTGAGAAGCATGTTGTGGTCCACTGTGTCGAACGCCGCACTGAGATCCAGCAATACCAGAAGACACGATTCTCCCTCATCCGCTGCTTCTAGGGCGTCATCCCATATTTTCAGAAGTGCCGTTTCTGTGCCATGGCCTGGGCGGAAGCCCGATTGTAGTGGGTCTAGGAGCTTGTGTGTGTCCAGATGAAGTTGAAGCTGTTGTACTACTGCTTTCTCCATGATCTTGGAAATGGTGTTCAGGCTTGTTACCGGTCTGCGATTGTTCGGATCCTTGGGGTCGAGGTTGGGTTTCTTTAGTAATGGTTTGATGATGCCTTGCTTGAGGGAATTCGGAACCAATCCTTCTTTGAACGACTGATTTACTAGGTGTGTGAAAGCGGGGGCCAGAATGTCGGAGCATTCTTTCAAGAGTTTTGTGGGGATGATGTCGTTTGGCGAGGTGCTGTCTCGGAGGCTCTTGATGACATTTTTGGTTTCATCCGTTGTGATCGGGGTAAGTGAAAAATGTGGTGCTTGTGCGCTGTGGATGTAAAATTCCTTACCTGGGTTGAGTTGAGTAGAGCTGGTTGTTGTTTTTTTTTTGTTGAATTATTTTCTGAATGTTGTCTATTTTGTTGATGAAAAAATCTGATAATTTGTTGCAGTATTCTTGAGTTTCGTTTCCTAGGGGCTCAAGGCAGGTGGGGTTCATAGTCTGGGCGACTAGTTTGAAAAGTTCACGTGGTCGGTTTAAGGCTTTTGAGAGGGTGTTTGAGACATGTTCTTTTTTTGCTGTGAAAATTGCTTTATGATATCTCTTGGTGAGTATTCTTTAGTTTGTGTGATTTTCCTTTGTGGTGTTTCTTCTCCAGGCTCTTTCTGCTCTTCTGTGTTCCCGTTTCAGTAGAGTAAGCGTGCCATTAAACCAACCAGAATTTTTCTTGCGGATGGGTACTCGATGTTTCGGGGCGACTGCGTCTGCTGTTTGTAGAAGTGCCTTGTTTATGAAGCTGAGTATTCGTTCTGTTGAGTGGTTTTGATTTAGTGTACCCATTTTGTGTGTTAGTGTGGTTTTGAAGATTTCCGAATGTAGTTTCTTCTGCGATCTAATCCAGTGTGTTGTTGCTGCTGGGTTTGGTTTTTGCAGGGAGATGTTGGTGGCGATCTCAAATTTGATAGCGTGGTGGTCTGACCATGGTAGCGCTATGTTGTCTTGAATGCTGATGTCCGTATTTTGCTTGAAGATGAGGTCCAGGATGTGACCCGACCCATGTGTGGGAGCCTTTACTAGTTGTTGAAGCCCTAGGTCTTCCAGTTGATTGATGCAGGTGGTGGCGATGGGGTCTTCGGTGGAATTCGCCCAGAGGTTGAAATCTCCGAGTACCAGAATCTTGTTGTTTTTCAGGGTGTGTGCCGAGATGAATTCCGTGAGTGGTATCGGTAGATTTGTCTTTGGTCCTGGTGGTCTGTAGCATAGCAGCATGTGGATGGTTTCTTGTGGTGTGGTTTGCATCTGTAGAGTAAGTGTCTCCATAAACGTTGCTTTGTTCTGTACCGTAGGTTTGACGAGCGCTAGATGAGCTTTGAAGATCACTGCTAGGCCTCCTCCTTTTTTTCCTTTCCGATGCTCGGTTAGGATCCTGTAGTTTTCTGGCACTAATTCTGTTAGGATGGTGTTGCAGTCGGGTGTTAGCCAGCTTTCCGTGATGAAGAGGCAATCTATGTTGTTTTGTGTGATGAAGTCATGGATTTCGTGCCTGTGCTTGACTGCCGATCTGGTGTTAATCAAAGCGCATGCTAACTGTTGCGGTTGAGTTGTAGTCTTCTTATGTTTGATCGTTGCTTGTGGATCGATTCTTAGTAGTCGTTCTTTTTGTAATATTTTTTGAATGTCGGTCGGTAGAGTTGCGGTCAAATTTCTTAGTCTGCATAGGGATTCTGCTGAGTATTTGAAATTGCACATGTTGAGGTGCTCCAAAAAAATTCCCTGCTGTGGACGAGATGATGCGTTGAAAAAACGCTGATGCTGTTGTTGAGGCGATAACGGTCTTGCGCAGGCTAGTTGAAGATGTTGCGGATCTGTGGGAAAACCCTGTAGACCTACACCCTCCCTCCCGTTGATCCAGAAGAAGGCGAAAAACCCCTACTAGCGCGGCCAATTGCTGTAGCAGAGGAAAAAATTCCTTCCTGACCCCCCGAGGGGCGGTCGGATGTTGGTCCCTGGATCAACTGCTAAGTGGTGGTCCCTGCGTTACTTACCAGAATATTTACCTTACCGGGTGATCCAATGATGGCGATAGGGTGGATCCTGATGTTGATCTCCCTGCACAGGTACTATGACCCCTGTTACAACCTCCTGTTATAAACTCCTGGTTTTAACTCACCACTTAGACAAGTTCCACTTGGACAGAGTTCAACCAGTCTCAAGGATGAGCTTCATCCTAGCTTTATGTTCCACCAGCCGTTTCTCCCCCTCCTTCTCTTTCCCCCTCCCCCGCTCTTCTATCTCCATCCTATCTTTCTTTTCCACCAGTCACCCCCCTTTCTCTCCATCTCACCTTTTCTTCACCCCCAATTTCTCTACCCCCCCCCCCCTTTTTCTCTATCCCCCTACCTCCCCTCTTTTCTCTATCCCCCTCTCTCCCCCCTCACCATTTTCTCTATCCCTATCCATCCTATCTTTCTTTTTCACCAGTCACCCCCCCCCCCCCCCCTCTCTTTCACTCTCTCTGTCCCTCTCCCACCTTTTTCTATATCCCCACCCTATCTTTCTGCCCCACCAGCCTTTTTCTCCCTCCCTCTCTCTCCCCTTCACCCCCCTCTCTATGTCCCCCCCATCCCCCCCCCCCCTTATTCCCTACTCATCCTATCAGCCCCCCCCCTCACTCTCCATCTCTTCCCCACTTTCTTCCCTTGTTCCTCCTCTGGTAATATCATTATTTTGAACATTTCTATCTATAAGCCCCATTTCATTCTGAAAGCGATAATGTAGAGGAGATAATAAACTCACAGATCTTGCTTCTTCTAGCCAAATTCCAAATTTAAACTGTGTTTGGTGACAATGCCATAGCTGAGTGCTAAGCGGAGTCATTCAAATCTCTGTTTTTATAGAGAGCCGCAATATGTCCTGCCAGCAGTCACGCTGAATACAGAGCTAAAATGCAATATTACGGGTGAATTTAAATAAAATGTATTTCCTGGAATCCAATAATGGAGCTTTCCCTTGGTCCTCCGAGCTAGCTAAATCATACAATCTGTTTATTTCAATGAGTTACCCTTTCCAGAGAACTTGCTGCAATGCTTGTAGCCTTAAAGAACAACTCCGGGTAAACATTTCAAATAAGGAAGCTGTGTGGGAAATATTTCAGTTAAAGACACAGATGAAATATACATTTTATTAGGTAGACCTTGCTAGTACCAGGTTAGACCCCCTTTTGCCTTCAGAATTGCCTCCATTCTTCATGGTATAGATCCAACAAGATGTTGGAAACATTCCTCAGAGATTTTGCTCCATAGTGACATGATAGCATCACGCAGTTGCTGCAGATTTGTCGGCTACACCTCCATGATGTGACTCTCCCACCACATCCCAAAGGTTCTCTATTGGATGAGATCTGGTGAGTGTGGGGGCCATTGGATGAGATCTGGTGAGTGTGGAGGCGATTGGATGAGATCTGGTGAGTGTGGAGGCGATTGGATGACATCTGGTGAGTGTGGAGGCCATTGGATGAGATCTGGTGAGTGTGGAGGCCATTGGAGTACAGTGACCTCACTGTCCAGTGGTGAGATGATTGGAGCTTTGTGACATGGTACATTATCCTGCTTGAAGGAGCCATCAGAAGATGGGGACACTGTAGTCATAAAGGGATGGACATGGTCCGCAACAATACTCAGGTAGGGCGTGGTGTTTAAACTAAGTTGGTACTAAGGGGCCCAAAGTGTGCCATAAAAATGTCCCTCACACCATTACACCACCAGCCTGAACCGGTGATACAAGGCAGGATGGATCCAAGCTTTCATGTTGTTTACACCAAATTCTGACCCAACCAAAACATAAACATAATCAGCAGAAAGAACAGAAGGAGAGAGAGGGAGGGAAAAAGAGAAAGGGAGGAGAAGACAAAGAGAAAGAGAGAAAGAAAGAGAGAAAGAAAGAAAGAAAGAAAGAGAGAAAGAAAGAAAGAAAGAAAGAAAGAAAGGTTCTCAAAAGACCTCCTGCTCTCTAGCTCCCTTGTAACCTCCTCCCAGGATTTCTCCAGAGCTTCTCCCACCCTTTGCAACTCCCTACCCCAATCTATCCGACTGTCTCCTAATCTATCCATCTTTAGACGATTCCCTGAAAACCCTTCTCTTTAAAGAAGCTTATCCTGCTTCCAAATAACACTGTTTTACTTTCTCCATCAGCACATCTCCCACAGCTATTACCTTTTGTATCAATTGACCCTTTGTTTTTAGATTGTAAGCTCTAATGAGCAGGGCCCTTGTATTCCTCTTGTACCAAATTGCAATGTAACTGTAATGTCTGCCTTCATTTTGTTAAGAGCTGCACAATTTGTTGGCACTATATAAAACCTGTATAATAATAATAATAGATAGATAGATATAGATGTCCCCTGTTGTGTCTTTAGCTGGTATCCTGGTGTTCCACTTGGCATCCTCCTTTCCTCCATCCCTCGTTCTATAATACCGCAATTTGATTGTGTTTTGTTGTGGTGGAAATTAATCGTGTCTTATTAAAACGTGATCAGCAATTTGCGGCGGATAGAACTAGGACACAAATTGACAAGCAGTGTATAAACATGGGAACAAAGCACCTGTTTGTCGGAGTAACACAGACTCTACGCTTGTAACAGATCTGTCCAAAGAGAATGACTAATGTGTCTATGTTTGCTGATAATGTGCTTTTCTTTCCCAACATGTATTTTTCTTCCAGTGAAATTTTCCCAAGGTATTAAAATACTGTCTGCTGAGCAGCGTCTTCCGGCGTGATATCATATGCAGGGCTAATATTAGACATTTTTCACCAAATAGAAAATGATCTGTTGCCATCACACTGCAATCTTCTGGTTGCCATCTGGATCTCCACCAATTTACTGATGATCTGCAGCAGTTGGAAACTGGAATGCCAAGCCTGTGTCTCCATCACACTTATGCCCCGTACACATTTGGAGCAAGTTCTTTGGAGCAAGTTCTCTATTTTTCCGACGGAAAAAGTTCCTTTTGGAAATTCCAATCGTCTGTAGCAATTCCGACACGCAAAATTCCTACTGTTAACCTCTAAAATCTCTATTTCTGATTTATCAATCACAAAATATGATATGGGTTAAATGAGAGTTCTATTGACCAGGAGGAAAGGCTTTGAATATAATAACATTTATTACAGGTAGTTAAAAGTCAAGCTAATATACAAATCTCTAGCTATGGTCTTACATCAAGGCATAAACTGCTAGGTTTAAATAAAATATATATATATATATGAAGGAATATAGATTATATTCCTTCAGACCGTGATCTACAAGCATGTTTAGTTACAAGTAGCAGGGCATACCTTCCCCTGCTACTTGAGAGATTACCTTAGGTCCATCCTGCTTGCTGGTTCCCCCGGAAAGAGTGAGCTGCCTCCCCTTTCCCCTGAGAGTATCAAAAACCAGCCTGATCTCTCATTGGCTGGCTTAGCGTGAGTTCTGATTGGTTACTTAGTCTAAGCCAGCCCCCTTACAGGCAACTCCCACCAGTAATGTAAAATATACTTGAATGGTCCCGGTGAGTTTAAGTATGAAACTTGGGGTGAGACTTACTTCATTATTTATCCCGGCATGGGGTCGTTTATAGTGAATAGGTGACAAACAATGTTAATTGGCTCCCCATTGTCCTTCAAGTCTCGGCCCCGCAATGTCTGCAGTTGACCAGAGCTTGGGAGGAGGGCTTTTGCCCATCTTTCATAGCTTGCAAGCAAAAAGAGATATATTCATAATATTTCACAGATATTAATGGAAATTTCACATAACCGCATCAGGCAACACTACGAATGCTCGAAAACAATTTGACGCATGCTCAGGAGCATTGAACTTAATTTTCTCGGCTTGTCGTAGTGTTGTACGTCACTGCGTTCTTGACGGTCGAAAGTTCAGAGAACTTTTGTGTGACCGTGTGTATGCAAGCCAAGCTTGAGCGGAAATCCGTTGGAAAAAACATCCAAGGTTTTTCAGACGAAAACTCTGATCGTGTATGCGGCATTAGTCTCCCTTTATACTAGTAGCAGTGCTTATGCCCCCCCCCAGAAAAACGATCCACGGTGGATCACTTTTCCAAGGACGGTGCAGAGGAGCAATTTTACAATGTTGAACCGCTCCACAACTGTGAACCAAGCCTTCAGCTTGCGATTGCGCCATAGTCCCATCCACTTACCTTGGAGGTGTTCCACCTGTCAAATTCAGCATGCCATGGTAAAATTGGCACACTGGGATGGACGGCAATGTGTACTTACCCTTCATGGAAGCTAGAGGGTAGGTCGGAGATAGATTTCTCTTAAAAGAAGAATCAGCACAAGGGACACATCATGCTAACTGTCAGTTATGTCCCTTGTGATAATATTTGTTTTTGATTTTAAGTTAAACTTAGGTTTTAAAGGATTTTTTTTAGAGGGGAAAACACAGCTAATTTGATATGTACATTTTAATTGGTGGTGCAATTAAACTTTTTATTCAAATAGCAATATAAAAGAATATGTAATAACAAGTCCTGAGCATGTAAATATAAAAGCCCAACCTTCTTTTGAGTCATTTGCTAAGGAAAGGACTTGGATTTGGGCTTTGATGTCTACATGTTAAGAACTTGTTATGGAGAAAACATATAATCTTATAATGCTATTTAATTGCACCACCGTTTACAGCATATAAATGATAAGATGAACTGATAATAGATAAATACAAGCGTTCTAAAGTTTTTTTTAGATGAATAGAGGGGATTTATACAGTGCAAAGATGAAAGATGTTTAATGAGACTCCGTTATTTAGAAAGGTTATCTTAATTATATTATATCACAAAGTCAACTTATGCATTGCCCATGGAGAAGAAAACAAAGCTTTTCTTAATTGTCACCCTCCTTAGCTGCACATACTTACTTCTTTGCCACTTTGTCAAGCCATTGTGAGTGAACAGAAGAAGCATGATGTAAGCTACAGTTGGAGCTTGTTGTTTAGACAGTATTGAGTATTCTTTCCACCAAGCCGTGTAACAGCAATAGATTCCCTAATAGTAAACCTCCCAACTGTCCCTGATTTCAAAGGACTGTCCCTGATTAGGAGCAATGTCACTATGTCCCTCATTCCTCCTCATTTGTCCCTCATTTTGGTCTATATAGTTGTATATGTAGCACTGACCCCCGAAGGAGCTGCTGGTTTTATTGGGCTTACCGTTACCTTCTTCACCTCGTCTCCGTCTAGGGTTTCCCATGGTAGATGGCCCAAAGAAATGTAGAAACTGACACTTGATCTTCCTTTTATTTGAAAGATAACACAGTCTCATATTGTGGGGTAGAGGGTTAGGAGGAAAGTTCAGGTACTTTTGGACTGCAAAAATAGAAAGTCTCTCACTATAGAAATCCAGAGAATTACCGTTTCACAGCTGGATACTCCCAACCACCGGATAGACCTCCTCTCACTAGGCTTCGCAGCCGGTAGAGTGTTAGGTTAAGCAAAGTCTCTGTCACAGACTTGAAGGTAGAACAATTTAACAGACTTGAATGTAACTGAGGGACTTAGACAAATTTAGAGAGCTATCATACGGTACCAGTATCTCTCAGCCGGTCCGGCGATAACGTATGAGTGTAGATCCATTTAGTGTCCTTCAACTGAGCCTCCAGGCTGCTTCAGAGAAACCAGCCTTGTGCATGGCCTTCTCCAGAAGAGTCCTCCCCTGGATGCTTCTCCAGTTGCTGGGCCTCTCCTTAGATGAGACGGCACCGGACAGCTTTTGAATCCTCAGACTCGGAATTGCATGGATCCGCACCCCAGGCCAGGAGGGCCATGGGGGCTGGTCAGGAGGACCAGGACCAAACAGACAGAAAATATCTTCTGGACCGGAACCCAGAAGCCTGTGATCTCAGTACCTTAAATACCACCTCCCAGAATTCACAGCAGAATGACACTCTCACTGGGCTGGTTCCGAGAAATAAGGGTACCCAATACGCCCAGCCAAACTGCATTCTCATACCTGCCGGCGATGACAGTGACATCTACGGCCAAGGAGAACTCAGTGCAATTCCAGATAGACTGGTACTGAAACCATAATTTGGCATAATTAGCCCTAAAACCCAACTGTGGTTTCAGGAGTATTAACTTTGAAAAACACATAGCACATGCTCGTCAGGAGCCAGCGCTACATATATAAAATGCACTTTTTCTCTTTCAAAAAGTGTTTCCCAGCGCTAAACCTTTCATCCAAAATCTAAACTGCTGCATTTGTAAATTTCAAAAGCCAATATAAAGGAATAGTAGTGGTACAAAGAAGCCCTTTGTGGGTTTAACTAATCTTTTTTTTTTTAGGTTAATTCTCCTTTAAGGGGGCATGGCAGGGGGTGTGTCCTATGCCTATATGCTTTTACTAGTAGGTGTCCCTCATTCCCATCTCAAAAACTTGGAAGTTATGCCTAATAGCCTAGCACCATCACCTTCCCATAGGAGGAAGGGGAGGAAATCAACTGCTCCCCTATACCTGGAGGTACTAGGCCTTTCTGTTACCCTCCACCCTCCAACAGCACTGCATTTCCAAACAGCCAGTCACCAAGCACCATCACCTTCACTTTGGAGGAAGAACAGGAAAGAGGATACTCCTCTATAGCTGGAGGTACAGGGCATGTCTGTTACCCTACACCCTGTAACACCACTGGATGCACGAGTGGCCAAGCACCAGCCCTTTCACATGGGAGGAAGGAGAGGAAATCAGATGCTCCCCTATATCTGGAGGTACTAGGCATTTCTGCTATGCTTCAACTTGTAAAAACATTGGATACCCAAGTGACCAAGCACCAGTGCCTTACCATGCGAGAAAAAAATTAAATACAATGCTCCCCTAATTCTGGCAGCATTTCTATTACCCATTCGCACTGTAATACCACTGGATGCTCAAGAGGCCAAGCAGCATTGCCTTGTCTAGGAGGAAGAGGAGGAAATCAGATACTCCCCTATACCTGGAGGTACTGGGCATTTTCATTACCCTCCACCCAGTAACAGCACTGGATTGCCGAGCAGCCAATCACCAAGCACCAGCAGCTTCACATGGGAGGAAGATCAGGAAATCAGATGCTCCTCTATAACTGGACCCCCCATTCCTGTAACACCACTGGATGCCCAAGCAGCCAATCATCAGTAGCTTCACATTGAAGTAAGTGGGGGAAAGAAGATGCTCCCTATACTTGGAGGTACTTGGCATTTCTGTTACCCTTCACCTTGTAAAAGCACTGGACATCCAAGTAGCCAATCACCTTGTACCAGCACCTTCACATGGGAGGACGAACAGGGAATCAGGTGCTCCTCTATAACTGGATATGCTGGGCATTTCTGTTACCCTCAGTCCTGTAACACCACTTGATGCCTGAGTGGCCAAACACCACCAGCACCTTCACATTGGAGACAGGGTAGGAGATCAGGTGCTCTCCTATACCTAGAGGTACTAGGCATTTATATTACCCTACACCTTGTAACAGCACCGGACATACAAGCAGCCAATCACCAAGTACCGGCACCTTCACATGGGAGAAAGAACAGGAAATCAGGTGCACCTCTATAACTGAACGTACTTGGCACTTCTGTTACCCCCACTGCATAAGCTTGTTGGATGTCTAATTCCAAAACCATGGACATTATTAAAGGAGGTGTTTCCCCTCGTTTGCAGCAAAAACAGACTCCACCTGGCTTTCAATAAGATTTTGGAATGTGTCTGTAAAAATGTATGCTCATTCACCTTAAAGAACAGGACAAGATCTGTCTCTCAATCTGTGGTCCAATTTATCCCAAAGGTATTTATTAGGGTTGAGGTCAGGGCACTGTGAAGGTGTCAGGGCTGGGCTCAGCCCTTACTTTTTAAAGCTGGCCGCTCAGCTGTCGGCTAATTGCCAGCTCCTATTTCTCCACAGTGACTCACCTGTTGATGATATCCTGCTCATCAGTCCTGCCTACTTAAGCCGTCCAGTTCGGATGATCTCTGCCTTCACCTTGGTCACATCTCTAGAGATGCTCTCTTGTGTTTCTGTTAAAGACTTGCTTGGCTGACATTCCTTCTGGCTCCAGATCCTGCTTGCTGTTCTTCTACGCTCCTCTCTGGCTCCCTGACGTTTTGGCTTGTCTGACTATCCATTCCGGTTCCTGAACTCTGGCTATGTTTAGACCATGTTTACTCTGTTTACCTTTTTTTTTTAATTATTATTAACCCCTCCGCCCACTGTCATATGACGTCCACAAGGTGGATCTCCCAACCTGGGTGGACGTCATATGACGTCCTCCCATTCCCTGCCGTCTAGGGGGGCACGCGCGCGCCCGCGGCGTCGCTCGGGACTCGGTGCGCGTGCCCGGCACCCGCGATTGCCCGGAAATACAGCAGGACGGAGGATCTGTGTGTGTAAACACACAGATCCACGTCCTGTCAGTGGAGAGGAGACCGATGGTGTGTTTCCAGTACAGAGGAACACTGATCGGTCTCCTCCCCTTGTGAGTCCCCTCCCCCCACAGTTAGAATCACTCCCATAGGGAACATATTAACCCCTGCAGTGCCCCCTAGTGTTAACCCCTTCCCTGCCAGTCACATTTACACAGTAATCACTGCAATTTTATAGCAGCGATCACTGTGTAAATGTGAATGGTCCCAAAAATGTGTCAAAAGTGTCTGAAGTGTCCGCCGCAATGTCGCAGTCACGAAAAAAATCGCAGATCGCCGCCATTACTAGTAAAAAAAAAATAAAAAGCAATAAATCTATCCCCTATTTGTAGACACTATAACTTTTGCGCAAACCAATCAATATACGCTTATTGCGATTTTTTTTTACCAAAAATATGTAGAAGAAGAATACATATCGGCCTAAACTGAGTAAAAAAATTATTATATTTTTTTTTAAATGGGATATTTATTATAGCAAAAAGTAAAAAATATTGTGTTTTTTTCAAAATTGTCGCTCTTCTTTTGTTTATAGCACAAAAAATAAAAACCGCAGAGGTGATCAAATACCACCAAAAGAAAGCTCTATTTGTGGGAAAAAAAGGACGTCAATTATGTTTCGGTGCAACGTCGCACAACCGCGCAATTGTCAGTTAAAGCGACGCAGTGCCGAATCGCAAAAAGTGCTCTGGTAAGGAAGCGGGTAAAATCCTCCGGGGCTGAAGTGGTTAAACAAGTGTGATTTAACTGTACTTCTTTCTCAGTCTGATTCATGGTTTCTGACAGAAGGCCACTGACATTCCTGAACACCAAACTCATCCATGTCTTTATGGAGCTCACTTTGTCATGGCTTCCCCAAACTTAAAGTGGAAGTAAACCCTCATATACTTTTCAGCCAAAGAAGCTGCCATCTTGGTCTCCGTTTAACAATAAACTGCCATGAAGCTGCACATGTGATCAGTTATGACACCAGCCATTGGATTGTTTGACAGTTTGGTTGAGAGTGCAACCAATGTGACAGTTAGCATTTCCGGCATGCCGGGAATGTAACTGTTTTTTCAAACTTGTCTAAAACGTTTTTGTGTGCTGTAGTATTAACATTACCCTCCCTGGACACACCTGAATCATTTGGAAGACTGTCCGAATATTTGGCCACGTAGTGTATAAGGCCCCTTTCACACTGGGGCGGGAGCCGCGGCGACGGTAAAGCAGCGCTATATTTAGCGCTGCATATAGCGCTGCTTTACCGTCGTTTTAGCCGCGGTATAAAACTGCCCCGCGAGTGGCCAAAAAAGGGTTAAAATCCCCCGCAAAGCGCCGCCGTAACGGCGGTATTGCCGCGGTATTACCGCGGTGTCCCATTGAAATCAATGGTAGGAGCGGTATAGGAGCGGTGAATGCACCGCTCCTATACCGCTCCAAAGATGCTGCTAGCAGGACTTTTTTTTACCGTCCTGCTAGCGCACCGCTCCAGTGTGAAAGCCCGCCGGCTTTCACACTGGAGTGAATGGGGCCGTTTTTTTCAGGCGGTCTACAGGCGCTATTTTTAGCGCTGTACCGCCTGAAAAACGCCCCAGTGTGAAAGGTGCCTATGCAGCGGCAATTTTGTGAGCCTGTTGCTTTGCACAGCATGGGAAATACGAAAATTCACTTTATAATATCTTTTAGAACATCCACTGGAGTGCTGCTTTAATTTTCTACCCAGACGGCATTAAGAGACAAAAAAAAATGCAGCAAAATAGACACATTTAAGTAGATGTTCCCATTTGTTTCTGCGATGCTGAAGTGGAGAGGTTGTGATGAGGTTGCATTAAAAGAATATAATGGGCCATCTTGACAGCTTCTATCCCGGCCCTCATCAGGTTCATCTCACATATTGACCCGGCCTGCTTTTCAACGGTAATTGATTTCAGATTGTAATATTTTAATCTCCTCGTCTCGTGGCTCGCTCCCCATGGGCTTCATTGGCAAGTCTGAGAAGAAGAAAGATCTAGTTTTCTGCCACGCGTTTTAAATATCTAATTATTGAATTGCAGTAAATGATTGCGCAGGTCTGTCCCGATGCCTCGACTGTTTGCTATTCCTCATGCATAGGGCCAACATGAAATATACGTTTCATGCCCGGGTGTAGATCTAACACACAAAGGAGATAAACTTGAAGACACCGCCGAGCGCTCATGACTTGTCTTATAGATAAGAGAAGAAAAAGCTGTCCAAATCTATTCTTCATATATGGTGCTTTGACAATGACAAAGCTAAAGGCTGCAGATTTCATTTTGTTCTCCAGCTAACAGTTTAGTCATATTTCATATAAATATAAACTCCAAAGCACTGGCATATCTGCAGTGCTGGATTGCCAGATCCCCGAGCATTGGCCTATTTGTAGCTGTGTACTACCGGTGTCCTGTCATATTGTGTCCCCCATGCGCAGTACACAGGACAAGCAGATTCCGAAAATAGCCAAAGATGAACGGCGCCTGCGCCGTGAGTCCAGGTTCAAGCCCCACCATCCAAGTGGACATAGAGTTATGCCGCATACACACGATTGGAATTCTCGTCGGAAAAAACTCTGACGGTTTTTCCGACGGAATTCCGACGGAATTCCGCTCAAGCTGTGTTGCCTACACACGATCACACCAAATTCCGACGGTCAATAACACAGCGGCATAAAACACGTTCGACAGCACTATAAGAGGGAAGTTTAATGCTTCTGAGCATGCGTCGAATTGTTTCCGAGCATGCGTCGGAATTTTGCGTGTTGGAATTCCATACACACGATCGGAAAATCCGATAGAAAGGTTTTCCGTCGGAAAAATTGAGAACAGGTTCTCTATCCAAAGTCCGGCGGAAATTCCGACAGAAAAAGACCGTTCGGCATACACACGGTCGGAAAATCCGATGAAAAGCTCCCATCTGACTGTTTCCATCGGAAACTCCAACCGTGTGTATGCCGCATTAGAATAAAAAAGAGCCAAGCGCACTCCTATGTCCACTTGGATGGTGGGGCTTGCACCTCGACTCACGGCGCAGGCGCCGTTCTTCTTCGGAGATTTTTCGAAACTCCTTCTGCTCCGTACACCAGTCCCACGAGTGTTTTAAGTGTTGCCCGGAGGTCAGCTTTAGGCCCATTTCACACTTGTGCGACTTCAAAGGCGCGCGATTTTACCGCGATTTTGTCGCGATTCGCGGCTGCGTTTTTTGCCGTGATTTCAAGGAATGCCTGTGTAAGTGGCATCAAAATCGGACCAAAGTAGTGCAGGGACTACTTTGAAGTCGGAACGACTTGAAGTCGTACTAATATGAATGGCTGTCATTGGAAATCATGGGGAACTACTTGTCATGCTAATTTGCAGTCCCAAATTGTGGGACAAATCGTATAAGTGTGAAAGGGGCCTTAACCGCTTCCCGACCGCCTCACGCAGATATACTGCGGCAGAATGGCATGGGCAGGCAAAACCACGTACCTGTACGTGGCCCTTTAATTGCCTGCCCGTGGGTCGTGTGCAAGCCGCCAGCGGCGCACTCGCGACCCAGTCGGGAGCTCCGTGACGCCGGCCGCAGGACCAGCGGCCCAGATCGCCGCTGGTGTCCCGCGATCGGGTCACAGAGCTGAAGAACGGGGAGAGGTCTGTGTAAACAAACCTCTCCCCGCGCTTCCTACTTTGCCTGTTATTGATCGGCTGTTCCCGGTCATCGGGAAAGCCGATCAATGACGTCAGATGTCAGCCCCGCCCCTAATGTAAAAAAACACACACACGTCACACACCATAACCCCTCCCCGCCCCCTAGTGGTTAACTCTTTCACTACAACTGTCATTTATACAGGAATCAATGCATTTAAATAGCATTGATTGCTGTATAAATGACAATGGTCCCAAAAATGTGTCAAAAATGTCCGATGTGTCCGCCATAATGTCGCAGTCACAATAAAAATCGCTGATCGCCGCCATTACTAGTAAAAAAAAAAAAATTAATAAAAATGCTATAAAACTATCCCCTATTTTGTAAACGCTATAACTTTTGCGCAAACCAATCAATAATCGCTAATTGCGATTTTATTTTTACCAAAAATATGTAGAAGAATACGTATCGGCCTAAACTGAGGAAAAAAAATGTTTTTTTATATATTTTTTGGGGATATTTATTATAGCAAAAAGCAAAAAATATTGAATTTTTTTCAAAATTGTCGCTCTATTTTTGTTTATAGTGCAAAAAAAATAAAAACCACAGGGGCGATCAAATACCACCAAAAGAAAGCTCTATTTGTGGGGAAAAAAGGACGCCAATTTTGTTTGGGAGCCACGTCGCACGACCGCGCAATTGTCAGTTAAAGCGAAGCAGTGCCGAATCACAAAAAGGGGCCTGGTCCTTTGGCTGCCAATTGGTCCGGGGCTGAAGTGGTTAAAGATGAACTTCAGACAAACAGCTACATTTCCAAAGTAAAATTCATATATGGAATCTGTTTTACCTGCCAAAAACGTGTGCTTCCGTCCATGCATGGGTCTGTCCACAGGCAAGTGACTTGACCTTTCTCTGTTTCAATTAAACAGTAAAATCAGTCTGTATATGTAGTTAACCACCCGGACCATTTGGCTGGCCAAAGACCAGAGCACTTTTTGCTATTCGGCACTGCGTCGGTTTAACTGACAATTGCGCGGTCGTGTGACGTGGCTCCCAAACAAAATTGACGTCCTTTTTTTCCCCACAAATAGAGCTTTCTTTTGGTGGTATTTGATCACCTCTGCAGTTTTATTTTTTTGCGCTATAAACAAAAAAAAATAGCGACAATTTAGAAAAAAAACACACATTATTTTTTACTTTTTGCTACAATAAATATCCCCAAAAAATATATAAAAAAAGTTTTTTTCCTCAGTTTAGGTCGATACGTATTCTTCTACATATTTTTGGTAAAAAAATTGCAATAAGTGTTTATTGATTGGTTTGCGCAAAAGTTATAGCGTCTCCAAAATAGGGGATAATTTTATGGCATTTTTATTATTGATTTTTTTTTTTTACTAGTAATGGCAGGAATTGGACTTGGCCCCTTAGTTCCAGTGAAGGGAACTCTTAAGGCGTTAACATACCAAGACATTTTGGATAATTTCATGCTCCCAACTTTGTGGGAACAGTTTGGGGATGGCCCCTTCCTGTTCCAACATGACTGCGCACCAGTGCACAAAGCAAGGTCCATAAAGACATGGATGAGCGAGTTTGGGGTGGAGGAACTTGAGAGTCCTGACCTCACCACGATAGAACACTTTTGGGACGAATTAGAGCAGAGACTGCGAGCCAGGCCTTCTCTCCAGCATCAGTGCCTGACCTCACAAATGCTCTTCTGGAAGAATGGTCAAACATTCCTATAGACACACTCCTAAACCTTGTGGACGGCCTTCCCAGAAGAGTTGAAGCTGTTATAGCTGCAAAGGGCGGGCCAACTCAATATTGAACCCTGTGGACTAAAGCTGGATGCACACTATACAATTTTCTTTAGATTTTTTTTCCTTTAGATTTACCAAAACCATATAATATGAGGTCAAACCTTAACCATTTCAAATTGTATGCAATCAGGTAGGCCCTTGCGCTACATGGTTTTGGTAAATCCAAAGGAAATCAAACAACAAAAGTTGTATAGTGTGTATCCAGCTTTAGACTGGGATGCAATTAAAGCGGAGTTCCACCCAAAAAGGGAACTTCTACTTTAAGTACTCCTGACCCCCTGACATGCCACATTTATGATGTTGGCAAAGTGGTTGCGATATCCTGACCAGACTTCATATGACGTCGCCAGGATATGAAGCCGCTGGGGTGCGCATTGCGGCGATCCTTGTTGCGGTGTGTCAGTCTGAAACACCGCAACTCCGATCTAGGTAAAGAGTCTCTGTCAGACGTGATCAGCTGTGTCCAATAACAGCTGATCACGATGTAAGTAGAGCCGTTGAGTGGCTTTTCCTCACTCGCGCCTGACAGACACGAGTAATGGAGAGCCGATCAGTTGCTCTCCTGATAGGGGGGTCTGTGCCCATTGTCTATCAGTGCAGCCCCCCCTTGGATGCCCGCCCAGGACCACCAGGGATGGCCACCACACTGGACCACCAGGGATGGCCACCACACTGGACCACCAGGTATGCCACCCTAGACCACCAGGAAAATGCCAATCAGTGCCCAGGCAGCTGCCAATCAGTGCCCAGGCAGCTGCCAATCAGTGCCCAGGCAGCTGCCAATCAGTGTCGTTGAAAAATGCCTGCCAGTGCCAGTGATGCCTATCAGTGAAATCCAGTGCCAGTGCCAGCCATCAGTGCCCATCAGTCCCCATCAGTGCCCATCAGTGCCGCCTATCAGTGCCCATCTGTGCAAAGCAATGCCGTCTATCAGTGCCACCAATAAGAACCCATTAGTGCAGCCTTTCAGTGCCCATCAGTGTTGCCTATCAGTGCCCATCAGTGCCACCTATGAGTGCCCATCAGTGCCACCTATCAATGCCCATCAGTGCCACATAGCAGTGCCAATTATCAGTGCTGCCTATCAGTGCCCATCAGTGTTGCCTATCAGTGCCCATCAGTGCCACCTATGAGAGCCCATCAGTGCCGCCTATCAATGCCCATCAGTGCTGCATATCAGTGCAATTTATTAGTGCTGCATATCAGTGCCCATCAGTGCTGCCTATCAGTGCCAATCAGTGCCCACCAGTGCCACCTATGAGTGCCCATCAGTGCTGCCTAGCAATGCCCATCAGTGCTGCATATCAGTGCCAATTATCAGTGCTGCCTATTAGTGCCCATCAGGGCTGCCTATCAGTGCCATTAGTGCCCACCAGTGCCACCTATGAGTGCCCATCAGTGCTGTCTATCAATGCCCATCAGTGCCGCATATAAGTGCCACCTATCAGTGCTGCCTATCAGTGCCCATCAGTGCCGCCTATCAGTGCCCATCGTAGTGCCCATCAGTGCCACCTCATCGGTGCCATCTCATTGTTGCCACTTCATCGCTGACACCTTATTAGTGCCCATCAGTGAAGGAGAAAACTTACTTATTTACAAAATTTTATAACAAAAACAAAGAAAACTTAATTTTTTTTACATTTTTGGTCCTTTTTTATTAGTTTAGCAAAAAATAAAAACCGCAGAGGTGACCAAATACCACCAAAAGAAATCTCTATTTATGGGAACAAAATGCTAAAAATGTAGTTTGGGTACAGTGTAGTATGACCGCGCAATTGTCATTTAAAAAGTGACAGCGCTGAAAGCTGAAAATTGTCCTGGGCAGGAAGGTGTGAAAGTGCCCGGTATTGAAGTGGTTAAACAAAAAGGGCTTTCATTACCCTCAAAATTGTCTGAACTTTATAAATCGACATTATTATTATTATTACACCTTTATTATTATTAGTACTATCATTCTATTTTTTGCTTTTTCTGTTTTTACACCCTCCATTGCCCAAGCAGTTGTGATTGCTGTTTAATATATATTCACACATGGCTGTGCCACTTTTCCCAGTGAATGAGAGGTAATAAATCACAATGTCAGTCTCAGAGAAAATATGATGTACATTTTCCCCCAGCAGATGTAATAGCGCTAACACCAGTCAGAAAATAAGCACGCGGAAATACAATAGACATAAACAGATGTAAGATATTAACTCTTTTTGTAATAGCGCAGGTGAGCAGCCATGGAATGAAATTCCTCTAAGACAACGCATTTCAGATCCGCTGCGGATCCTCAGCAATTCCACATGACGGAACAATTTCTTCTTATCTGACAAAACATGGAACTGGCAGACATAATATAGATATCAATTTGCTCCCGGATTCCTTAGATATACGCTTACATCTCTGAATGGTGGCAAACACAAGACAGCCGCGTTTAGCGGTGGATAGAAACGCATTTTTATAACATGCTCCACCTTGTATGTGCGAGTAGAGATTATTAACCCATTGCCTACAGGGCACTTAAACCCCATTCCTGCCCAGACCAATTTTCAGCTTTCAGCGCTGACGCACTTTGAATGACAATTGCGCGGTCATGCAACACTGTACCCATATGAAATTTTTAGCATTTGTTTTCACAAAAATAGAGCTTTCTTTTGGTGGTATTTAATCACAGCTGGGGTTTTTATTTTTTGTTAAATAAACAAAATAAGATGGACAATTAAAAAAAAAAAATCATGTTTCATAGTTTGTTATAAAATTTTGCAAACAGGTCATTTTTTCTTCTTTATTGATGTGCGCTGATGAGGCAGCACTGGTGGGCACTGATAAGGCGGCACTGATCGGCGCAGATAAGGCGGCACTGATGGGGACATATAAGGCGGTACTAATGGCTACTAATAAGATAAGGTGCCACTGATAAGATGGCACTGATGGGCACTGATTGGTGGCACTGATAGGTACCACTGATATATGGCACTGATGGGCACTGATAGGCACAGATAAGGCAGTACTGATGGGCACAGATAAGGCAACACTGATGGCCACTGATAAGATAAGGTGTCACTGATAAGATGGCACTGATGGGCACTGATAGGTACCACTGATAGATGGCACTGATGGGCACTGATAGGCACAGATAAGGTGGCACTGATGTGGACAGATAAGGCGGCACTGATGTGGACAGATAAGGCGGCACTGATGGGCACTGATAAGATAAGGTGCTACTGATAATATGGCACTGATGGGCCCTGATGGGTGGCACTGATTGGTGGCATTGATAGGTACCACTGACTGTACCCACTAACATCCGCATGGAAGAAAACCATCGAACCTTCAGAAAAAAACTCAAGACCCACCTCTTCTAAGAAGCAGGACAACACAGGACGGATCAATCGCCTTGAGGCGATTCAGTTCGCATTAGCAGCGCTATACAAGTAATTTCATTCATTCATTCATACCACTGATGAGTACTGATAGGTGGCACTGATAGGTGGCACTGATGGGCACTGGTAGGTGACACTGATGGGCAGCACTGTTTATGAGGCACTGATTGGTGACACTGATGGGTGGCACTGTGGGCACTGATGGGTGGCACTATGGGCGCTGGTAGGTAGCACTGTTGTGCACTGGTAGGTGGCACTGGCAGGTGGCACAGATGAGCTGGAGGGAGCTCTCCTTGATCGGGACTGATGTCCCTCTGAGAGCTCCCTCTGATCGGCTTTTTTTTTTTCCCTCACGCTAACAGCAGATCACATGGTAAGGGGTCTCATAGATTCGCTGATCACAGAGCACGCCACGCGCGCCCTGCTTGGGCACGGAAGGACGTCTATTGACATACTCCCGGCAAAGTAGGTCCGCGCTGTAGCCGTCATTCGGCTATAGCGCGGATCTGAAGCAGTTAAATTAATCTAAAACACCCTTGTGCATAATGGCTATAACAAAGTTGCATCTTCACTATACAGTATCCAATGGATATCCTGAAGATTTACCCCCCCTTCACGACCAGGTAATTTTTCCGATACGGCACTGCGTTATTTTAACTGAAAATTGCGCGGTCATGCGACACTGTACCCCAAAAAAATGGTACGTAATTTTTTTTCACAAATGGAGCTTTCTTTTGGTGGTATTTGATCAAATCTGCGTTTTTTTTTTTGCGCTATAAACAAAATAATACTGACAATTTTGAAAAAAAATAAACAATATTTTTCACTTTCTGCTATAATACAAATCCAATAAAAAAATGCAAAAAATCTAGTTTCTTTATAAATTTAGGCCAATATACACTCACCGGACACTTTATTAGGTAGAATTGCTTGGTAACACAAACTTCTAATCAGCCAATTAAATGGCAGCAAAGGGGCTCACAGGATTAATCATAAGTCAGGATAAAGCTTACCTACTCTCCCACTAGTAGCACACACTGGAGGGTGCTACGCCTTTTTTTTTTAAAACCAGCATTTAGCTTTACTTTAAAGTCTATTTATAGCTAACATGTATATTTTGTGATGGAGAGAGTAGGGAGGAGTAATGCCCAGTACACACGGTCGGAAATTCCGACCACAAAATCCGTCAGATTTTTTCCGACGGATTTTGTCTGACACTGGTGTTGCATACACACGGTCGGACAAAGTTGTCGGAAAATCCGATCATTCTGAACGTGGTGACGTTCGTTGCGTACAACGGAACTACGTAGAGGCTAGTAGCCAATAGCTTTGGTCTCGTAATTTGATCTGAGCATGCGTGTCACTTTGTCCATCGGAATTCCCTACACAGGATCGGAAAAAGTCAGATCGGACTTTGTTGTCGGAAAATTTGAGAGCAGGACCTCAAATTTTTTCCGTCGGAAATTCTGACGGAAAAAGTCCGATGGAGCCCACACATGGCAGGATTTTCCGACAACATAGTCCGATCGGACATTTTCCATCGGAATTTTCGACCGTGTGTACGGGGCATTTGACTTAAGCTATTTTTGATTGTTTTTTTTTTCACTTTCTGTCCCAGAGATGTAACAGGAAGTGAAAGCAAGCTTATACAAAATGGGGGTTGGGTTCCTTCTTAGACAGTTATCCAATGGATCTCCTGAAGATTTACCCCCCCCCCTTCATGACCAGGTAATTTTTTTACGATACGGCACCGTGTTATTTTAACTGAAAATTGGAATTTGAACATTTCTTCTCAACTCTTGCTCTGGTGACAACTCTTTCTGGCCTAGTAACAGTGGTCTCCAGGACAAAGACAATAGAGAGGGTGAATCTATCCAGTGGAAACAAAAACAACTAAAAATATTGGGTTAACCTTATAACTGAATACAAAACTAGATATTTTTTTTTTAGCTATAGGTATACCTTAAAAATATAACATTTCACTAGAATGATATGTCAGGAACTTATCCATGCAGATGTGTACATTTTCTAGAAGGTCCACTTTCCAATGAATCCCTTTTTAATAGTCCTTGTTTTTTGGCCTGTTGGCCTGAGCACAGCTCAGACTAATAATGATGTCTGGCTTCCACATAAGACGTGAACCTAAGTATAGAGGCTTTTCTCCACCCTAAGCCCTACAAAGCCTCCAGGCTCCAGGACCCAGAACAGGACTTAGTGAGATTCTGAGAAAACATTTTATTGTTTTCCCAAAGTTATTATTTAATACCTTTTTTTTTATGTTAGCTGTAGAGTTATGGCCACTGAGTTTATCTTCCTGAACCTTTACAGTAGGGCACATACCTTTGCCCCCAACTCATAATGGAAATACTCGAAGTTTGGTCAGTGAAATCAACAACACTGAGAGCTCCCCGTGAAATATTCTACTGATCTTGTCTCTGTATAGATGGAAAAATGTGTATTTTCTTTGAACTAGTCCTGCTGTCAGGCTGGGCGCTGTGACAAACATACAAAAGCCCTTTTTCTTATCTACCAACCATGGAGGGCTCAGGATATAAGTGAGCAATGTTCACTGAACCTATTCTATATATTATATGTTTCTATAAAACAAAAAAATCTATATGAAGGTATATTACAACAGGACTACACCTTGAAACAGTATGTAACATTTTGGAGGTCATATCATGATACTCGTAAGATTCAAAAAATGGTAGAACACCAGCGTAAGTGCATTTGTCTTTACCCTTCATCTTGGGACTTGGGGGGAGTAAATATTTCTCACTGTTGTCCGTGACTCCACTGGAGATTTATAAATTCTTTACTTAAGGATTTTCAGCATACATAGAAAAAGTTATATGCGCCAAACGATTGACGCAAAGCTAAGCCTATGGGGTAAACACACATGACAACGGCTTACATAGACTTACATATAACACAAAAGAGAAGAAAATAAAGAGCACAGTGGAAACAAAAAACAGCATAGGCAAAGTACTCAAGATGAGACATGGAGACCTCTCAAAGTACTTGAAATATGAGTTGGTTGGTGTCAACGAGAAGCTTACCCTTGTCAGTATCTCCTGTAGAACTACCCCCACAGGGGTTGCTGGTAACTGGTTCCCCTATTCCTGCACAGGCAACATGTAATTTCCACTTGTACCCAGACACATGAAGTCAGTCCTTGACTTTGTTGTTGTTATTTTATTAAGGGGTAATAACTTGGATGGGGTAGAGAAATGTATGGGATACCCAACTTGACTTGAAAAACATATATATAATGTAGCACTTACCCCCGAAGGAGCTGCTGGTTTAATTTGGGCTTACCGTTACCTCACCTGTTGTAGCTCTGTCTTAGGGATCCCGTGGAAAGTAACCCTGAGTAAAGGTTGAGACCGACACTGAATCCTCTTTTACAGTTTTATTCAGAAAAATGGAACACAGTCTCTCAATAAGGGTAGAGGGTTTAGGGGTGAGTTCAGGTACTTAGATTGCCGGGTGAAGATATCAGATGAATCCAGAGATTTAACTGTTTCACAACTGGATTCAGCACCCCCGGATAGGTCTCTCTCACTAGGCCTAGCAGCCAGTAGGATACTCGGTACAGTCTCTGCCACAGACTGGTAGTTACACTTTAACGTCACTGAAGTATTAGATGAACTTTAGGTAACTGTCATACGGTACCAGGTTCTCTCAGCCGATCCGGCGATACCAGATGAGGGATGTTCCAGGTTGCATCCTTCAACTAAGCCTCCAGGCTCCTTCAGAGAAGCCAGCCTTGCGCATGGCCTTCTCCTGAAATGGTCCTCCCCTGGGTTACTTCAGTTGCTGGGCCTCTTCATTCTGTTGATACGGCACCGGACCTTCTTTGGATCAGTAGGCTCCGAAAGTCACTCGGGCCTACCCCTGCAGTTACATTGCCTCGGGCCAGTGAGCCCCAAGACACAGGACGCATGGTTCGCACCCCATGCCAGGAGGGCCATGAGGCTGGGTCAGGAGGACCACCCGAACCACGCGGACAGGAAAAACGTATTTTTTGATCACATGGTGTCGGTACCTTAAATACCCCCCCCCCCCCCCCCCCAGAATGCACAGCAAGATAACACTCCTACTGGGCTGGTTCAGAGAGTTAAGTGGCACTTAATGCATCCAGCTAGACTGCTTTCTACTCTTGTCGATGGTGACAGCGACACCTAGGGTCAAGGAGAACCCAGTGCAACCCAGCTAGACTGGTACTGAAACCAGAAATTTTAAAGGAATTATCCTGAAGCCCGACTGTGTTTTCAGGCAACTTTATTTTCAAAAACAATAGCACCTGCTCGTCAGGAGCCAGTGCTACATATATATATATATATATATATATATATATATATAAAATGTATATAGGAAGGAGGACAACTTCCTTCCTATATACAGAGATAAGACCATGGACTGTTCTCCTTCCCAGACACACTCAGTCTTTAGGGATCAGTAACAAAAGTCCCTTATGGACTAGGAACTTTTAGTCCCCAGTGGAAAATAGCACAACAGGTTGCAAAACTGCTTGCAGGCGTAGCTCCTCTCCTAATATAGAACTAGCTCCAGCTCCACCACTTGCAGGCACTACCAACCCTCCTGGCTGCTGCTCTGAAGATATCCCAGGGCAAGGGATACAAAGGGTTAAGTACAGTGCTGACCCTTGTGAATCCATGGATGTGCTCATGTACTCACTTTGTCCTCCTTGCTTCCACTGCTCTCAGACAAGAATCCTGTTAAATCATGATGTTGAATGACTCTTCCTAAGATAGCCCAAGCCTAGCCTGGAGGGACCTCTCCTAGGCCACCGACAGCCTCCTCAGTATTCCATCTTCCACCCGACTCCCCTGCTGGCAAGGCTCCACTATATTTAGGATCTGACTAAGACACCCTGCCAAGACATTCTGCCCTCCTAGCCCTCGCTCACTAACTTCTAGAAGTTTCTCAAAACTTCCAGATATAGGGGGAGGTACCAGAGACATGCCTCTGTGAGTCACCCAGCCTAACCTGCAGTAAACCTTGACCCAATTTCAAACTCACAAACTAACCATGAGACATAACATAAATTTGCCTACACTAACACTAATAGCACACTAGGGGGTGCTACACTCCATTGAACATGGATCAAAAACAAAGGTAGTATATCAGAAACAGAGGTAGTATATCGGGTACATCACAAGGCTCAGGTTACAGTGGTTTCACACGCGTTGGGTACCAAAGCAGGGGACCTAATCCAGAACGACGCTCAGTGAGCTAGGTAAGTCGTATAATCTGTCCAGAAAGTGTAATTGAACCAGTAAAACCAGGTTTCGCATTTATGTTCATCCTTATGATTGGAGGATGCTAGTATTTCTTTCATGGTACAGATTTCCATTGGGGAGATTTCAACTTACTTCCTGTTCTTGTGATCATCTCCTTCATTCAAATTGCTGTGTATCCCCTCCCCTCTTCTTTTACCCTTTCCCTTTTAAAAAATCACACCCCATACTTACTTTTCTATTACCCCCCACCCTACCCTAGTATCAGGGCCGTTTGAAGGAATTTGGGGGCGCCAAGCAAAATGGACATGGAAGACCTCCCAACCCCCCCCCCCCCACACACACACACACACACACACACGCACGCACACATGCAAAGCCTACAGGAATCACAGCATAGCAATACAGTTTATATAAATAAAAAAGGTTTACAGTGCAAATACTGCTGTTGCATATAATGTGCATAAAATTTGAACATTTTCAAAAATTTAACATTTGAAAAAAAACACCACTGTACCATAAAATCAAATATACATTAAAAAAGTGCACAATAACTAAATCCAAAATACTTAAAACACACGCGCACACACACACACTCACATTTTTCATTTCTCATAAACAGTCAGGCCGGGAACAGGAAACTGAATCTCCTGTACCGCACGGACTGCAGGAGGAAGGAAGAGGAGCTCGGCCACGCTACAGGCTGCAGCTTACAGGAAGCGGCGGCTGGGGCCCCAGGCCAGCTCGGGGCCCCAAGCAATTGCTTGTTTTGCCTGTCCTGTCGCGACGTGCCTGCCTAGTATCCATATTATTCTATGAAATGTGTCTAATCTATACCTTCCATTTTAATGTTGGGCAGTTTATAACTCACTGCTATAGCTGATAACACTCGATTATTATTGCCATATTTATTTGTGACAAAGATATAAATTATTGTATTTAATTGATATATCTGTCATAATACAAACTTTCTGATATATAGTTACTTAGTAGGTGAGGTTGAAAAAAGACACATCAAGTCCATAAAGTCCAACCTATGTGTGTGATTATATGTCAGTATTACATTGTATATCCCTGTATGTTGCGGTCGTTCAGGTGCTTATCTAATAGTTTTTTGAAACTATCGATGCACCCTGGTGAGACCACCGCCTGTGGAAGGGAATTCCACATCCTTGCCGCTCTTACAATAAAGAAACCTCTACGTAGTTTAAGGTTAAACCTCTTTTCTTCTAATTTTAATGAGTGGCCACGTGTCTTGTTAAACTCCCTTCTCAAAAAACTTTTATCCCTATTGTGGGGTCACCAATACGGTATTTGTAAATTGAAATCATATCCCTGCTCAAGCGTCTCTTCTCCAGAGAGAATACGTGCTCATAACCTTTCCTCATAACTAATATCCTCCAGACCCTTTATTAGCTTTGTTGCCCTTCTTTGTACTCGCTCCATTTCCAGTACATCCTTCCTGAGGACTGGTGCCCAGAACTGGACAGCATACTCCAGGTGCGGCCGGACCAGAGTCTTGTAGAGCGGGGAAATTATTGTTTTATCTCTGGAGTTGATCCCCTTTTTAAAGTGGAAGTAAACCCCCCTATCGTTTTCAGCCAAGGAAGCTGCCATCTTTGCCTCTGTTTAATCTTCAACTGCCACAGTGCTGCACATGTGATCCGTTATGACACCAGCCATTGGATGGTTTGACTGTTTGGTTGAGAGCACAACCAATGTGCAGTTAGCATTCCCGGCAATGTTTTTTTTTTTTTAAACTGTTAAATCGATGGGTTTACTTCCGCTTTAATGCATGACAATATTCTGTTTGCTTTGTTAGCAGCAGCTTGGCATTGCATGCCATTGCTGACCCTATTATCTACTAGGACCCCCGGGTCCTTTTCCATCCTAGATTCCCCCCAGAGGTTCTCCCCCCAGTCTATAGATTGCATTCATATTTTTGCCACCCAAATGCATTATTTTACATTTTCCTACATTAAACCTCATTTGCCATTTAGTTGCCTACATTAATGTTTATTTGGGTATAGCGTTGCACGACCACGCAATTGTCAGTTAAAGTAACGGAGTGCCATACTGCAAAAAATTACCTGGTCATGAAGGGGGTAAAACCTTCCAGGGGTTAAATTACACAAGTGACCCTGCTCTAGTCACCGGTGGTTGTGATTTCACAGACATGTGCTCTATACTTTAGCCTAGGTCAGTGGTTCTCAACCTCGGTCCTCATTACCCCCAACCAGGCCATGTTTTGGTAATTTCTCTTAGATAAAATAGCTGTCCAAATTACCAAGCCATTGACACTGATTTAGAGCACCCGTGCAAGATCAAGAAAAACCTGAAAACATGGCCTGTTTGGGGGTAATGAGGACCGAGGTTGAGAACCACTGGCCTAGGTGAACTTGTTTCATCTATTTGTTAGCATAGATTGGACGCGCAACATCGCGGGCAAAACAAGTGCGTAACGTCAATGATGGCAAAGCCTAACATCACTGAGGGCATAGGCCAAACTTCAAACCTTTTAAAATGTTCCAGATGCAAAGATGTAGAAGTTTTTTTTGTCCGTTCTATATTGTTGTCCCGGGGTGCAGATCTGCTGAATATAGTCTGCGGACATCCTTGGAGGATGAACTATAACATAATTCTTTTCTCTTTTTCCTGCTTTCAGAAGCAGCATTGTCTTCATCTTCCCTTCACTCCTACCTGTCTGTGAGTCAATGCACTTACCATCTGTGTATAACCTTAATATCAGGATTGTGTCCTCTCGGTCACTGTGGAAATCAGATGGTTCACAGAAATCAGATGGAGACACAGAAGAGATGACTCACCGACTATTACTGTTGTCACCATAAACAAAAACATGGATAGAAAACACAGAATATCAAAGCTTTGGATAGCAAGAAAAAAATAGGCTTTGAAGTCCTGCAGATGATACATTGTGTTCTATAGAGCGCCCGTCAGACAGCTCTATTCATATATATATATGTTTTTCTACCTATTCCCTTTGATTATACTCTTGTTTGGTAGTAAATATGTGCTGTTTCTAAGCATGTATTTACAGTGCCTTGGAAAAGTATTACCCACCTTTGGCTTTTTACCTATTTTGTTACATTACAGCCTTCAGTTCAATGTTTTTTTAATCTAAATTATATGTGATGGATCAGAACACAAGAGTCTAATGCGGCGTACACACGGTCGGAATTTCCGATGGAAACAGTCCGATGGGAGCTTTTCATCAGATTTTCCAACCGTGTGTATGGTCAATGGTCTTTTTCTGTCGGAATTTCCGACGGACTTTGAATTGAGAACCTGTTCTCAATTTTTCCGACGGAAAACCTTTCTATTGGATTTTCCGATCGTGTGTATGCAATTCCGACACGCAAAATTCCGACGCATGCTCGGAAACAATTCGACGCATGCTCGGAAGCATTAAACTTTCCTTTTATAGTGCTGTCGAACGTGTTTTATGCCGCTGTGTTACTGACCATCGGAATTTGGTGTGATCGTGTGTAGGCAACACAGCTTGAGCGGAATTCCGTTGGAATTCCGTCAGTAAAACCGCCAGAGTTTTTGCCGACGAGAATTCCGATCGTGTACGCGGCATTAGTTGGGGAAGTAAAATTTGAAAAATATATACATAAAAAACGATTTTTCAGAAATAAAAAAATGATAATTGGCATGCAGGGCACCCCTTTTCCCCGCCCCTACCCACCTCCGAGCACCGTCCCTTGATTCCATCCCCTACTCACCTCCCAGTACCGCCCATTTTAGACAATACAGAACCAAGTATCATTTTGTGGTGCTAAGTAATTTGTATGGAATTTGGTAATGATATAAAAAAAAAACAGTAAAATAGATCCCATTCAACCAACAACATTAGATCCCTCTAACAACAATGTACCACCCACAACAAAATCCCCCCCCCCCAGCAACAACAGACTCCCGGCAGCATCTCAGATCTCTGCACAGCCAGCATTAATAGACACTCTGGCAGCCATCAACAATAGACCCCTCCCCAACAGTAGATCTCCTTCAGCAACAACTGACCCCCCCAGCAAAATAAGACCCACCCCTAGCAACAATAGGTCTCCAACCAGCAACAATAGATCTCCTTCAGCAACAATAGACCCCCCCTGCAAAAATAGATCCCCTCCAGCTAGATTAGATACCCCAGCAGTGAGCATCAACACCCTGCAGCACACCCCAGCACCCCTTGCTATTACATACAGTCAGTCCAGGAGGTGCCGGAACTGCGTTCCACCGCGTTCCCACTGAAAAAAAGCCATGTGCGTATGTATTCACCCCCTTTGTTATGAAGCCCATAAAAAGCTCTGGTGCAACCAATTACCTTCAGAAGTCACATAATTGGTGAAATGATGTCCACCTGTGTGCAATCTAAGTGTCACATGATCTGTCATTACATAGACACACCTTTTTGAAAGGCCCCAGAGGCTGCAACACCTAAGCAAGAGGCACCACTAACCAAACACAGCCATGAAGACCAAGGAACTCTCCAAATAAGTAAGGGACAATGTTGTTGAGAAGTACAAGTCAGGGTTGGGTTATAAAAAAAATCCCTAGGAGCACCATCAAATCTATTATAACCAAATGGCAAGAACATGGCACAACAGCAAACCTGCCAAGAGACGGACGCCCACCAAAACTCACAGACCGGGCAAGGAGGGCATTAATCAGAGAGGCAGCACAGAGACCTAAGGTAACCCTGGAGGAGCTGCAGAGTTCCACAGCAGAGACTGGAGTATCTGTACATAGGACGACACTAAGCCGTACGCTCCATAGAGTTGGGCTTTATGGCAGAGTGGCCAGAAGAAAGACATTACTTTCAGCAAAAAACAAAATGGCACGTTTTGAGTTTGCCAAAAGGCATGTGGGAGACTCCCAAAATGTATGGAGGAAGGTGCTCTGGTCTGTTTAGACTAAAATTCAACTTTTTGGCCATCAAAGAAAACGTTATGTCTGGCGCAAACCCAACACATCACATCACCCAAAGAACACCATCCCCACTGTGAAACATGGTGGTGGCAGCATCAAGCTGTGGGGATAGTTTTCAGAGTTGGGACTGGGAACTGGTCAGAGTTGAGGGAAAGTTGGATGGTGCTAAATACAGGGAAATTCTTGAGCAAAGCCTGTACCACCCTGTGTGTGATTTGAGGCTAGGATGGAAGTTCACCTTTCAGCAGGACAATGACCCCAAACACACTGCTAAAGCAACACTTGAGTGGTTTAAGGGGAAACATGTAAATGTGTTGGAATGGCCTAGTCAAAGCCCAGACCTCAATCCAATAGAAAATCTGTGGTCAGACTTAAAGATTTCTGTTCACAAGCGCAAACCATCCATCTTGAAGGAGCTGGAGCAGTTCTGCAAGGAGGAATGGGCAAAAATCCCAGTGGTAAGATGTGGCAAGACTCATAGAGACTTATCCAAAGCATCTTGGAGCTGTGATAGCTGCAAAAGGTGGCTCTACAAAGTATTGACTTTAGGGGGGTGAATAGTTATGCACATTGACTTCTTCTGTTATTTTGTCCTATTTGTTGTTTGCTTCACAATAATAAAAAAAAAATCTTCAAAGTTGTGGGCATGTTCTGTAACTTAAATGATGCAAATCCCCAAACAATCCATGTTAATTCCAGGTTGTTGGGCAACAAAACACGAAAAATGCCAAGGGGGTGAATTCTTTTGCAAGTACATAATACAATACCAACCCAGGTATATTTCTGCCATCAAACTGCACTTTTCTGACACCTGTGCATGCTGTAATTTTCAACTGCCAATCTGCAGCAGCTGGAAAAAGTAGATAAGCTGTGCAAAGAGTGATCGTGCTCCTGCCAAAAGCCAATCGGGAGTGCCAATCCCCAGAGAGCCAAGGTTCTGATAGACATCGCTGGATAAATTATAACGAAAACAACAAATTTGTTTGTTTCCATTAATTTCATTCATTTGTGACTTTAGAGTGTTTTGTATGTTCTGGTACAATAGCTTTTACTGAGTAAAACAATATCAAGCTACAGGCTTGAGCAAAAAAGGAAAAGCGTACCACTCAGGGGAGCAAAAAAGTAAAGCACATGTAGATACAAAATGAACAAAGGATTCCTCAAGGGGTGGGACTTTGAAAGACATTAAAAAGTACATGGTATATTATAAAAATACAAAATGTATTGAATCATTGAAAAAAATGAATTAACCACTTCAGCCCCGGACCAATTTGCAGCCAAAGGACCAGGCCCCTTTTTGCGATTCGGCACTGCGTCGCTTTAACTGACAATTGCGCGGTCGTGCGACGTGGCTCCCAAACAAAATTGCCGTCCTTTTTTTCCCACAAATAGAGCTTTATTTTGGTGGTATTTGATCGCCCCTGCGGTTTTTATTTTTTGCGCTATAAACAAAAATAAAGTGACAATTTTGAAAAAAATGCAATATTTTTTACTTTTTGCTATTATAAATATCCCCAAAAAAAATATATAAAAAAACATTTTTTTTTCCTCAGTTTAGGCCGATACGTATTCTTCTACATATTTTTTGATAAAAAAAATTGAAATTAGCGATTATTGATTGGTTTGCGCAAAAGTTATAGCGTTTACAAAATAGGGGATAGTTTTATAGCATTTTTATTAATATTTTTTTTTTACTAGTAATGGCGGCGATCAGCGATTTTTATTGTGACTGCGACATTATGGCGGACACATCGGACATTTTTGACACATTTTTGGGACCATTGTCATTTATACAGCAATCAATGCTATTTAAATGCATTGATTCCTGTATAAATGACACTGGCAGTGAAAGAGTTAACCACTAGGGGGCGGGGAGGGGTTATGGTGTGTGACGTGTGTTTTTTTTTACATTAGGGGGCGGGCTGACGTCTGACGTCATTGATCGGCTTTCCCGATGACAGGGAACAGCCGATCAATGACAGGCAGTGTAGGAAGCGCGGGGAGAGGTTTGTTTATACAGACCTCCTCCCTGTTCTTCAGCTCTGTGACCCGATCGCGGGACACCAGCGGCGATCGGGTCCGCTGGTCCTGCGGCCGTGGTCACGGAGCTCCCAACCGGGTCGCGAGCGTGCCGCTGGCGGCGCGCGTGCGACCCATGGCTGACCTCTTAAAGGACCACATACCTATACGTGGTTTTGCCTAGCCGTGCCATTATCTTGTGATTATCTTACCCGGCTTGTCTCTGACCATCCCTGTTATCCGCATGCACCTGACTTCGACATGTCTGACTACCCTTCTGCCCGATCCTTTGGTACCTCTGCTGTCTGCTCGATTACCGATCCGGCTTGTCTGACTTCCCTGCTCTCAGTAGCCTGGTTCCTGATCTCTGCCTGCAGTCCAGTTCCAGTCTGAGGTCCTGCTCTGGTGTCCTGGTTCCTGGTTCCTGATCCCTGCCTGCAGTCCAGTTCCAGCCTGAGGTCTTGCTCTGGTGTCCTGGTTCCTGGTTCCTGATCCCTGCCTGCAGTGCAGTTCCAGTCTGAGGTCCTGCTCTGGTGTCCTGGTTCCTGGTTCCTGTTGCCAACCTGCTGTCCAGTTCCAGTCTGCTGCACCCACCTGCCGATCCAGCTTCTTCTGGAATCCAGCCAGTCCCCTGGTCCTGTCGGAGGTTCTTCTACACAGCGGTTTCCGAACCATCCTCCGCTGTTGATCCTGCCAGGCGCTCGTGCCACTCCAGACTCTTGTGCTTCCTGTATACCCTACCAGGGCCCTCGAGTCTGAGCCGCAAGAGAGGTCACTCCCTGCAGGTCGGTCTCGCCCACTAGGTACGTGACAACCAGTGGATAACCCTATGAATCAACTATCCATAGGAAATGGACGGAAGAAATCCAACGCGTTTCAACATAAATGGAGAAAGTCTTCTTCAGGGACAATAGGTTATGCAGTTCCACATTTTTCAAGGTTAATCTTATGTGCAGATGACTAGACAAGTGAAGGTCATAACTAAAAACGGGATGAACCAACCACTGAAATGTGTCAATAAGCAAGGAGAAGCAGAACTGCCGAGCAGGGCCCCAGCCTCAAACCCAAGAACCCCAAAAGGGGCCAGAGCATATGGAAGACCGATGAGTCTTAAAAGGAGCTCCGAACATCTTAATCACATAAAGTGCATAAAGTCACTGAATGTAAGGATGGTATAGTAGTGATATGGTAAGATATCAAGAAATTATATCAATCGGGAAACATCAATATTTATGCCACCAATAGAGAACACCAAAGCAGAGACAGAAAAAACATAGATGTAGCCTTAATTAGGTAGAGGCCTATTATAGCAGGCGCCAGCATTCACCATCTCTTCAACGTTTGTGGCTAACGTCTCCGACTTGAAGCGGTAGATACAAAAAAAAAAAGAACCCAGCATTTTCAAAAGTTTCTAAACGAAGTAGAAGCATCCGGCATCTAGTGTGGAAATTCCGACCACAAATTCCGTCTGATTTTTTCCGATGGATTTTGTCCGAAACTGGTGTTGCGTACACACGGTCGGACAAAGTTGACGGAAAATCCGATCATTCCGAACGTGGTGACGTTCATTGCGTATGACGGAACTACGTAGAGGCTAGATAGCTTTGGTCTCATAGTTTGATCTGAGCATGCGTGGCACTTTGTCCGTCGCAATTCTCTACACACGATCGGAAAAAGTCCGATCGGATTTTGTTGTCGGAAAATTTGAGAGCAGGATCTCAAATTTTTTCCGGCGGAAATTCCGAAGGAAAAAGTCCGATGGAGCCCACGCATGGGCGGATTTTCCGACAACATGGTCCGACATTTCTGACCGTGTGTACGGGGCATAACTGGGAATGGAGGCCCAGGATGTAGTGAGGCAAAGGGAGTGGGATATCATTGTCCCATAATAGAGGGTAGGGGAAAAAAAAGAACCCCAAAAAAAAAAAAAAAGTGGGGGCTGCAGGAGGGGAAAGTGAGAAGAGAAAAGGAAGGTAACAGTCAAAATGAGGAAGGAAGAAGGGAAGTGCAGAACTAAGCATGGGGAGAAGGCAGGGAACAGTCAAGACAAGACAAAAGGAAGGAAGGAAAAATGTGTAGACCTAAGCAGGAAGAGAAGACAGAACAGTTATGCAGCGTACACACGGTCGGAATTTCCGATGGAAACAGTCCGATGGGAGCTTTTCATCGGATTTTCCGACCGTGTGTATGCCCAACAGTCTTTTTCTGTCGGAATTTCCGACGGACTTTGAATTGAGAACCTGTTCTCAATTTTTCCGACGGAAAACCTTTCCATCGGATTTTCCGATCGTGTGTATGCAATTCCGACATGCAAAATTCCGACGCATGCTCGGAAACAATTCGACGCATGCTCGGAAGCATTAAACTTCCCTTTTATAGTGCTGTCGAACGTGTTTTATGCCGCTGTGTTATTGACCGTCGGAATTTGGTGTGATCGTGTGTAGGCAACACAGCTTGAGCGGAATTCCATCGGAATTCCGTCGGAAAAACCGTCAGAGTTGCGGTAACTTGCGAAACTTGCGGTAACTTGCGAAATAACTTGCGAAAATACGAATCGATTTGAATTCCGATCGGGTGTACGCGGCATTAGATGGTGTTCCAGAATGGTTCGGAATACCCAAGCTGGCCAGGGGAAGAGTGGGCAGAGAATAAGACCACCTTGGGTTCCACACTTTGAGGAACTTAGCGTGAGAATCAGGAAGTACTGTATACTCAGGGCAGTAGATCTTTTTTTGTTCATACATACAAAAAATACCTCTGAACTTTTGAAATTGAGAATGAGGGGTATGCCAGGGAGAGAATGACCTGTGTGATAATGACAATGTGTGCGGCCAAAACATTATTGTGGGGGGGCTTGAGGGCCAAGGGGAGGAGTCTGCAGATGGATTACAGAAGATAATCAGAAACTGCAGACAGACTACAGGAGATAAACAGAGATTGTTGACGGACTACAGGAGATAATCATAGACTGCAGATGGATTACCCTTATCTTAGGGTCCCTACTCTCCTCTTACATCAATGACTGACCCCCTGCAGATTCTTTTCAGCAGATGGCAGGATAGTCTGACTGTGGTGTGGAGCTGTCATGCACGGACCTTAAGGCCCCTTTCACACCGGGGCGTTTTTCATGCGGTGCAGCGCTAAAAATAGCGCCTGTTCACCGCATGAAAAAAATCCGGCCCCTTTAACTCCAGTGTGAAAGCCGGCGGGCTTTCACACTGGAGCGGTGCGCTAGCAGGATGACAAAAAAAGTCCTGCTAGCAGCATCTTTGGTGTGTTCACCGCTCCTATACCGCTCCTTCCCATTGATTAGAATGGGACACCGCGGTGAAACCGCGGCAATACCGCCGCAAAGCGCTGCTACGGCGGCGCTCTGCGGGGGGTGTTTTAACCCTTTTTCGGCCACTCGCGGGGGGTAAAACCGCACCGCACCGCGAGCGGCCGAAAACCGCGGTGAAAACGACGGTAAAGCAGCGCTAAATATAGCGCTGCTTTACCGTCACCGCGGCTCACCGCCCCAGTGTGAAAGGGGCCTAAAGGGGTTGTTAACCCTCATGTTGCATTAAGGTGAAAAAATGTCTGACACTGACCGCCCCCCCAGCCCCCCCCCCCCCTTTTTACTCACCTGAGCCCTTTTGTTACCTCGGCGGAGACGCGCTCTACCTCTCTGCCTGTTGTATCGGCTCTTGATTGGATGGATTGATAGTAGCGCAATCCAATGACGTGGGCACCCGGGGGCGTGGCCGAGTCCGGCATTCTGTGTCTATGGACGCAAATGCTGGACTCGGGAGCATGCCCACACTGTATCCCCCAGGGAGAGCACTTCTCCTAGGGGGTTTACTGATGCATGGAGGAACTGATAGCGCCGCCAGGGGACCCCAGAACAGGAGGATCGGGGCCACTCAAAATGAACTGCACAGTGGAGGTAAGTTTGACATGTTTGTTTTTTTTAAAAAAAACAAGGGTTTACAACCCCTTTAATTTTCTGGTGCAGTCCAAGGCACTGAAGCTAGGAACTGATCCTCTTCTCCTCCTGCTCCTCCTACTTGCAGTACATTTGAATTTTTTTTTAAGGCGCCATGCAGTGTGCACAGGGTCAGCGGACCCCCCGCCCAAGCAAAGCCAAGTTGTCTGTTCGTTAGCGGAGTGCCCGAGCCAAGATGTTAGTAGGGCATCCCGCCCCCCGCCTGAGCTGAGCCGAGCCTTCTGTCCATCTGTCAGCGGAGTGCCCAAGCCAAGATTTTAGTAGGGCGCCCCACCCCCTGCCCAAGCCCTGCCCAGGCCGAGATGAGCCGAGCCGAGATCTAAAGCGGCCTGGAGAGGGCAGAAAGGAGGGAGGAGTGGGAGGCTGACAGCAGCAGCGGCTGGATCGGCACAGGAGCTTGCCTTGTTCCCGTCCATTGACAATTACGGACCGGACGGGGACGAAAGCAAAGCTTACTTTTTTTCACAAACGCAACTCTGTTCTGGGGGAGTTCAGACACCCCAAACCCCCAAACCCCCCCTCTTATCTACGTCCATCTGTATACTGATCATTCTCTCATGAAGCATGAGGGTAGTCAGAATGCTCTTCACCTCTGCAAACCCAACCGAGGGCTTCCTCCAAGCCCTGGCAATGGCACGCTTTGCGGAAATTAAGAGGTAGTTGGCCAGCTTCTGCTGTAGAGGCTTTTGTATGTTCAATGTGTCACACTTTGTACTGTTATGATTGGCCAAAGCCAAAGTCATAAAACATCAAAGTTGCAAGCAAGTCGCACTGAAAGCAAGTCACAAGGCATCCAAGTCTCATCGAAGTCGCAATACAAAGTTGAGCAGAAAACAAAAGGATCAAATCAGAATCTTCTGAAATAACTTCCGAAAATACGAATCGATTTGAAACAAGAATATACTAGACATCAGATGAAAACAGAAGAAAGAAAAAAATAAAACAAATGCATCCATCCCATCTAAGAATTGGTAAGCTGCAATATGATAAACGTTTGCTTTTACATTGCTTTATTTGATGCTCTCTCCAGCTTTGTGGTTTCAAGTAGATCAATAGTAATTACCAGTTAACACTTTACTATTTTGGGCAACTTTGTATCATTTATTTCTATTGTATGGTAAATTATCTCTGCTGGAGCTTCAATGCTGTAAGAGATGAATTTTGAAAAAAAAGAAACTTAGATGTCAGGAGTTCACCATTGTATAATTACCATCTTATTGGTTTTTAAAGAATCAGTCGGGAATAAAACAGACAGCGTGCAACGTGGAAGTATGTAAAGCTGAAAGCTTAACTACAAATAACCAGCTAAGTACAAAGATGAAAAATATGTACGTGAGCCGAATCTGACAAAGGATTAGCACTGGACCCGGACAGACAACATAGCCAGGTCCCTGACTTGCTGTGCAGTTAATCAGTACAGCTTGGTCCAGGATACATCCCTGCTTGCTGATTGGACACAGTGGCGTCACTAGAGTTGGTGTAACCTGGTGCAGTAAAACATGGTGTCACCCCCTACCCTTCTATTTTTGGGCCAGCATTGGAGCTAGTTGGCACGTGTTGTGGTGATCAATAAGGCCTAAAGGATAGCAGGCACTTCCTAATGGCTCAGTCCCTAGGAGCAGTAATGGATGATGGCCAACAGGCCCTCTTACCAGACCCAGCAAAACTGCAGCAGTGATCCCCCAGCTGGATGTTCGCTCACTCTTGGTTGCCCAGGCCAACTCTGGTCAGTAGTATAGCACGTCTGTACCCTGGCAGTGGCTCAGTCTTTCTCTCTCTGGTGGTGCTGGTTAGCAGTGTGGCCCTCCCTCTGGTGGTGCTGGGCAGCAGCATGGCTCTCTCCATGATGGTGCTGGGCAGCGTGGCTCTCTCTATGGTGGTACTGGGCAGCAGCATGGCTCCTTCTCTGGTTGTGCTGGGCAGCGTGGCTCTCTTTGGTGGTGCTGGGCAGCAGCATGGCTCTCTCTATGATGGTGCTGGGCTGCGTGGTTCTCTCTATTTTGGTGTTGGGCAGCAGCATGGCTCCCTCTCTGTTGGTGCTGGGCAGCGTGGCTCCTTCTGGTTGTGCTGGACAGCGTGGCTCCCTCTCTGGTGGTGCTGGACAGCGTGGCTCCCTCTCTGGTGGTGCTGGACAGCGAGGCTCCCTCTCTGGTGGTTCTGGGGTGCAAGGCTCCCTCTCTGGTGCTGCTGGGCAGCGAGGCTCTCTCTCGCTGTTGGTGCTGGGCAGCAGTGTTGCTCTCTCTCTCTGGTGGTGCAGGTACAGCATTGCGCCCTCTCTGGTGGTGTAGGTACAGCGTGGCTCCCTCTCTGGTGATACGAAAACAGCGTGGCACTCTCTCTGGCTTCGCCCAGCAGTCCTCTCTTTTTCCTGTCTCCTGAAGCACTCACTCCCTCAGGTTTTTCCCAGGTTCCTAGCTCTCTCTCTATCCCCTCAGCACAGTGCATGCTGGGGACAGAACGGCAGTCTGCCTATCTAAACAAGGCAGATCGCCTTTCTGTCAGAGAGGAAAATGGAGATCTTGTGTTTCTGCCAAGCAGAAACACGGATCTCTGTTTCCCTCCAGTGTCAGCATCCCCCCCCCCCACAGTTTGAAATCACTCCCTAGGAGCACACTTAACCCTTTGATCGCCCCTGATGTTAACTCCTTCCCTACCAGTGTCATTAGTACAGTGACAGTGCATATGTTTAGCACTGATTACTGTATTGGTGTCACTGGTCCTCAAAAAATTTCAGATTTGTCAGCCGCAATGTCGCAGTCCCACTAAAAATCGCTGATCGCCGCCATTACTAGCAAAAAAAAAAAATAACAAATTAAAAATACCACAAATCTATCCCATAGTTTGTAGATGCTAGAAATTTTGCGCAAACCAATATACGCTTATTGGGATTTTTTTTAATTTTTTTATCAAGATTGTAGCAGAATACATATTGGCCTAAATTGATCAATTCGATTTTGTTTACATTTTTTTTTATTGGAAATGTTTTATAGCAGAAAGTAAAAAATATTGTTTTGTTTCAAAATTGTCTTTTTTTGTTTATAGCGCAAAAACTAAGAACAGCAGAGGTGATCAAATACCACCAAAATAAAGCTCTATTTGTGGGGGGAAAAAAAAGGATGTAAATTGTATTTGGGTACAGCGCCGCACGACCGCGCAATCAGTTAAAACAACGCATTGCCGTATCGCAAAAAAATAACTTGGTCATGAAGAGGGGGGGGGGGGGTAAAACCTTTCGGAGTTGAAGTGGTTAAAGAAGAGGCAATATGGATACTGAATGATTTTTGTATTCTCCCTTTTCTTTATTTATTTCTTTTATCTGTTTTTGTACCTATTTCTCTGGAAAATTTTATAAGAAAAAAGTTGAGTAAAAATAGTTAGTTATGTACGCATACTCGTTTTTTTATGCATTTAAATTTATACACAAGTAGACTGATATAACTGATCATTAAGCAGGTACTTTTCTCCAAGAAAACAAATGTGTGATAACATCAGTAATATTTTACGGCCGTGTGAATGAGACCTAAAAGTCATTTTTGTTGAGACCTTCACATTTTCATTTACTTGATGTTGGATATTTTGAGCATCGTGTTCTGTATGCAGAATAGTAAATTCTCCCTCTAGTGGTCATCGGTATGTTATGGAATGATATTAGCATTCCTTGCTTAACCACTTGTATTCTGTATATGACCAGGCCTTTTTTTTTGCGATACAGCACTACTTTAACTGACAATTGCAACGCTGTACCCAATTAAAGTGTATGTCCATTTTTTTTCCCCCACAGATAGAGCTTTTTTTTGGTGGTATTTTTTTTCTTCACTGTGTTTTTTTTTTTTTGCGCTATTAACCATTTGCCGACTGCTGTCAGCACATATACATCGGCAGAATGGCACAGCTGGGCAAAGTAACGTACCCGTACATTACTTTGAATTTCACCACCGCGCACGCTTGCCGTGAGCGCTGTGACCGCGCCCGCGGAACCCGCGTACTCAATCGCCGCTGGGATACCCGCGATTGTGTCATGGAGCTGAAGAACGGGGAAATGCCGATGTAAACAGCATCTCCCCGTTCTGCCTAGTAACAGGACACTGATCGTCAGGCTCCCTGTCATCGGGAGCAGCGATCAGTGTCGTTTCACTGCTAGCCCATCCCCCAGACAGTTAGAATCACTGCCCAGGACACACTTAACCCCCTCCATTGCCCCCTAGTGGTTAACCCCTTCACTGCCAGTGACACTTTTACAGTAATCAATGCAATTTTATAGCACTGATCGCTGTATTAATGCCAATGGTCCCAAAAATGTGTCAAAATTGTCCAATATGTGTCGGCAATTATGTCACGGTCACGATAAAAATCGCTGATTGCTGATTACTAGTAACAAAAAATAAATAAAAAATGTTAAAAAAAAAGAATTTATTCATCAGTATAGGCCAATATGTATTCTGCTACATATTTTTGGTAAAATAAATCGCAATAAGCTTCTATAGATTGGTTTGCACAAAAGTTATAGCGTCTACAAAATAGGGGATAGATTGATGGCATTTTTATTATAATTTTTTTACTAGTAATGGTGGTGATCCAATCAGTGATTTTTAGTGGGACTGCGACATTGCGGCGAACAGATCAGAAACCTAACTAACATTTTTGACACTTTTTTGGGGAACCAGTGACATGATTACAGTGATCAGTGCTAAAAATATGCTCTGTTAGGCCCCTTTCACGCGGGGCGGATCCGCTCAGCCGGAGATCGATCTGTTGATCTCGGCTGAGCCGGCGGATGACAGGTCCATCTCTGCACACTGAGCAGGATGGGACCTGTCTGAGCCCCGCTGATTTCTATGGGGAGATCGGAGGAAAACGGACAGCATGTCGGTTTTCCTCAGATCTCATCTGATCCGCCAGACGGATGGCTGAACGTTACGCCATATGTCTGTTTGTAGCGGATCGGATGGCAGATGGGTGTCAGCAGACACATCTTCACTGACATCCGCCTGCCCCATAGGAGTCAATGAGTGGCCCCTGTTTTTCAGGCGGATTCAAACGGGCTTATCATGTGAAAGGGGCCTAATTGTACTAATGACACTGGCAGGGAAGGGGTTAACATCAAGGGGCGATCAAGGTAAAATGTGTTCCCTGTTTGTGTTTTCCGACTGTATATGTGACTGGGGAAATACAAATCTTTCTTCCTGCTTAGCAGAAAGACAGGATCTGTATGATCTCCCCTGTCAGAATGGAGATCTGCCTTGTTTACATAGGCAGATCCCCATTCTGTCACTGCGGGGAATGATCGTGGTTTTGCTGATTTGTGCCCACAAAATTGAGTTCACAAGCCGACGTACACCTAAAGCGATTTGCGGTGAATGAGCCAACCTGCCGCAGTATATTGACCAGTGGCGGCTGGTGCTCAAAATTTTTGGGGGGTGCAAACAAACTGAAAAAATTCTGAAAAAAAAACCCCAATTGCAGCCTCACTGTACATCACATGCCTGACGAAGGGGTCCTGCGCGGCTCCGAAACGTTGCACCTTATATTTTTGTGATGTGATTTTTTTTCATTAAAAACCTTTTTTGGACGAAGTTTCATCGATCCATGGTGTGCTGGCAAATATGTACGTTTGCTTGATGTTTCCAGGACCCGACTGGTAATCGCTACAGCACCCGCCATTTTGTTACGAGCCACAAATACCAGGAATGAGTGCGATAGGAATATCAATTTCCCTGTACCATCAATCGCAGCCACTGTGCCAGCCACTGTGCCATCAAACGCAGCCACTGTGTCATCAATTGCCCCCACTGTGACCATCAAACACAGCCACTGTGCCCATCAAACGACTGTGCTTATCAAACACAGCCACTGTGCCATGTTAAACGCAGCCACTGTGCCATGTCAAATGCTGCCAATGTGCCATCAAATGCTGCCACTGCCATCAAATGCTGCCACTGTGCCCCATCAAATACAGCTACTGTGCCCCATCTTATGCAGCCATGGTGCAGCTTCGAATGCAGCCACTGTGCCCATCAAATGCACCCTCACTTACTTACCTTACAAGCAGCTCTGCTCAGGCCGTGCATTCCACAGAGCTGCCAACGTCACTTCCGGTTTCCTTGGAACAGGGAAACCGAAAGTAACCTCTTAACTTGAACAACAAAGCTCCCACCCGTAGTAATACTACGGGCGGAAGCTGTTTGTCACTTTGGAATGCGCTGCAAAGCAGGTCAAAAGCCTGAAAATTAAGCGCCTCGTCTGCAATCTCGTGATTGCATTGGCGTGGCGCTTCCCATAGTGCAATGTGTCCGGCGCCCGAACACAGTGCCCTTAAAGAACATTTAATTTTTTTTTTTTAAGGGGCCTTTTTAAAAAATATATATCTATATATTTTTTTGTGACTGCTGGGTGGGGCATAGTCCATGCTCCCCCTATGGACGGGCCTCCACTGATAATGACGGAGGCTGGTCAGCAAGCGGTTAACCCCATTTTTGCTGAACAAACATGCTGCAACTGCGTGCATTGTACGGAATTGCAGGGCGTTTGCGGCGCTTCCCTATTTACTTCTTGCAGTCTGATCACTGGGGCTGAGGAGATCGAGGAAATGCTTCCTCTTTTCTGCAGCAGACTGATGACCTCATCTTAGCCTAGGCATTGGATTTTCTTATTTTAAATGATTCTGTTGCAATGTATTGCAACATGTCGGGAATGTATTTATGAAGAGTTACTGAAAGGTCCATGGATAATATCATTTGCATTAAACCAACCTTACTGACAAAGATATCTGAAGACCATAAACAAGCATTTTTTGCAGTCCTATCATGTTCACTTCATTAAAAGTGTTTCTCTTTGTGGATAAATCATGTTTCCTCTTTATGACGGAGGGAGACTTGAGTTGTCTTGCTTGCGATGTGTGCAAATCAACATTAATGACTCTTAATGGCGAGCCCAGTGAATAAAATCTACATTACACATGTTTGCAAACCATTTCCCAGCTGTTTATCTACCTACTTCATTGTAAGTCATTAAAGCATTAGATGAATCACACGGCATTATTAACATTCCAGTGTACATTCCGAGGAAAGGATCCGCACTTTGACTTATACAACCATCACTCGTTATCCCCTTAGCCTGCAATTAAAATGTATTCTTGTCTTCACGGTGCATATAATAAAGAGGAATAGGCGACAACGACACAATATGTTATTATTTTGTATCTTTACTTCTATTAGAACTTGCAGTAGTGCGACTTGAAAATATACCATGGTGCCAACATCCCAACGGGATGCCCAACTTTTAAGGCACCATATATTAGACAACTAATATATAACTGTAGTACAATCCCCGTAGGAGTTGCTGAAGTTAGGGTTCCCCATTGCTGCACTAGACATGTGCAATTCGTTGTGTTCCAAATTTGTTTTTTAATTTCAACGAATTAAAGTGATACTAAAGGTTATTTTCTTTTATTAACCACTTCAGCCCCGGACCAATTGGCAGCCAAAGGACCAGGCCCCTTTTTTGCGATTCGGCACTGCGTCGCTTTAACTGACAATTGCGCGGTCGTGCGACGTGGCTCCAAAACAAAATTGGCGTCCTTTTTTTCCCACAAATAGAGCTTTCTTTTGGTGCTATTTGATCGCCCCTGCGGTTTTTATTTTTTGTGCTATAAACAAAAATAGAGCGACAATTTTGAAAAAAAAATTCAATATTTTTTGCTTTTTGCTATAATAAATATCCCCAAAAAATATATAAAAAAACATTTTTTTTTTCCTCAGTTTAGGCCGATACGTATTCTTCTACATATTTTTGGTAAAAAAAATCGCAATTAGCGATTATTGATTGGTTTGTGCAAAAGTTATAGCGTTTACAAAATAGGGGATAGTTTTATAGCATTTTTATTAATAGTTTTTTTTTACTAGTAATGGCGGTGATCAGCGATTTTTATTGTGACTGCGACATTATGGCCGACACATCGGACATTTTTGACACATTTTTGGGACCATTGGCATTTATACAGAAATCAGTGCTATTTAAATGCACTGATTTCTGTATAAATGACAGTTGCAGTGAAAGAGTTAACCACTAGGGGGAGGGGAGGAGTTATGGGCTCATACGTGTGTTGTGTTTTTTACATTAGGGGGCGGGGCTGACGTCTGACGTCATTGATTGGCTTTCCCGATGACCGGGAACAGCCAATCAATGACAGGCAGAGTAGGAAGCGCGGGGAGAGGTTTGTTTACACAAACCTCTCCCCGTTCTTCAGCTCCGTAACCCGATCGCGGGATACCAGCGGCGATCGGGTCCGCTGGTCACGCGGCCGGTGTCACGGAGCTCCCGACCGTGCCATTCTGCCGCAGTATATCTGCGCTAGGCGGTCGGGAAGCGGTTAATAAGAAACATGTCATACTTACCTCCACTGTGCAGCTCGTTTTGCACAGTGTGGCCCCAAACCTCGTCTTCTGGGGTCCCTCTGCGACTCTCTCGGCTCCTCCCCACATCAGATAACCCCCATGGGAGAAGCGCTCTCCCGTGGGGTTACCTTCCGGGCGCGCTTCCGAGTCCAGCATTCGGCGTCCATAGAGGCCAAATGCAGGACTCGGCCCTCCCCCCTGGCGCCCGCGTCATTAGATTTGATTGACAACAGTGGGAGCCAATGGCTGCGCTGCTATCAATTTATCCAATCAAGAGCCGAGAACCCCGGGCAGAGAGAGAGTGCGTCATTGTTGAGGGTTCAGGTAAGTAAAATGGGGGGCTGGGAGGCCGGTCACTGACAGGTGTTTTTTCACCTTAATGCATAGGATACATTAAGGTGAAAAAACACGAACCTTTACAACCCCTTTAAACCCGTTTAACAAGTTTTTCTGAATATTCGTAAATTAGAATATTCTAAAATTCGTAAATTTGTAACTTAGAAAATTTGGAAATTCGGAAACTTGAAAATTTGAAAACCCGAAAATTTGAAAACCTGAAAAAAAATAACTAACTAATAATTAACTTAACTATTACTAACTATTACATTATAGGTATTGGCAAAATGTTTTAAAAATGTACCATATATCCAAGATTGGACACCAACTGTTGGAATGTTATTATTTGAAATCTATGTTCTTTACTTATCGGTAGCGTAATTGTATTGATAATACTTGTTATGCAACGTCAAATTTAATAAAATATGATTGATATAGTATAGTAACGAATACAAATTTATCCAAAGTTACGAATTATCCAAAATAACGAATGCCGTATCTAAACGAATGGAACATAACAAATTATTAATAATAAATAACAATAATAAAATTTTTTATTATTATTTATTATTAATTCATTCTGTTTAGACATTCGTTATTTTGGATAATTCGTAAGTTCGGATAAATTCATATTCGTTGCGTTCACTAACAGCCAAATTTGAAAGGTGTCCCTCTCTGTCCTCATCGCAGTGCATCCCTCTCTGTCTGTCCACAGCGTCCCTCTTTGTCCCTGGCGTCCCTCTCTGTCCTCATCGCACTGCATCCTTCTCTGTCCCTGTTGCCCACCTCTGTCTTCATCGCATCGAGTGGGGCTGCACTGATGAGGCTGCACTGATAGGATGCACTAATGGGCACTGACAAGGCTGCACTGTTGGGCACTGATGAGGCAGCACTCTTAAGCTGCACTAGGCTGTACTCATGGGCACTGATAGGCTGCACTGATGAGGCTGCACAGATGAGGCTGCACTGATGAGGCCGCACTGATTGGCTGCACTGATGGGCACTACTGAGGTTGCACTGATGGGCACTGATAAGCTTTATGTTGATATTGTTCAAAAGTTGTTGTTAATATTTATTTTTGGAACTTTATTCTGCATAAAATATTTAACAGTGTAATTTCATGAGATAATTTACAAGGGAGTGTTTAGGGGCGGGGCAGGGTAGGGTTGTATTTAAATTAGGGGTGCATGAGTTTAGTCAGGCCTAGGGCAGCACATAACCTAAATACACCACTGCCTGGACCTCCTAACAAACTCCCGCTGTGTACAACAGTGGTGGCCGCTCCGTACGGCCCCCTAATCTATCCGCCCAGCCCCTAATCTACATGCAGGGCACCGGACGCATGGATTTTTTATGTTGTTTTTTTTAAAGCACATAAGAGCCTGAGGGTGGGATTGGGGCACAGAGCAACCAAACGAAAGGGGGGGGGGGGGCAGGTGGTTTGTTTGCTGCCCCCCCAAAAAAAATTAGAGCACCAGCCGCCACTGGCGTACAATCACAGCGGGTGTCAGCTGGGGGGGGGCACCTGACTGGAATACTCCTAGACTGTTGCTAGGATGTTGCTAAGTGATGCCTAGTCGTTCCTGCTCACCGCCACCATCACAGGAGTGAGCTCTCAAACTATGAGCTCAGACTACTGCACCAGGGGAGAGAAAGAGCATGTGAGGGGGTTTGAATCAGAGACAAAGCTCACTTCTGTGATGGGGGGAGGTGAGCAGTAATGACTAGGCCTCACTTAGCAACACCCTGGGAGTATTCCAGTCAGGCTTCAGGAGGTACCCAAATGGCCTACACCTATAGCAAGGGCATACCTCCCAACTTTTTGAGATGGGAATGAGGGACACCTATCAGCAAAAGTGTGCAGGCATAGGACACACCCCTCGCCACTCCCCCTTAAAGAGGAATTGTACAAAAAACAAGATTGGTAAAACCCACAAGTGTTTTTTTTACCACTACTACTCCTTTATATTGGCTTTTGGAATTTACAAATGCAGCAATTTAGAAATCAGATGAAAGGTTTAACGCTGGAAAACATTTTTTGATAGATAAAAAGTGCATTTTATATACATCTATATGGATCAGACCAAAATGAGGGACAAATGAGGAGGAATGCGGGACAGAGGGACATTACTCGAAATCAGGGACAGTCCCTCGAAATCAGGGACAGTTGGAAGCTATGCAAGGGCATTACTCAACTTTAATCAGAAATGTTTGTTTTTATCTAAAAACACCCCTTTTCTGCATAGTCAGTTTTTTGGTAAAGGTGAACTAACTCTGTAAGGCAGATGGAGTGCGGTAAAAATGTGGCTCAATTGCATGATTTTACTGCCCCCCCCCCCCCCAACCAAAGTGTAAATGAGCCCTTACCCTATAGGTGCATTAATGCCTTTTAACTTCCCGACCGCCTCCTGCACATATACGTCGGCAGAATGGCACGGCTAGGCAAAAGCATGTATATATATATATACGTCCCCTTTAATTGCCTAGCAGTGGGACCAGCGGACCCGATCGCCGCTGGTGTCCCACGATCGGGTCACAGAGCTGAAGAACGGGGAGAGGTCTGTGTAAACAAACCTCTCCCCGCGCTTCCTACTGCCTGTCACTGATCGGCTGTTCCCTGTCATCGGGAACGCCGATCAGTGACGTCAGAAGTCAGCCACGCCCCCTACTGTAAAAAAAAACACACACACGTCACACTAACTCCTCCCCACCCCCTAGTGGTTAACTCCTTCACTGCCGCTGTCATTTACATAGGAATCAGTGCATTTAAATAGCACTGATTTCTGTATAAATGACAATGGTCCCAAAAATGTGTCAAAAATGTCCGATGTGTCCGCCATAATGTCGCAGTCACAATAAAAATCGCTGATCTCCACCATTACTAGTAAAAAAAAAAAATATTAATAAAAATGCTATAAAACTATCCCCTATTTTGTAAACGCTATAACTTTTGCCCAAACCAATCAATAATCGCTAATTGCGATTTTTTTTACCAAAAATATGTAGAAGAATACGTATCGGCCTAGCCTAAACTGAGGGAAAAAAAATTTTTTTTTTTATATATTTTTTGGGGATATTTATTATAGCAAAAAGTAAAAAATTTTGTTTTTTTTTTTTTGTCTCTATTTTTGTTTATAGCGCAAAAAATAAAATCCGCAGGGGCGATCAAATGCCACCAAAAGAAAGCTCTATTTGTAGGAAAAAAGGATGCCAATTTTGTTTGGGAGCCACGTCGCACGACCGCGCAATTGTCAGTTAAAGCGACGCAGTGCCGAATCGCAAAAAGGGGCCTGGTCCTTTCGCTGCAAATTGGTCCGGGGCTGAAGTGGTTAAAAGCCAGGGCAAATTGAATGTGAAGGAGGGATTTCACTGTTATGATGTTATGAGATTTGCACAAGACTTTCACCTTTTGCGCTGCCCGCTACGGCTAAAAAAAAGGGCGCGTCTACCAAAAACCTAACAAATCTTCTTTAAATGGCGGTACTCCGGCGGTGGAAGTTCAGAGCGAATACCCAGGACTTTGAAATAACTTTTATGATTATTTTTTCTGTCTGTCCTAAAGAAAAACAGCCGCGTTCATAGACAGATTCTCATTACGCCGAGAGTAACGGCTTTCTGTAAAGATATTTGGTCCAAGTGATGATTATAGCTGTTGGAATGAAGACATTGGTGATGACAGATTGTCTCCACAAGGAGGGAGGAGATTGGAAAAAGGGGGAAAGAGCCAAAAGAACAATGGAATCTGCGGTCGCCTTATAACAGACATAACCTTGTAAGCGCCGAGAAGACGAGAAACAATCTTCACACTGATGGCTTAGAATATAACACCGGTGACGTCCGCGGGCAGCTTGACAGCTTATTTTAAGGATGGAAGCAAACATGGCATTTTGCGATTTTCATCTGCTCACTTAATACCTCGACTGATGTATCTGCAACCTCCTGTACATCTGCATGATTTAACTTTCCCCGGCTTAGTCAGCTTACAGACTCCTGATAGAAAAGAAAATGATAGAGAAAGAAAATATCCTCCATATTCACGGGATTCTCTTCAACACCATATTTGTGCTTTTCCTCTGATTTCCTGTGATCTTCTCTTGATCCCTGTGTGTTTAAAAGTTCTAGATCTTACCAGCTGCGGTTAAAGTAAACCTCTCAGTAACTTTACATGTCTTCGTGAATAAATTCTTGGCATACCCAGGGCTGGTGCAAGGATTTTTGACACCCTAGGCGAAACCTCATTTTTCCGCCCCCCTCATTGGCTCCACCCCTGACTCCACCCCATATGTCCTGCCCATGAATACCCCACCTTTTTAATGAAACGTCCATCAAATGCAGCCTCACCAGCGTCCATCAATACAGCCTACCAGCGCCCTTCAAATGAAGCCTACCAGTGCCCATCAAATGCAGCCTCACCAACGCCCATCAAATGCAGCCTCACCAGCACCCATCAATACAGCCTATCAACGCCCATCAAATGCAGCCTACCAACGCCCATCAAATGCAGCCTCACCAGCGCTTATCAATGCAGCCTACCAGCGCCCATCAATACAGCCTCACCAGCGCCCATAAAATGCAGCCTCACCAGCGCTCATCAATACAGCCTACCAGCGCCCATCAAACGCAGCCTCACCAAGCCCATCAAATGCAGCCTCACCAGCGCCCATCAATGCAGCCGACCAGTGCCCATCAAATGCAGTCTACCAGCGCCCATCAAATGCAGTCTAACCAGCGCCCAACAAATGTAGCCCCAACACGACCCATCATATGCAGCCTCACCAGCGCTCATCAATGCAGCCTACCAGTGCCCATCAAATGCAGCCTCACCAGCACCCATCAATACAGCCTACCAGCGCTCATCAATACAGCCTACCAATGCCCATCAAATGCAGCCTCACCAGCGCTCATCAATGCAGCCTACCAGCGCCCATCAAATGCAGCCTCACCAGTGCCCATCAATACAGCCTACCAGTGCCCATCAATACAGCCTACCAATGCCCATCAAATGCAGCCTCACCAGCGCCCATCAATGCAGCCTCCCAGCGCACATCAAATGCAGCCTCACCAGCGCCATCAATGCAGCCTCACCAGCACCTATCAATACAGCCTACCAGCGCTCATCAATGCAGCCTACCAGCGCCCATGAATACAGCCTACCAGCGCCCATCAAATGCAGCTTTACCAGCGCCCATCAATACAGCCTACCAACACCCATCAAATGCAGTCTACCAGCAACCATCAATGAAGGTTTGCTTGCTTCCATTTATTCAGGAGTCGGGACACAGACACAGTCCTCCACCGCCATTGTGCCTCTGACACTATGTGTGAACAGAGCTGCGGCTACCTGCTGATGCTGAGACTTAGTTGCTTGTTGCAGAGAGAAGAGAGTAGGAACACCAGTCGTCGGGCACCCGAGGCAGCAGTGCACCCTAGGCAGCTGCCTAGTGTGCCTAGTGGTAGCACCGGCCCTGGGAATACCACAGTACACAGCCACATTTTCAGGTGCTAAGACAACAAAAATTCCTTAAAAAAGCTCTATTTTAATTCCATATACTGTTAATTAAAATCATATTTAAAAAAGTGCTTGAGCCATGGAGATGCCAGTGGGACACCTTACAAGCAATACTTGTTACCCCAATACTTGGTAAACCATCCATTGAGATTTGCATTCTGGCTCCCCCCTCTTAGGTTTGAGCAACAATACAGCCGACACTGGGACCATATCACCTCTTCTATAGCCTCTTTAGCGCCACTTTGGAAACTATCGACAGAAACGTTGTTGTTATTAACGGTTGTTGGGATCAGATATTTTTTGATAGATATGGATGTGGCTTCTTAACTCCTGGCAACACTCCTCCTGAAGAAGCCGTTGTCGGCAAAACATGTAGAGGAAATAAAAGTGTATCCCTAATGGAAAGGAACAAACAACTGTATTCTTTGCTGTATATGAAAAATGAAGCCGTATGTTGTTTTTTAATATGATTTTAATGTATATGGCAGCGGTCCCCAACCGCCCTGGCACCTGATCCCCAATCCCCTCCATGACCCGGGGGGGGGGGGGGGGGTTGTAGCCTGTGTCTTACCAGTTCTATTAGATCCTGTCCCTGGCCTGGCTCTCTTTGCTCCCCTTCTCCCTCTTCATGAGCACAGAGAGGGAAGGGAGTAGCTGTGCTTGGAGAAGGTAAGTGGGTGCCCTCTGGTGGTCAGAGAGTGGCAGTACAGGTTGTGCCAGCTTGCTCTGCCCGCCGTGCAGCCATGCTCCCAGCAGGCCACGGACCAACACCGGTCTGCAGCCTGGGGGTTGGGGATCCCTAGTATATGGAATCCAAAAAAAAAAAAGCTTTTATGGAATTTTTGTTGTCTTAGCACCATAAAAATCCTGTGTATGTTCTGGTTGGACTATAAAATATTTTAAAGGGATGTAAGTGCAAAAATGATGGCTATAGGTTCCATCCCTGGACCCAGTATTACTTTATGTATACTACATTCTGGTCACTAGATAGAGCTGTCAATACAGGTATTAATCTCTTAGAAATAATACGGGACCTTTAGAAATTCCTTTAGACAATCGTGCAACTAATGTTTTATAAATATTCCCCTGAGACTGATTGAGTGAAACAGAGGAAAAGGGGTACTTTTTTAATTTTCTTTCTGAAAATATGTGCCTTTAGAATATATATCAAGTACAAAATATTAGACAGGTGCAATTCGTTTAGTTACGAATTCGTTTTCCGTTCAAATTCGTTATATTCGTTCATTCGTTATCGTACGAATGAACGAATGGTCTACTAAAAATTCTAACGAATAACGAACTATCGAAAAGAACGAATATGAAAAACAACGAAAATACAAAATAATTAAATTAGAAACAACGAAACTATGAAAGAATGAAAATCCAAAAAACGAAAACAGAAACAACGAAAATACCGAACAAAGATTCAAAAATAACGAAAATCAAAATGAACGAAAAAAATCGAAATTACGAATATTCGGAAAATGGAAATCAAAACAACGAAAATACAAAATAACAAAAATTCTGCTGATCGAGAATTCTAAAGAACGAATAATAGTTCTGATTCTGAAATATTCCATCCAGAGTCCAGATAGGGTGTGGTTGGGTCGGTGGCGCTGTGTTTTGGTGGATTTTTGAGTTAAGTTCTGACTTGTGAGAGAGAAATTCTTTGTTTCTTAACCACTTCAATACCGCGTCATAGTCATATGACGCCCACAAGGTGGATCTCCCATCCTGGGTGGGCGTCATATGACGTCCTCGCATTCCCGGCCGCCTGGGCATCGCTCGGGACCCGGTGCGAGTGCCCGGCGGCCGCGATGTCCGCCGGGCACCTGCGATTGCCCGTTAAAACAACGGGACCGCGCGGGACCGTGGAGCTGTGTGTGTAAACACACAGCTCCACGTCCTGTCAGCGGAGAGGAGACCGATCATGTGATCCCAGTATGGAGGAACACATGATCGGTCTCCTCCCCTTGAGTCCCCTCCCCCCACAGTTAGAATCACTCCTATAGGGAACACATTAACCCCTGCAGCGCCCCCTAGTGTTAACCCCTTCCCTGCCAGTCACATTTACACAGTAATCACTGTAATTTTATAGCAACGATCGCTGTGTAAATGTGAATGGTTCCAAAAATGTGTCAAAAGTGTCCGAAGTGTCCGCCGCAATGTCACAGTCACGAAAAAAAAATCGCAGATCGCCGCCATTACTAGTAAAAAAAAAAAAAAAAAAATTCAATAAATCTATGCCCTATTTTGTAGACGCTATAACTTTTGCGCAAACCGATCAATATACGCTTATTGCGGATTTTTTTTACCAAAAATATGTAGAAGAATACGTATCGGCCTAAACTGAGGAAAAAAATAGTTATTTATTATAACAAAAAGTAAAAAATATTGTGTTTTTTTTCAAAATTGTCGCTCTTCTTTTGTTTATAGCGCAAAAAATAAAAACCGCAGAGGTGATCAAATACCACCAAAGAAAGCTCTATTTGTGGGAAAAAAAAAGGACGTCAATTTTGTTTGGGTGTAACGTCGCACGACCGCGCAATTGTTAGTTAAAGCGACGCAGTGCCGAATCGCAAAAAGTGCTCTGGTAAGGAAGGGTGTTTAAAAGCCCTGTATTGAAGTGGTTAAACATGTAAATAGCATACACATTACATAAAATTATGAATTATGCTCCGATTACGAATCTACGAAAACAATGTTACGAAAGTACGAATAAATCAATCTTACGAAAGTACGAATGTAACTAAATCTACGAAAATACAAATTTCGAATCAACGAAAATTAGATTAACGGAAATACTAATCTTTTTAAATCAACGAAAATATAGCTCTTCCGAAAATACGAACGCGTCCGAATACGAAATATAACGAAAATACGAATTTCGAATAAACGAAAATTAGACTACCGGAAAAACGAATCAACGAAAGAATAACTCTTACAAAAATACGAACGAGTCCAAATACGAACACCGACGACTTACGACTTACGAAATTACGAATCGTTACGAATCAACGGAAACGAACAGAAACTAAACTAAACTAAACAATTTTTTTATTGTGCACATGTCTACAAAATATGTCTTTTTTTTTTAATATTAAAGTTTTGTTGCATCCTAAAAAAAAAAAAACAACAGCATAATTTTCATTGGAATCAAAATTTATGACAGATTTATTGCAGAATCAATAGTGGAAATGTGCCCAAAGGTAGTATGCCAGTGTGGGTAAAAATAAAAAAAACCTTAGCAAGACAGTAAATTTTCTTGAAGGCAATAAAGTCATGCTCCGTCTACCCTCATTGAAGGTAATGGCACCATCTGGGCTTTGGAATAAAAGTGACCTTTCGGTTTTCATACTACTAAAAGGTCAATGTAGTCATATGGATTATTGATTCCTATTGATTAAACATAAGAATTCATGTTTATTTATGTTGCTTGTAATTACAGATTGATTTGGGTATTTATTACCATTATCTTTGTTATCTGTCCATTAGTTCCATACATTTTGCCTTCAGGCGGATAACACAAGAACAGCACTAGGCATGGTACAAGTATTTATAGCTGACAAAAAGAGTACATAGAAAGGTTATTTTGTTTTGCTTTGTTTTAGATATAGTGCGGAAGGGTTAGAAGCCCTGTTAGGGCTTTATTACTTTCTGCATCCCCGTTGCAGAGATTCACTCTCTCTTTGTGCTGGTGACCATTATCATTGGGACAGGAAGTGATGGGAAGTCATGGGGGTACATTAGGGACATCTATTACAGTGACAACTGTCTAAGTGGGGGGTTCTTCCTTGCTTCTCGCTGTGTTCTGGACAGGAATTTAAATAGCATCCCCCCAAGTAAAAGTAAACTTACAGGAGTTTAAACCCCTCTCTACTGTTTGATCTACTGATACCAACAAGAGGGCACAACGAAGGGATGAAATTCCTTGAATAATGAGGCATAGTTCCTCCCAATGATACCAGTGATAAGGATCAATGACATGAACTATGGGGTACAATTCCTCCCAATGACACCAACAATGAGACGCAATTCCTCCCACTGACACCAACAGTGAGGCACAATTCCTCCCACTGACACCAACAGTGGGGCACAATTCCTCCCAATGGCACCATGGGGCACAATTCCTCCCACTGACACCAATAAGGCAGAATTCCCCCAATGACATCAATGATGGGGCACACTTCATCCCAATGACACCAACAATAAGGCACAATTCCTTCCAATGACAGCAACAATGGGACCCAATGATGTCAATGATGGGGCACACTTCCTCCCAATCACACCAATGATGAAATGCAATTCCTCCTACTAACACCAACAATGAGGCACAATTTCATCAACGATGGGGCACAATTCCTCCCACTGACACCAATGATGGGGTCCAGTGACATCAATGATGAGGCACACTTCATCCCAATGACACCAACAATGGGGCACAATTCCTTCCAAAGACAGCAACAATGGGACCCAATGACATCAATGATGGGGCACACTTCCTCCCAATCACACCAATGATGGAATGCAATTCCTCCCACTAACACCAACAATGAGGCACAATTTCTCCCAATGACACCACTGATGAGGCCCAATGACATGAACAATGGGGTACAATTCCTCCCAATGACAACAACGATGGGACGTAATTCCTGCCACTGACACCAACAGTGAGGCACAATTCCTCCCAATGACCAGCAATGGGGCCCAATTACATCAACGATGGGGCACACTTCCTCCCAATCACACCAATGATGGAATGCAAATAACCCCACTAACAAAAACAATGAGGTACAATTCCTCCCAATGACATCAACGATGGGCACAATTCCTCCCACTGAAACAAGAAATGGAGCGTTATTTTTTCCCACTGATATCGGGGCCTTTTCTACTCTACTCTCTCAATGGCAGTAGTCAAACTGCGGCCCGGGGCCAGATACAGCCCTTGGGGTGCTTTTGCACTCACTGATACCACCAATAAGGCAGAATTCCCCCATTGACACCAATGAAGGGGGCACAATTCCTCCCAATGACATAAACGATAAGGCACAATTCCCATAAGGCACAATTCCTCCCAATGACACCAGCGATGGGGCCCAGTGACATCAATGATGGGGCACAATTCCTCACACTTTTTTTCCTTTTATGGATTGAACCGGATGGTAGACACGGGCATGAAGAAAAAATTGTTTTGTTTCATATAGATTCGGTAATCTAGTTATTTTGTTTTGTTAAATTCGGGTTGATACGTTCAATTTGTATTTGGGATTTGTATTTGGAATTCGTTTTATGTCTTTTTCAATTTTTTTTTTAATTTACCGGACGGACTTGTGTCTTTTTTCAACCAAACTAACTATGTAAATGTGACACCAATGATTGGGTCCAATGACATCAACGATCAGGCACAATTCCTCCCACTGACCCCAATGAAGGGGTCCAATGCCATCAACGATGGGGCACAATTCCTCCCAATGACGCCAATGAAGGGGTCCAATGACATCAATGATGGGGCATAATTCCTCCCACTGACACCAATGATGGTGTCCAATGACATCAATGATGGGGCACACTTCCTCCTGACACCGATGATTGGGCCCAATGACATCAATGATAGGGTACAATTATTCCCAATGACACCAGTGATGGGGTCCAGTGACATCAATGATGGGGCACAATTCCTCCCAATGACACCAATGATGGGTCCAATGACATCAACGATGGGGCACAATTCCTCCCATTGAAACAAGTGATGAGGAATTATTAATTGTCCGATGGAGCTAACACACGGTCGGAATTTCCGTCAAAAAGCTCCCATCAAACATTTTCCGTCGGAAAATACAACCATGTGTATGGGGCATAAGAAACAATTTAACACATTAGTGGGATATTTATCACCAAAATTGCATATGTGAACATTATGTGTTGTTCTAAAAACGGTGTAATCAGTATATATTGATCCAATATAATCCACCGTGAAAAACAGTCCATAAATGAAAAGAAAGTGAAAAAAGTATGGTGCCAACAGCCAAGAGATCGAGAATAAATGCTGTCTCCTTCCCTTCACCAAAGAAGCCAGTCACCAAAACCTTAGTGGGATGTCCTCTTACCAGAGTTTGTGGACCCCCTATGTACAGGCTCCCTTGAGCGGTGTTTGAACCAGACAGCACAAGCTCTGGGATGGTGTCCCAGGGTATGGATCCAGAAAAGTACCTCCAACTCTCCATATGTAGTACGTACGAATAAAGAGCACTAAATAGTGTAAAACTCTTATGCCCCGTACACGCGGTCGGAAATTCTGACAGAAAATGTCCGATCGGACCATGTTGTCGGAAAATACGCCTGTGTGTGGGCTCCATTGGACTTTTTCCGTCGGAAATTCCCACGGAAAAATTTTGAGAGCAGGATCTCAAATTTTCCGACAACAAAATCCGATCGGACTTTTTCCGATCGTGTGCCGAGAATTCCGACGGACAAAGTGCCAGGCATGCTCAGATCAAATTACGAGACCAAAGCTATTGGCTACTGGCCTCTACGTAGTTCCGTCGTACGCAACGAACGTCACCACGTTCAGAATGATCAAATTTTCCGACAACTTTGTCCGACCGTGTGTATGCAACACCAGTGTCAGACAAAATCCGTCTGAAAAAATACGACGGATTTTGTGGTCGGAATTTCCGACCGTGTGTACGAGGGCTTATACAAATTTTTATTAAAAGTGAGTGCTACTCACATTAGTATAAAACACATGTACATGTCTTTGTAAACAACTCCAGATCAAGCAAGATGGCATCCGCCTCCACTTCCAGGTAACGTACTAACGTGATCAAGCCACTCCACCCTACGCATTTCGTCACCAAATGTAGGGTGGAGTCCTGTAGGACTCCTACAGGTTACTACTTATGGAGAGTTGGAGGTAGCTTCCTGGATCCACACCCTGAGAAACCATCCCAGAGATTGTGCTGTCTGGTTCAAGCACCGCTAGAGGGAGCGAATCCCCAAAAGCCCTTTAGACCCACCTGTACATAGGGAATGCATGAACTCTGGTAAGAGGACATCTCACTAAGGTGTTGGTGACTGGCTTCTTTGGTGAAGGGAAGGAGACAGCATTTATCCTCGATCTCTTGGCTATTGGAACCATACTTTTTTAACTTTTTTTTAATATACGGACTGTTTTTCACCAGGATTATATTGAATTAATATGTATTGATTACACAGTTTTTAGCACAACTGGAAGGGTTTGCCAGAAACCACCAACCCCCGGCTGTTACCTTGACCACTCTCCAGTCTCCATATCTCAGTGCTGCCAACCTACGAGAAATTTACTGACACGACACCCAAAATTTACTGGCACAGCAACATTTTTACTGCCATTTACAAAATTTCAGTTTGAAGTGCAAATTTCAGTATTTAGACTACAAACAAGTACAATATGCAATTCGAAATGTGATTTAAGGTGGATATTAAGGCAAAAAACATTAAATATTTTATTTTCGAAATAGTAAGTGAGTAGGGACAAGAAATTAGAATGGGCAGGCACACGTGCATGAAATTGACTCTCACAGTGACACTGACAGCAGCACAGATGATGATGATGACACGTCACCGACATGTCACGTCCCCTTATGAGTCACAGTGACAGTCTCTCTCCATGCCAGGTGGTCCCTTCAGTCCACTCCAGTCCAAACAGCACTGAAAGTCCCGCTCTCGGCTTGCCTTGCTCCCGTACCACAGAACCAAATACAAGGCTTCGGCCGCTCCCCTAGGCCTCCTTGCACCACATGACATGCTTAGGCACTGCCTCCACCAGACCCACCCCCCGCACTTGTGCCGCCCAAACACACTAGCATGCACTCGGATGGTCGCGGCTGGTGCTGAACCATACCTGTGCATGCGCATTTACTGGCAGGAGAAAAATGCCTGTTTTTTACTGGCTGCCAGTAAAAATACTGGCGGTTGGCAACACTGCCATATCTGTACCTTATCTGATCGCACTGTGTATGTCCCGGTGTCCTGTCGGATTGTGTCTCCTATCATATACTGTCCGCTGTGTACTGCGCATGCGCTGTACACAGGACAAGCAGATTCTGAAAATAGCCGAAAGATGAACGACGCCTGCGCCGTGAGTCCAGGTTCAAGCCCCACTATCCAAGTGGACATAGAGTTAGAATAAAAAAGAGCCGAGCGCAGCGAGGCCGTGCCTGAAGTGTGGCAAGCGAAGCGAGCCTGCGAGGGGCCCTCTAACTTTCAAGCATGCTCCTTTACCTCCCCAGTGGGCAGCATTCAGCAGAAAAGATGGTGGATGTGACCTCAGGGACATGATATGCAGCATCTATTTACATATCAATGCCACGGTCCACGGCTATTTACATATTAATGCCGCCACTTACATATCAATGTCAAAGTAAACACAGAGTCTGTAGGTGAGTCATCTGTACATGGCAATAGGACAGAGCTGGGCAGCAGCAGAAGTTTACACTGAGATATCGGGACCCAGCACAAGACTAAAACTTTAACGTAAAAGGGAATTTAAACCAGGATAGTTGACAAGTATGAGGCAGCTGCTTTGGGTCCCACTGCAATGCTCGGGCCCAGGGCAGCTGCCCCTTTTGCCCTACCTTAAAAACTAGCACGACTACCGGCCAGTGCCGGGACAAGGTCATCCAGTGCCCAGGGCAAAGATGCCAAACTGCGCCCCCCTTTTCCCTTCCAGGGATACCATTGCGCCAGGGGCAGCCGTCCCTCCTGCCCACCCCTTGTCCCGGCCCTGCTACCGGCACTTGTGCGACTTTGCACTCTTACGCCACCTATCTACTCTATCATTGGCCCCCAAGTCAGAGGTGTAACCAGGCTCTTCCTGCATGGTACGTGACAGCAGTGGCGGGACAAGGTCATTTAGAGCCCAGGGCAAACATGCCAAATTGTGCCCCCCCCCTCCCCCCAAGATGTATGGGCATTATGTGTCCCATCCCCACTCCCAACACAAATCTCCCCAATTCACAACTCCTAGCACACCCTCCCTAAATTTGCCCTCCTAAAACAATTCTTACCCCCTGAAGCCCCCCAAATTCCCCTTTTTAACACAAATTCCCTCCCCCTAATCACCTTGTGGTGCCCCCCCACCTCACATGATACCACAGTGCCCAGGGCAACCGTCCCTCCTGCCCACCCCTTGTCCCGGCCCTGCGTGACAGCAACACTTTATGTTCACATATGAAATATAGATTACAGGCCCATGAAGTAGAGGAAGTGTATGGATTATTTTTGTAGAATAAGGCTATCATTTGGTGTCACTTTAATGAATACATAAGTGCCTTTTATATCTGCCAGGGGTTCAGCTTTAAAGGTAATTCTTTTCACCGTAGCGGAATGTTCTTTAATTTCAGGGCCACAATCCTCCATAAATCTGCATATTGTCTACAACTGCTGTTTGTTAGATTAAATGGAGCTTTAAATGAGGCTCGGCCTTTAGCAAACGTTCCGAGGCAGCCTAGGCAAGTGCTTTCTGCCGGCCCGGGGAGCCCAATGATACCGATCGCCTTCTCTACCGCGTTTGTCTGTGTGTAAAACACAATTTCATTAAAGGACCTTTCATCGCTTCCTTGAAGCAGGTCGCTTGACTTTATAGCCTCATAAACCTTTCTCGCATGGCCTTGTTGCTGAAAGGATTCATGGCTTCTCAGCCCGCTTCTATGGCCGTCCCTAGAATTGCGGGCAAATCTTGTTTTTTTTTTCTTCCCATGCTGATGAGACGCCCCGCTCAGCTATTATAATGTATCTTAATATGGCAGGATGGATGAAAGATGGAGATGTTGTTGTTTTCAAAAGAGTCGTTTTTCTTCTTAATAAGCATACAAATGGTGGTGTCGCTCACAAATAACATTTTCATTTAGAGCTCATCCATCCACCGGCATCCTACCCTAGTATGTCTTAAAGCAGAATTCCAGGTAAAAAACAAAACAAAAAATCGAATAGCTCCCTAAAAGATTAAATATAATAGGCAGACTTTGCTGCAATACTCACCTTCACTCCAGTACTGGCCCCTTGGTAATTCTTTTTGCCCATGAGATATTTGAAGTCTTCCAGGTTGAATGATAACCACCATCCCCCAGCCCACTTCCTGTGGTCCCAGGCTGTCATGGACCCGCCCCTAGGCAGAAAAGTTATTAGTCGCACCCAAGTCCTTGGTGCTGGGTCACTTAGACCGGATGACGTATAAACTATATTGTCAAAAGTATTGGGATGCCTGCCTTTACACACACATGAACTTAAGACCCCTTTCACACTGGGGCATTTTTCAGTCTTTTTTCAGGCGCTTTAGCATTAAAAAAGTGACTTTAACCACTTGCCGACCGGCGCACAACGATATACGTCGACAGAATGGCACGTACAGGCAGGAGGGCATATATATAAGTCCTTCCTTTAGCCTGTCCGTGCCATCGGGAGCGCGCCGGGAGCGGCGCGCTCCCGCGCCGGTCGGGACCCCCGTGAGTCCGATCGCGGTCCCCGCGGACTCGATCGCCGCGGGGACCCCCGCGATCCTCTCACAGGGCGGCTGAACGGGGAGATGCCGAGATAAACAGCATCTCCCCGTTCTGCCTAGCAACTAGTGACGCCGATCTCTGCTCCCTGTGATTGGAGCAGAGATCAGCATTCACTAGCTGACAGCCACGCCCCCCCCCACAGTAAAAAACACACCCCTAGGCATACTTAACTCTTACACTGCCCCCTTGTGGTTAACCCCTTCACTGCCAGTGTCATTTATACAGAAATCAATGCATTTAAATGCATTAATTGCTGTATTAATGCCAATGGTCCCAAAAATGTGTCAAAAATGTCCAATGTGTCCGCCATAATGTCGCAGTCACAAAAAATATCGCAGATCTCCGCCATTACTAATAAAAAAAAAATTATTAATAAAAATGCTATAAAACTATCCCCTATCTTGTAAACGCTATAACTTCTGCGCAAACCGATCAATAATCGCTTATTGCGATTTTTTTTACCAAAAATATGTAGAAGAATACGTATCGGCCTAAACTGAGCAAAAAAAATGTTTTTTTATATATTTTTTGGGGATATTTATTATAGCAAAAAATAAAAAATAATGCATTTTTTTTCAAAATTGTCGCTCTATTTTTGTTTATAGCGCAAAAAATAAAAACCGCAGGGGTGATCAAATACCACCAAAAGAAAGCTCTATTTGTGGGAAAAAAAGGACGTCAATTTTGTTTTGGAGCCACGTCGTACGACCACGCAATTGTCAGTTAAAGCGACGCAGTGCCGAATCGCAAAAAGGGGCCTGGTCCTTTGGCTGCAAATTGGTCCGGTCTGAAAGTGGTTAAAGCCCCTGAAAGAAGCCGTAACTGCAATCCCAATGTGAAAGCCTGAGTGCTTTCACACTGAGACCCCTTTCACACTATGGCGTTTTTCAGGTGCTTTAGCGTTAAAATAAGCACCTGTAAAGCGCCTGAAAGAAGCCGCAACTGCAATCCCAATGTGAAAGCCCGAGTGATTTCACACTGAGGTGCTGCGCTGGCAGGGCGTCAAAAAAAGTCCTGCAAGCAGCTTCTTTGCAGCGCTTTTCGAGCGGTGAATACATCGCTCCTAAAGCGCCCCTTCCCATTGAAATCAATGGGAAGCGCCTGCAAAACGCCTGAAAAGCGCATGCAAAGCGCTTTTGGTATCGGCGCTTTATTTAACCCTTTATTTGGCCACTAGCAGGGGTTAAAAGCGCCCCACTAGTGCTCGAAAAACGCTGGTAAAGCACTGCTAGTTTAATCAGCGATTTACGAGCGTTTTTCGGGTGCTGGCAGTGTGAAAGGGCTCTTAAAGCACTTGGGTTTTCACATTGGGATTGCAGATGAGGCTTCTTTCAAGCGCTTTACAGGCACTTTTTTTAACGCTAACGCGCCTGAAAAACGCCTTAAAAATGCCCCAGTGTGAAAGGGGTCTTAAAGTGGTTGTAAACCCTTACAAACTACTTTGACCTACAGGTATGCCTAGATTAAGGCTTACCTGTAGGTCCAAGAAATATCTCCCAAACCTACACGGTTAAGGAGATATTTTACGAAAAAGGGGCACCGCTGTCTATGGCGCATGCACGCTGTAGACAACGGTGCAGGCTCACTGGGCGCACCGCAAGAGAAAGCAAACATGCCGTCACTTACGGCTCCCGCGCGCATGCGCCAGAGAGACGTCATTGCTGCTCCGGCCACTCACAGCGCCGGGGCAGCGATACCCAGGAAGAAGATGGACGCTCCATGGAAGAGGGGACAGCGGTGACATCGCTGGCTCCTGTGTCAGGTAAGTGACACATAATGGGCACATAATGCGATGCATAGTAGTCCATTATGCTTTACCTTTGCAGGGAAACAAAGAGGAAGTAAACCCATCAGGGTTTACTCCCTCTTTAATGGCATCCCAGTCTTAGTCCGTAGGGTTCAATATTAAGTTGGCCCACCCTTTGCAGCTATAACAGCTTCAACTCTTCTGGGAAGGCCGTCCACAAGGTTTAGGAGTGTGTCTATGGGAATGTTTGACCATTCTTCCAGAAGTGCATTTGTGAGGTCAGGCACTGATTGGACGAGAAGGCCTGCCTCGCAGTCTCCGCTCTAATTCATCCCAAAGGTGTTCTATTGGGTTGTGGTCAGGAATCTGTGCACGCCAGTCAAGTTCCTCCATCCCAAACTCGTTCATCTTGCTTTGTGCACTGGTGTTGGAAAAAAAATAAATCCCAAGCGTATATTGACTGGTTTGCGCAAAAGTTTTAGCATTTACAAACTATGGGATATTTGTATTTATTTCTTTTTTCTTTACTAGTAATGGTAGCGATCATAGCTGCATACTGCGATATTGCGGTGGAGAGTCGGGACATTAACTGACACTTTTGACACTTTTTTGGGGACCAGTGACATTAATAAAGCATTCAATCCTAAAGATATGCACTGTCACTGGACTAATGACACTGGATGGAAAGGGGTTAAATAACAGGGGCGATCAAAGGGTTAACTGTGTGCCTAGCCAGTGTTTATGCTTTGTAATGGAGGTGCTTTTACTAGGAGAAAAACCCATGTCGAATCAAGTACTAGGTGTGTGATTCGGCGCAGAGCGACTGCCCTGCCGCAGTATATTTGCGGTGCCCGGTTAAACGGAATGGGTTGCTTGACAAGGTGAAGGTTTACATGAACTTTAAAGGCAGTGCAGTCAATCCAGAAAGCAGTGGTCAGGACTAAGGCTGGCCATACATTGTCAAATTTCGAAAGAATTTTCTTTAGACAAATCTGAAATTCCCTGCGTTTTGTGATCGGATGGTGCCACCATTGATTTCGAAATTCGACCAACCAAACCTTCAATTTCACCTCCTGTTGCTACAGAAAATAATTTTCGTGGCTGGGAATCTTCTTTTCTTTCCGGGAATTTTCTTTCCTTGTAAATGCGCATTTCTTTTTCGATTACATTTCTCGCACGAGTCTCCCATCATTGATTAGAAAATCGTTTGTTTTTCAAAAAAATTTCCAACTTGCCCAATTACTCAAATGTGATGGCCGCATACAAATCGGCTGTTACGGCAGCCCACTTATGCCCGTACACACGGTCGGAAATTCCAACCACAAAATCCATCGGATTTTTTCCGACGGATTTTGTCCGACACTGGTGTTGCATACACACGGTCGGACAAAGTTGTCGGAAAATCCGATCATTCTGAACGTGGTGACGTTCGTTGCGTACGACGGAACTACGTAGAGGCTAGTAGCCAATAGCTTTGGTCTCGTAATTTAATCTGAGCATGCGTGGCACTTTTCCGTTGGAATTCTCTACACACGATCGGAAAAAGTCCGATCGGACTTTGTTTTCGGAAAATTTGAGAGCAGGATCTCAAATTTTTTCCGTCGGACATTCCGACGGAAAAAGTCCGATGGAGCCCACACACGGCCGGATTTTACGACAACATGGTGCAATCGGACATTTTCCGTTGGAATTTCCGACCGTGTGTACGAGGCATAATGGTGCAAAATTCAAAAGAAAACTCTTATACCGTGTACACACGAGAGGAATTTCCGTCGGAAAAATCTTGGATGTTTTTTCCGACGGAATTCCGCTCAAGCTTGGCTTGCATACACACGGTCACACAAAAGTTCTCTGAACTTTCAGCCGTCAAGAACGCAGTGACGTACAACACTACGACGAGCCGAGAAAATTAAGTTCAATGCTCCCGAGCATGTGTCAAGTTGTTTCCAAGCATGCGTAGGAATTTTGCACGTCGGAATTGGTACAGACGATCGGAATTTCCGATCAGAACTTTTTACGACCGAAAAATTGAGAACCTGCTCTCAATCTTTTGCTGGCGGAAATGCCGCCAGCAAAAGTCTAATGAAGCATACACACGGTCGCATTTTCCGACCAAAAGCTCTCATCGGTCTTTTGCTGGCGGCATTTCTGATCGTGTGTACGCGGCATAAGATACGATTTTCAAAAGAAAATTCTTTCAAAATCTGACCCATGTATGGCCTGCCTAATGCAGGCCATACATGGTCGAATTTTGAACGAATTTTCTTTTCAAAATCAGAAAGTTCGTTTTTTTTGTGATCCGATGGTGCCACCATTGATTTTCGAAATTCGGCCGACCGAGCCTTCAATTTCACCTCATGTTGCTACAGAAAAGAATTTTCTTTTCTGGGAATCTTCTTTTCTCTCCGTAAATTTTCTTTTCTTATTACATTTCTCACACGATTATCCCATCATTGATTAGAAAATCGGTAGTTTTTCAAAAAATTTCCAACATGTCCGATTCCTCAAATTTGATTTCCGAACGAAAATCGGCTGTTACTGCAGCCCACTAATGGTGAGAAATTCATACGAAAATTCTTAGATACGATTTTCGAAAGAAAATTCTTTTGAAATTCGAACCGTGTATGGCCGGCCTTAGTGTGTATCAGCAGTGGCAATGCTGATAACCACACCCCTGCAATATTTTAGAAACATAGAAAAGTGACTCTTGAATTCTCTCTTGATATGTTTTATCCCCCAAACCTTTCACCATTTTTGTTACCCGTCTCTGAACTCATTCTAGCTTATCAATATCTTTTTTGTAAGTGAGGTCTCCAGAACTGGACACAGTATTACAAATGAGGTCTCACTATCAGGGATCCTCAAACTACGTCCCTCCAGCTGTTGCAGAACTACACGTCCCATGAGGCATTGTAAAACTCTGACATTCACATACATGACTAGGCATGATGGGAATTGTAGTTCCTGAACAACTGGAGGGCCGTAGTTTGAAGACCCCTGCTATAGATCTATATAGGGGAATCAGGACCTCCTTCCTCCTGCTGGTGATCCCTCTAGTGATATAAAGATCTATATAGAGGCATCAGGACCTCCTTTCTCCTGGTGACCCCTCTAGTGATATAAAGATCTATATAGATGAATCAGGACCTCATTTCTCCTGGTGATCCCTCTAGTGATATAAAGATCTATATAGAGGCATCAGGACCTCCTTTATTCTGCTGGTGATCCCTATAGTGCTATAACGATCTATATAGAGGAATCAGAACTTCCTTCCTCCTGGTGATCCCTCTAGAGATATAAAGATCTATATAGAGGAATCAGAAATTCCTTCCTCCTGTTAACCCCTCTAGTGATATAAAGATCTATATAGCGCTATCAGGACCTCCATCTCCCTGCTGGTGATCCCTCTAGTGCTATAAAGATCTATAGAGGTATCAGGTACCCCTTCCTCCTGGTGACCCCTAGTGATATAAAGATCTATATAGAGGTATCAGGAGGACCTCCTACCTCCTGGTGATCCCTCTAGTGATATAAGGATCTATATAGAGAAATCGGGACCTCCTTCATCCTCCTGGTGATCCCTCTAGTGATATAAATATCTATATAGAGGGATCAGGACCTCCTTCTTCCTGCTGGTGACCCCTCTAGTGATATAAAGATCTATATAGAGGGATCAGGACCTCCTACTGGTGATCCCTCTAGTGATATAAAGCTGTATATAGAGAAATCAGGACCTCCTCCATCCTCCTGGTGATCCCTCTAGTGATATAAATATCTATATAGAGAAATCAGGACCTCCTTCATCCTGCTGGTGACTCCTCTAGTGATATAAAGATGTATATAGAGGAATCAGGACCTCCTTTCTCCTGGTGATCCCTCTAGTGATATAAATCTGTATATAGAGGAATCAGGACCCCCTTCCTACTGGTGACCCCTCTAGTGATATAAAGATCTATATAGAGGTATCAGGACCTCCTACTGGTGATCCCTCTAGTGATGCATCCTAGAATTCTATTCACTTTTCCCACTGCCTGGTCACACCGTTTGCTCATTTTGGAATCATCTGAAATAAGTACCCCCCAAACCTTTTTCTTCTGTAGCGCTGGCTAACACTGTACCCCCAATGTTGTACTCTCTCCTGGGGACCCCTCTAGTGATATAAAGATCTATATAGAGGTATCAGGACCTCCTTCATTCTGCTGGTGATCCCTATAGTGATATATAGATCTATATAGAGGAATCAGAACTTCCTTCCTCCTGTTAACCCCTCTAGTGATATAAAGATCTATATAGCGCTATCAGGACCTCCATCTCCCTGCTGGTGATCCCTCTAGTGATATAAAGATCTATATAGAGGCATCAGGACCTCCTTCCTCCTGCTGGTGATCCCTCTAGTGATATAAAGATCTATATAGAGGCATCAGGACCTCCTTCCTCCTGCTGGTGATCCCTCTAGTGATATAAAGATCTATATAGAGGCATCAGGACCTCCTTCCTCCTGCTGGTGATCCCTCTAGTGCTATAAAGATCTATAGAGGTATCAGGTACCCCTTCCTCCTGGTGACCCCTAGTGATATAAAGATCTATATAGAGGTATCAGGAGGACCTCCTACCTCCTGGTGATCCCTCTAGTGATATAAGGATCTATATAGAGAAATCAGGACCTCCTTCATCCTCCTGGTGATCCCTCTAGTGATATAAATATCTATATAGAGGGATCAGGACCTCCTTCTTCCTGCTGGTGACCCCTCTAGTGATATAAAGATCTATATAGAGGAATCAGGACCTCCTTCCTCTTATAAAGATATATATAGAGTTATCAGGTCCGCTTTCATCCTGCTGGTGATCCCTCTAGTGATATAAAGCTCTATATAGAGGGATCAGGACCTCCTTCCTCCTGGTAATCTTTCTAGTGATATAAAGATCTATATAGAAGAATCAGGACCTCCTTCATTCTGCTGGTGATCCCTCTAGTGATATAAAGATCTATATAGAGGGATCAGAACTTCCTTCCTCCAACTGGTGATCCCTCTAGTGATGCATTCTAGAATTCTATTCACTTTTCCCACTGCCTGGTCACACTGTTTGCTCATTTTGGAATCATCTGAAATAAGTACCCCCCAAACCTTTTTCTTCTGTAGCGCTGGCTAACACTGTACCCCCAATGTTATACTCTTTCTGTGATTCTTTTCCCCTAGTTGCATTATTTTACATTTAAAAACATTGAGAGTGGCAACCTTGCTTTGCAAATCAGGAGCATTGCAGAATAGTAGCCACCTCATCACAGGAAACTGCATTAGATCGACTTCACTGGTTTGATCAACAGATATTTGTGGGACTTTGCAGAAATCTGTAACAATATAATAAGTGCTAGTACACTTTTTCGTATGGCAGGCCATAGTTCTACTTTAAAGTAGTTCGAGTGAACTCTCAACATAACATCAGAACCTTTTTTGACTGGCTTTGTTATCTAGAGTGAATTTTTAAAGTCGAGTCTCTACAGTATTTCACAGGAAAGAAGCAACATTGCTAAAGAAAAAAAAAAAAAGCGTTCTTTTCCTTATTTAGGACTTTTATCTCCCCTAATCTCGATTCATTTCTACGGTCTGTTAGAGTTGGTCATGAAACGATAAAGTGCAGTGTACTGTACTGCCATGCTGTCTGGAGATATTCTGGGGAAAGTGAAAGAAATGTGTTACATGGATGAATGCTTTCCATTTTTTGTTCATTGTTCGGGTTATTCGGCAGTGGCTGGCGTTGAGGATCTATAATGTTGTAGATCACAGGGGCTCTGCTCGGAAAAAAGGAATTACTGCTGTTTTTCTTGCAGCTACCCAAATTTGCATTGCAGTGCGTACGTGGCGGGATCAGATACTTAAAGTGGAACTTAACTCTTGTAAGGAAGATGGGTCCATTTTAACACTTCCTCCCTCCTAAGCAGAACAACTGGAATATATATTTTTACTTATTTTAACCACTTCAGCCCCGGAAGACTTTACCCCCTTCCTGACCAGAGCATTTTTTGCGATTCGGCACTGCGTCGCTTTAGCTGACAATTACGCGGTCCTGTGACGTTATACCCAAACAAAATGGATGTCTGTTTTTTCCCAGAAATAGAGCTTTCTTTTGGGGGTAGGGTGTTGCAGAGTATTGGCAGTGTGTTGCAGAGTATTGGCAGGGTGTTGCAGAGTATTGGCATGGTGTTGCAGAGTATTGGCATGGTGTTGCAGAGTATTGGCATGGTGTTGCAGAGTATTGGCAGAGTATTGGCAGCGTATTGCAGAGTATTGGCAGCCGATCTCTCCCCTCCACTGTACAGATCTGTACACAGAGGGGAGAGAGGAACCGGCGTCATCTTGACGCCGGTTTGTTTACAAGTGATCGCTCCGTCATTTGACGGAGCAATCACATTGTAAACGGCCGACGGGTGCACCAAGATGGCCGCCACTCTGGAGCCAGATCTCTCCCCTCCACTGTACAGATCTGTACACAGAGGGGAGAGAGGAACCGGCGTCATCTTGACGCCGGTTTGTTTACAAGTGATCGATCCGTCATTTGACAAAGCAATCACATTGTAAACGGCCGACGGGTGCACCAAGATGGCCGCCGCTCTGGAGCTAAGCCGGAGCCACGGCCGACGGGTGCACCAAGATGGCCGCCGCTCCGGAGCTAGGCCGAAGCCACGGCCTTTCCTAAGGCCGCGGACGGCTCCGTGGATCGCGGCGGGTAATTGCGGTAACGCCGCCCCAGTAATGGGAACGGCGTTACTGCGAGGGGAAGAGTAATCAGTTAGATTACTCATTACCCTTTAAAGTAATGGCGTTACGTAACGCCGTTTACTTTAATCGCGTTAGTTACATCACTGGGCTTCACCACCAATCTTTCCCGGTAGTATGTGAGCGCTCCTTACTCCGGTATGTTATCATAGGGATATATAAATAACCATCATGGTGCAGTATATTTAAAAAATGATTTATTTAAAAGATTTAAAAATAACACATTCAACTCACATTTGTAGGTGCCTGCAAGCCGGCACTAAGCTGATCCAGCCTTGTGTATATACAGGGGTACATGTTTGCTTCCTATTCTGTGTATTCCCCTCTGAATAGCGGCGTGGTTTCCACTGCGTTCCGGTGTGCGTTCCAATGTTTCCAGCAGCCTCTACGCGTTTCGCAGTATTTGTGTCATCAGGAAAGCTGAAATGCACGGAAAGGGCGGAGGGCAGCTTGGCAAACCTCAGCTAACATTGGGAACAGTCTTTCTGAGGTCAGCCGAAGTGTGCTTGGGCCTTTTCGGACGTTTCCAACTCTCTCCAGCGCCCCCCGCCTCTGGCCACATGCGGTATTGCATCTCATTGAAGTTTATGCAGAACTAATTATTTTTGATTCCATTGACTTCAATGGGAAAACTCGCTTTGATACATTACATACATTGGATTACGGGCATATTCCTGGACGGATTATGCTCGTAATCCGAGGTTCCACTGTATTTTCAAATTTACGAATTTTAGAATATGAAATTTTCCGATTATTCATAAAAAAATTGTTAAAACAGGTTTTTGTTAATTTGGATATTTCCGAATTAAAGAATTTGTTGAAATTCGTTAAATAAAAAAAATTAGAAACTAAACGAATTGCACATGTCTACAGCCAAGTAACCAGAGATCAAGAACCGATTGATAAGTGGAAAAGTGGAGAAAGGGTACAACTTTTCTGAAACAGTATACTGTTGCTGAATATTGTTACATCTTTAGGAATTTGAACTTGCAAGCTTGCAAAGTTAATTCTTTTGAAATGTAGACTTGAACTTAAATGAAACAAAGTTATTGCACAAAGAGATCTGTCACATGTTAGGTGAGTGACACAGCAAACAAAAATCTTCAACATCGACACATACGAGAGTCTTCGCTGTCATAAAAGAACAAGAGTCTTAGAAATCGCCAAGATTAGAGCTGACCTAAACACAATGTTCACCCTGAGTCTGCTACTTCGGGCTCTGTTCTCAGTAGATAGGGATTCTGGGTCATCCAATCTTGCTTCTGTCATTCAGTGTTAAAAGTAATTATTTATAGGTAAATGCTGCTGTGTACGGTGCATGTACTGTATCTATCTGTGTAGGTATGTTGCTGCGAATCTCTTTTAAAGCTTTCCTACAAGCCCACAAAGGCTTGATAGAAAGTCAATATGGCTGCTGATATGCCAAGTCAACAACTATTAACTTAAAGCTGCCTTTTACCTTTCAGCGAAATTAAAACCGTAATGCAGGACAACAAAATATTTAAAGGGAAATGTGTAGGTGGAAAAAGTTCCTTTTCTCAAAAGTGTGCGGGTCCAAAACTCAACCAATGCCAGTCCCTAACCACCATGCCCTCCTGCTCCATGACCAGGGGTGTATCTACTGCAAGAAAAAAAGGCGTTTGCCTTGGGTGGCATTATTAACCACTACAATACCGGGCACTTTCGCCCCCTTCCTTCCCAGACCAATTCTCAGCTTTCAGCGCTCTCGCATTTTCAATGACAATTGCGCGGTCATGCAATGCTGTACCCAAATGAAATTTTTATCATTTTGTTCGCACAAATAGAGCTTTATTTTGGTGGTATTTATTCACGACTCCGTTTTTTAATTTTTTGCGATATAAGCGAAAAATAGCGGAAATTTTGAAAAAAAACAATATTTTCTCCTTTCTTTTTTAAAAGAAATCCAATAAAATCAAATTTTGTCATAAAATTAAGCCAAAATGTATTCTGCTACATGGTTTTATTAAAAAAAATTCTGTTAAGTGTATAATAATTGGTTTGCGTGATCACAGACATATGTACGCAAATGATCATGTACAGATGTGTGCAGGTGATCACGGACATATGTGTGCAGATAATCATTGGGACATGTTATTTTACTGGGACATATGTGAGGGACATGTGTTTTTATTATTTGGGGGCATGTGTTTTTATTTGGGGACATGTGTTTTTTTATTATTTGGGGACATGTGTGTTTTGGGGACATGTATGTTTTGTGGACATGTGTGGTGTGTTGTGTGTTTACACTAGACTGGTGATCAGTGAGTAATAAGCTGTAAAAAAACAGCTAATACTCACTGGTCACCATCCGGCTGCAGCGATCCGCTCTCCTCTCCTCACCGACGACTTCCGTGTGAGGAGAGGAGAGCCGATTGCCTAGCAACCGGCTGTTTGCTTACATCACATGACGGCTGTGATTGGACACGGCCGTCATGTGATCAGAAGGGCCAATCACAGAGCCCTCCTGCCAATCCGAGATGCGCCGTGTCCGGGTAACACGAGCACATCGGGATCGCGCCGCTGCGCGGGCACGCGCGTGCGCGATGCCGCTACTTCTGATGGACGTTCAGGAACGTCCGATCAGAAGTAGATGGCTCCCACCCGGCCACTGTATATATAGTAGTTAAGGGGGGGGTGGTGGTGCCCCCAGGCAGAAGGGCAGAGGTGGCTCTTTAACCGCTTCAGCCCCCCGGAAGATTTGGCTGCCGAATGACCAGGCCATTTTTTGCGATTCGGCATTGCGTCGCTTTAACTGACATCGGTTAAAGCGACGGTCATGCCACGTTGTACCCAAACAAAATTTGTCCTTTTTTCCCCACAAATAGATCTTTGTTTTGGTGGTATTTGATCACCTCTGCCGATTTTATTTTTTGAATACAAACAAAAAAAGAGCAAAAATTTGGAAAAAAACGCAATATTTTTTATTTTTTGTTATAATAAATATTCCCCCAAAAAATATAAAATCTTCATCAGTTTAGGCCGATATGTATTCTTCTGCATATTTTTGGTAAAAAAAAACGCAATAAGCATATATTTTTTTGGTTTGCGCAAAAGTTATAGCATCTACAAAATAGGGGATACATTTATGGCATATATTTTTTTTCTACTAGTAATGGCGGTGATCAGTGATTTTTAGCGGGACTGCGACATTGCGGTGGACAAATCAGACACTTTTGACACATTTTTGGGACCAGTGACATCTATACAGTGCTGAAAAATGCAATGTATAAATGACACTGGCAGGGAAGGGGTTAACACTAGCGGTGATCAAAGGGTGTCCCCCAGGGAGGTGTTTCTAACTGTGGGGGGAGTGTACTGACTGGAGGGGAGAGAGATCGCTGTTCAACAAAAATTTTTTTACATTAACAGATCCCCGTTCTGTCTCTCTGTGGATCGATTGCGGGTGGCCGGCGGACATCACGGCCGCTGGTAACGTGCATGGGCTCCGGCACCGTATCTATTGCACATATCTATTGCACGAACCAAAGAAGGGATTTCTTTTGGTGGTATTTGATCATCTCTGCGTTTTTTATTTTTTACGCTATAAACAAAAAAAGAGCCACAATTTTGAAAAAAAAACCACAGTATTTTGTACTTTTCGCTATAATAAATATCCCCATTTAAAAAAAAAAAAAAAAGGAAATTTTTTCTCAGATTAGGCCGATACGTATTCTTCTACATATTTTTGGTAAAAAAAATTGCAATAAGTGTTTATTGATTGGTTTGCACAAAAGATATATATAAAATAGGGGATATATTTATGGCATTTTTATTATTATTATTTTTTTTTACTAGTAATGGCAGCGATCAGCTATTTTTATCAGGACTGTGACATTATGGCGGACACATCGGACACTTTTGACACATTTTTGGGACCATTGGCATTTATACAGCGATCAGTGCTATACAAATTCACTGATTACTGTAAAAATGTCACTGGCAGGGAAGGGGTTAAAACTAGGGGGCGATCAAGGGGTTAACTGTGTTCCCTCTCTGTGTTCTAACTGAAGGGGGATGGGACTGTCTAGGGGAGATGACAGATCGCTGTTCATACTTTGTATGAACACATAATCTGTCTCTTCTCCCCTCAGAGAACCGGGATCTGTGTGTTTACATATATATATAGTTACATAGTAGGTGAGGTCGAAAAAAGACACAAGTCCATCAAGTCCAACCTATGTGTGTGATTATATGTCAGTATTACATTGTATATTCCTGTATGTTGCAGTCGTTCAGGTGCTTATCTAATAGCTTCTTGAAACTATCAATGCTCCCCGCTGAGACCACCGCCATCCTTGCCACTCTTACAGTAAAGAACCCTCTACGTAGTTTAAGGTTAAACCTCTTTTCTTCTAAATTTAATGAGTGGACACGAGTCTTGTTAAACTCCCTTCCGCAAAAAAGTTTTATCCCTATTGTGGGGTCAACAGTACGGTATTTGTATATTGAAATCATATCCCCTCTCAGGCGTCTCTTCTCCAGAGAGAATAAGTTCAGTGCTCGCAACCTTTCCTCATAACTTATATCCTCCAGACACTTTATTAGCTTTGTTGCCCTTCTTTGTACTCGCTCCATTTCCATCACATCCTTCCTGAGGACTGGTGCCCAGAACTGGACAGCATACTCCAGGTAGCTTAGTACAGAGATTGAACTGTTTCTCACATCCTCCAGGTTGTTTATTAATAAATTAAACAAGATTGGTTCCAGGACAGAACCCTGGGGGACCCCACTTCCCACCCCTGACCATTCTGAGTACTCCCCATTTATCACCACCCTCTGAACTCTCCCTTGTAGCCAGTTTGCAATCCATGTACTCACCCTATGGTCCATGCCAACAGACCTTATTTTGTACAGTAAATGTTTATGGGGAACTGTGTCAAATGTTTTTGCAAAATCCAGATCCACCACGTCTACGGGCCTTTCTTTATCTATATGGCAACTCACCTCCTCATAGAAGGTTAATAGATTGGTTTGGTAAGATTGATTCTTCGTGAATCCATGCTGATTACTGCTAATGATATCATTCTCATTACTAAAATCTTGTATATAGTCCCTTATCATCCCCTCCAAGAGCTTGCATTCTATTGATGTTATTAGGAACAATGGTCTGGCAATTACTTGACTGAGTTCCCTAAGTACCCTTGGGTGCAAGCCATCTGGTCCTGGTGATTTATTAATGTTAAGTTTCACAAGTCTAATTTTAATTCTGTCCTGTGTTAACCATGGAGGTGCTTCCTGGATAAACACTGTAGTTTTGGTTACTGAAGCCCCTCTATTCCCTCGTGAAGAGGAGAAGAATACATTTAATACCTTCTCCATCTCCCCATCCTTTGTAACCAGATGTCCTTCTTCATTCTTTATGGGGCCAATATGGTCTGTCCTCCCTTTTTTACTGTTTACATACTTAAAGAATTTCTTAGGATTTTTTTTGCTCTCCTCCGCTATGTGTCTTTCATGTTCTACCTCAGCCGTCCTTATTGCACCCTTACATTTCTTGTTGCATTCTTTATAAAGTCTGAATGCTGATGATGATCCCTCAAACTTATATTTTTTAAAAGGCCTTCTCCTTTGCTTTTATATGCTCTTTTGAAATTCAGTGTCTTTGTATTCCCCTTATGTTTCCTATTTGTGGGATTTATACTAAAGCCAATCGACCTGTGATCGCTGTTACCTAAATTGCCCCGTATTTCCACATCCGTGATCAGGTCTGTATTGTTGGTAATCAGTAGATCCAGTAACGCTTTATTTCTAGTCGGTGTGTCTACCATCTGACCCATAAAATTGTCTTGTGTTTACACACACAGATCCTGGTTTTCCGCTGTGTCATGTGCGATCGCGGGAGCCCAGCGGTCATCGTGCCCGACAGGCACTCGCATCGGCTCCAGGGGTGAGCACAGGGCGAATCAACGTTACATAACGTAGTTTCACCCAGCCGTGCCATTCAGCCGCAGTGAAACAGTGGCGGCTGGTCAGCAAGTGATTAACCACTGCCCGCCTCACCTCTGTATCATTTTTTAGAGCCGTTGGTAAGCTCTCTTGTAATAGCAATCGGAGCACCTTACTAGCTGCTCGATTGCTATTACATGCCGAAAGAGGGGACATCCACCCGCTCCTGCCGCCTTCCGCGGTTTTCTCGGGCTCTCCCGTCCTACCAGGAGATCGAAAGCATTCAAAAACAAAGACCTTGGTGTTTTGAATGGCGTCATTGGCGCATGCTCACTGAAGAAAGGGCATGATCGTGCCATTTCTAAAGGGCCCATGCCGTGGTCGGCGGCACCCGCGCGCATGCGCGGGAGTGATGTCACGTGTCTCTGGCCAGTCACAGTCCCGGAAGGAAGAGGGGTGAAGATGGATGCGGCCACCAGTGGAGACAGCGGGGGCATCGCAGGCTTTGTTTGCAGGTAAGTGCAACACAATAGGCTATTCATTTTCTTAAAAGGAGTTTCAACAGACCTCTGATGTCTCATGCCGCGTACACACGATCGGAATTTTGGCCCGCAAAAGACCGATGAGAGCTTTTCATCGGAAAATGTGACCGTGTGCCCGAATTCCCGCCAGCAAAAATTTGAAAGCATGTTCTCAATTTTTCAGACGGATCGTCTGTAGCAATTCTGACACGCAAAATTCCTACGCATGCTCGGAAACAATTCGACGCATGCTCGGAAGCATTAAACTTGATTTTTCTCGTCTCGTCGTATTGTTGTACGTCACCGCGTTCTTGTCGGAATTTGGTGTGACCGTGTGTAGGCAACACAACTTGAGCAGAAAACCGTTGAAATTCCGTCGGGAAAACCATCAGAGCTTTTTCCAACGAGAATTCCGATTGTGTGTACCCGGCATTACTTTTGAGACAGAGAAAGGGGCAGAGGACAGAGATTCCCAAGTTCCTGTCTCTGCAGCCTCAGCTGCACTGGACAGTAAATAAATGTGAAGTTCACTGTGCTGAGCGGCTTCCTGTTCATTCAAAAACTGAAGCATACAGTATTAAACACATCTTGCTATGCTTCAGTTATGAATGGACACAGTGAGTGATCAGTAACAATCACTCACTGTGTTCATTCAAGGGAAGTGGCCAGTAAATGTCATATTTACCGGCCCCTTCCCATGCTCTCCATCCTGAAACAACCCCCCCCCCAAGCAGGAGGCAGCAGGAGAGGACAGGAGGGTAGCGGACAATGCTGCAGGGGGATGGGATACAGGGGGGGGTAGCAAGGGGAATTGGGGCCACACGGGGTGATTATGGTGTGCCCAGGCTCAAATAAAATTAGTTTGCTCAACGGTGACAAGAAAGAATGTTCTGAAGGATAATTTTTCTGAATTTCCATACAATCATTCAAACAAAAATATAACCATGTATGGCCAGGTTTAGTTACAGTCCGAAGTGGCCTTGGTAGCCCTTTAGTTTTATAAGAGCTGCCAACCTAGTGTAAACACACTGAACACCACCTTGGGGATCTAGCGCCACCTATTCTTTCCTCAAAAAGAAAAAACTCTTCAATACTCCACCCAATACTAAAAAAAAAAAAGATTTGGGCGTTAGATATTCTTTAACCACTTGCCGACGGCTGCATGTATATATATGTCGGCAGAATGGCACGGCTGGGCAAATGGGCGTACAGGTACGTCTCTTTGAATTTACCACTGCGCGGTCACGTGCGTGCCACCGGACCCTGCCAGGAGCTCCATGAGTAGGATTGCGGGTCCCACGGACTCGATGTCCGCGGGATACCCGCGACCGTTTCACGGACCTGAAGAACGGGGGGATAATAATGTAAACAAGCATCTCCCCGTTCTGCCTAGTGACACTGTCACTGATCATAGCTCCCTGCGATCGGTAGCAGAGATCAGTGACACGTCACTTGTAGCCACGCCCCCTAACAGTTAGAATCACTCCCCAGGACACACTTAACCCCTCCCTAGCCCCCTAGTGGTTAACCCCTTCACCAGTGTTGGTCATCTTACTTTAAAAAAGTAATTAGTTAAGTTACAAATTACTTCTCCCAAGAAGTAATTGCATTAGTAACTCAGTTACTACATTGGAAAAGTAATTAGTTACTCAGCAAAGTTACTAACTTTTTTTTTTATATTTATACGTGTAACTAAGGGGCGGGTCTAGTATTACTGTAACCAAGGGGCGCATTTATTATTATTGTTATATAGCGTGTAACCAAGGGGCTGCTCTATTATTACTCTAACCAAGGGGCAGATCTGTTATATCATGTAAGGGGCGGGTCTATTATTATTATATCGTGTAAGGGGCGGATGGCTACAGAAGAGGGCGAATGTTAAATTAATGGGCAGAGCTCAATATATAACAATAATAATAAATGCGCCCCTTGGTTACAGTAATACTAGACCCGCCCCTTACTTACAAGATAGACGCCCCTTGCAGAGTAGCACGAGCATCGGGAGCGTGCGGCATCACCTCGTACAATTACATGTTAACTGCACCTGTGCGGTGTAGAGTTCACTCAGAGCTTTTTAGGTTCGGCAATTTTCGTTAGCTCCGTAGTCCTTCGTACTGCGCAAGCGATGCGCCTGCGCAGTACAGGGGGTCCTTATCCGGCAGGGGAACTTTTTTGGCAGGACACCGGAATTACACTACTGCCATCTAGTTACGGTAGATGCAATTGTGGTAACGCAGCCCAAGTAATGTGAACTGCATTACCATGACGGGGAAAGTAATCAGTTAGATTACTCGTTACCCTCTAAAGTAACTGCGTTAAGTAACTCCGTTTATTTTAACTCAGTTACTTACATTACTGCCCTTCACTGCCAGTGTAATTTTTACAGTAATCAATGCACTTTTATAGCACTGATCGCTGTTAAAATGACAATGGTCCAAAAATGTGTCAAAAGTGTCCGATGTGTCCTCCATAATGTCGCAGTCAAGATAAAAATCGCAGATCACCGCCATTACTAGTAAAAAAAAAATATTAATAAAAATGGCATTAAAACTAACCCCTATTTTGTTTTTTTACCAAAAATATGTAGAAGAATACGTATCGGCCTAAACTGAGGAGAAAAATCTTTTTTATATATATTTTTGGGGGATATTTATTATAGCAAAAAGTAAAAAATATGTACTTTTTTCAAAATTTTCGCTTTATTTTTGTTTATAGCGCAAAAAATAAAAACCGCAGAGGTGATCAAACACCACCAAAAGAAAGCTCTATTTGTGGGGGAAAAAGGGCGTCAATTTTGTTTGGGAGCCACATCGCACGACCGCGCAATTGTCAGTTAAAGCGACGCAGTGCAGAATCGCAAAATGTGCTCTGGTCTTTGGCCATCAAAATGGTCCGGGGCTAAAGTGGTCAAATAGTGATCATTTACATCTGCTTGTATTTTAACTTCAACAGGGAAAGTACTATCTGCCCAAACTAGAACAGCAAAACTTTAAAGAGTCAGTAAAAAGTTACTGTTAAACTTTTTTTTTTCCTTTCACCAAAGCACAGATGACACATTTATTGCTGAGTCGCGCTGTTTTTTGAAATGCCGCCCACTGTTCTCTGCATTTACAACCCTACATCATTATGTGTCACCGACAAACTCTGATTTACCGCTTTCCATTCTAGCTTCTAAATCATTAATAAACAGGTTAAATAGGATGGAGAACAAAGAACAGGTGCAGGTACAGGGGAAATGGCTTCTAGGAAAATTCCAAAATCTTTATGATGCACTAACAGAAATATACTGTTTGCCGAGCGGGAAGTACCTTGAAGGGATAGTAGAGAAGAGTAGTATTTGTCAGGAAAAATGAACGTCACTTAACCGCTTCAGCCCCAGAAAATTTCACCCCCTTCCTGACCAGAGCACTTTTTGCGATTCGGCACTGCGTCGCTTTAACTGACAATTGCACGGTCGGGTGACGCTGCACCCAAACAAAATTTACGTCCTTTTTTTTCACAAATAGAGCTTTCTTTTGGTGGTATTTGATCACCTCTGCGGTTTTGATTTTATAAACAAAAAAAAGAGCAGCAATTTTGAAAAAAAAAACGCAGTATCTTTAACTTTTTGCTATAATAAATATCCCCCAAAAATATATAAAAATACTTTTTTTTTCCTCAGTTTAGGCCGATACGTATTCTTCTACATATTTTTGGTAAAAAAAAATAGCAATAAGCGTATATTGATTGGTTTGCGCAAAAGTGGCAATTTTTTTTTATGCCATTTTTATTATTATTTTTTTTTTTTATTAGTATTAGCGGCGATCTGCGATTTGTATCGGGGCTGCGACATTATGCGGACACATCGGACACTTTTGACACTATTTTGTCATTTATACAGCGATCAGTGCTATAAAAATGCACTGATTACTGTGTAAATGACACTGGCAGGGAAGGGATTAACCACTAGGGGGCGATCAAGGGGTTAACTGTGTCCTAGGGAGTGATTCTAACTGTGGGGGGGGGGTGGGCTACTATACATATGACAGCGATCACTGCTCCCGATGACAGGGAGCAGTGATCTCTGTCATATAACTAGGCAGAACGGGGAAATGCCTTGTTTACAAAGGCATTTTTCCGTTCTTCCACTCCACTCCACGTTCTTTACACACAATTGCGGGCACCCGGCGGACATTGAGTCAGCGGGGAACCCGCGCTCGCGGTCACAGAGCACGCAGCGCGCACAATGCCGCATCTTAAAGGGGACGTACCTGTGCGCCCTTTTGCTCACCCGTTCCATTCTCAATCGTCTATTCGTCTATCGTCGTGCGGCTGTTGGGAAGGGTTTAAAGTGTAAGTGAACCCTAATACCGCATACACACGGCCGGACTTGCCAGCGGACTAAGCTCCGTCGGCATTTCCAACGGAAAGATTTAGAATAGACATGTGCAATTCGTTTCGTTTTTTTAGTTTTTATTTTTTTTTCGTTATTTTCGTTCATTTGTTTTCGTACGAATGAACGAACGATTCGCTAAAAATTTACGAATGTACGAATGAAGAAAATCCGAAAAACGAAAACAGGAGCAACGAAAATTAAAATGAACGAAAAAATTCGTACATTCGTAACTTTTTTTTTTTGTTGAATTGGTAATTTTCTGTGTCCCTTACAATGGTGCTGCTTAATGTGCTTCGAATAGATTGAACGAAAAAATTCGTACATTCGTAACTTTTTTTTTTTTATCGAATCGTAATTTTCCGTGTCTCTTACAATGGCGCTGCTTAACGTGCTTCGAATAGATTGAATGAAAAAATTCGTACATTCGTAACTTTTTTTTTTCGATTCGTAATTTTCCGTGTCTCTTAAAATGTAATAATAGCATACACATTACATAAAATTATGAATTATGCTCCGATTACGAATCTACGAATGTTACGAATGTTACGAATGTACGAATAAATACGAATGCGTCCGAATTTCGAATAAACGAAAATTAAACTAACGGAAAAACGAATCAACGAAAAATAACTCTTACGAATGTACGAATCTTTACGAATACGAACACCGACAACTTACGAATGTACGAATCGTGAGGAATCAACGGAAACGAAAAAAACAAAATGAAAATAAACAAATTTTTTTGTTGTGCACATGTCTAATTTAGAACATGTTCTCTATCTAAGTCCCTCGGAAATGGCGGCAGAAAAAGTCAGACTTTTTCTGGCGGAAAGTCCGGCCGTGTGTACGCGGCATAACAATTAATTTCTATTATTTGCTCCTTTTAACCAATTCCAGCCCAAGCCAATTCTGGCATTCCTCACCTACATGTAAAAACATAATTTGTTTGCTAGAAAACTACTCAGAACCCCCAAATATTATATACTATATGTTTTTTTTTTTTTTTAGCAGAGACCCTAGGAAATAAAATGGCGGTCGTTGCAATTTTTTATGTCACACTGTACTTGCGCAGCAATTTTTATTTTTGGTGGTATTTTTCAAATACCACCAAAACAAAGATCTATTTGTGGGGAAAAAAAGGAAATACATTTTGTTTGGGTACAACGTAGCATAACCGCGCAATTGTCAGTTAAAGCGACGCAGTGCCGTATCGCAAAAAAGGGCCTAAATCCTTCCGGGGCTGAAGTGGTTAATCGGCCGACATAAAAATTAAAAGGGTTAAAACACGGGGAAATGTGCATGTATTGGTGCTGGGCAGCAAGTCCTGGCTTGGTCTACAACGAGCGGTACATAGCCCGTGGTATTTCTACACTTTCGCTGCAGTATGTTTGAGGTGCACATTAATCTACTGAAAAGAAATGGACCTCTGTTGAATTGATGTTAAAATAATTCTGTTTACCTTACCTTGGCTGTTTCCAGTCTGGGCTCTGGGCACCCCTCTGTTCTCTGTATACATCACTCTACTTTGTTGCTATTGATTTTCTCTCCTCTTTGTTTTGGTTTCTTGGCTCCAACATAATAATTGGGAATGGAACAGAAAAAAAAAAATATATATATATAAAAAAAAAGGTTAAAGAAAGAAATATCTAGTTCAGTCAAACTAATAATCAACTCTGACTTCCATTGAAGGATAAATAACAAGTCCTTGGAAATGTATCATATCAGAAGTCCAAATCTAACGCACCAATGCTTTGTACTTCCTTAAAGGGACAGAGTATCCAAAATAGACGATTCCGATAGATGCCACCGTGTTGAGTCACAGACTGGGTTCTTGATCTTGTTGGCTCAATGATCCCAGCGTACTCCCCATATATAGCTCCTAACTGTCCCTGATTTCGAGAGACTCCCTGATTTGGAACAAAGTCCCTCTGTCCCTCTTTCCTCCTCATTTGTCCTTCATTTTGGTCTGATCTATATAGTTGTATATAAAATGCACTTTTTATCTTTCAAATAGCGTTCCCCAGCACTAAACATTTTGTCCAATTTCTATAGGCTGCATTTATAAATTCCAGAAGCCAATATAAAGATAGTAGTGGTAAAAAAAAAAGCACTTGTAGGTTTAACTAATGAATTTTTTGCACAATTCTCCTTTGAGGGGGGAGTGGCAGTGGGCGTGTTCTATGCCTACATACTTTTGCTAATAGGTGTCCCTCATTCCCATCTCAGAACATTGGGACGTATGCACAGTCAGTATGAAAAGATGGGGCTGTTGATTGTATATCCATGTACATGACGAAAAAAATGAGTTTTCTTTCGTTTAAATTCGTTAATCTATTTATTTAGTTTTGTTAAATTTGGTTGATTCCTTGAATTTGTTTTCAGGGTTCGTATTTGGAATTTGTTTCCTTTATTATTTTGAGTTTTCTTTGATTTTCAAAATCTTATTTTTTATTTGAAAAGTTCAAACCCCAAAATTTTGTTTCGGCCAAATCTAAAAAAAATTCATTTTAGATTTGAATGCGGCTACCAAAATGGTTTCCTGCATAAATACCATTTACAACTGAGGTTCTATATTTTTGTCTTTAGACCAGAGATGAGTCTTGTTCCTCACAGTCTAATGCCCCGTACACACGATCGGACTTTCGGACAACAAAACCGTGGAATTTTGTTTGAAGGTTGTTGGCTCAAACTTGTCTTGCACACACACGGTCACACAAATGTTGACCAACAATTACAAATGCAGTGACATACTAGATGCAAGGAAAGTTAAGGATAAAAAGGAAGTTCAATAGTCATGCGCCAACCTTTGGGCTCCTTCTGCTAATGTTGTGCTTGGTGAGCATTGATTCCGAGCATGCGTGTTTGTACTTTGGACTTTTGTCCGACGAACTTGTGTACACACGATCGGAAAGTCCGACAACACACATTTGTTGGCGGAAAACTTGAGAACATGCTAGCCAACATTTGTTGGCGAAAAATCCGACAACAAATGTGCGATGGAGCATACACACGGTTGGACTTTCCGCCAACAAGCTCACATCCAAAATGTGTTGTCGGAAAATCCGATCGCGTGTATGGGGCATTAGAGACATTCAGGCGCTTTTTTGAAAAATCCAAGAAGACTTTAATGTGTTTTGCAATAAGGAGAGGCTTCCATCTTCATCTACCACTCTGCCATAATAAAGGCCACATCAGTGGAGGCCGGCCGTGATGGTTGTCTTCTCGATAATTGTCCCATCTCCACACAGGATCTCTGGAGCTCAGTCAGAGTGACCAAACATTTGGTTGTTATTTATACACATTGATCTTGTTTGTATTAATAATAAATTTATTAAATATATGTGACGTGTTCCAATTAATAAAAGTAATATCTTACTTTCAACATTTTACTATGTACACTACTGTGCAGACATTTTAGCCAGCTGAGAAAGAATAATGTCAACTACAAATGATTTCAAATATATATATTTTACTGTTTTTTTTCTCTCAATTTTACAAATGCAAAGTGAACAAACACTAGAAAAATCTTTACTGATTAACCACTTAAGGACCGGAAAGATTTGCCCCCCGTAATGACCAGGCCATTTTTTGTGATACGGCACTGCGTCGCTTTAACTGACAATTGCATGGTCTTGCAACGTTGTACCAAAACAAAATTTATGTCCTTTTTTCCCCCACAAATAGAGCTTTCTTTTGATGGTATTTGATCACCTCTGCATTTTTTTTTACTTTTTGCTATAATAAATGTAGTGGTGACACCTTTTATAAGGTGTCCGCTATGTGTAAATTTAGCTATTTTTGCCTCTCAGAACAGTAAAGGGGTTCTGAGAGCTAATTGGATAAGGAAGCTTTGGCATCAGTTTGGCTGGGCTGTGTTGGGGATCTGCCTGATCATGTGTGCGGTGAGGTACACATGACAGGCTTAGAACCATGCCTGGTTGGACGTTTGGGTACCAGCATTCCTCGGAGCCAATCAGTGGGTGCGTTTGGCCCTGCTAAGGAGTCTGGGGAAGGGTACTTAAGATGCTGGAGTCACGTGTTCGGGGTTTCGTTAGGCCAGAACTGCCTGTTCCTGGATCTGGCGCCGGGGTAGCCCCGCAAGGGGTCCCAGTCAGGGGAGTGTGTGCCGCCCCCGCAACATGGTTGGTTTGACTAGCCTCACAGACACGCTTGGTCTGGGGCGAGGATCCATCTGTTCCCGAGTCTCAGAACCGGCTGGTCCGAGGCGCAGTGGCTGAGGGAGGATTCAAGGCATCCGGTTGCACTCTCAACTTGGAGGGGCACCGCAGCTCGTGTAAGCGACCGGGGGAGGACACTTCGGAGGAGGGCCAACAAGCTGGCATCCTGAGAAGTGCCTGGTTGCTGGGTTGTCAAGGACACTCAAGGATAACGTTCCAGGTACTGAGGAAAGGTTCCTGTTTTGTTTCTGAGTGCCACTTTGATTCAAGGTTAGAGACTTTGCAAATTTTGTAATTAAAGTGCTGACTGCCATAATCTCTGGCTAGAGATTTGTTCAGCTTAGAAGCGCCCAGCTGCGAGTGGCTACTCTCTGGGTTGGCGAATAGAGACTTTCGTATACTTAGCAGTTCAAGGTGCCTGAGTTTTCTTCATCCTTACCCTCTGTTCCCACATGAGACTGTGTCTGTTGGATGTTACCCCTGCAAAAAAAAAAACTTTCAAAAGGACTTATATGGTGTCAGCATGCAAAGTCGTTGGGTACTAACTCTGGGAACCCCTAGACCTGGAGGAACAAGCCAAGCGGAGATAACCGGTAAACCCAAAAGCCCCATCGAGGGTTATGGCCGCTACATAAATATTCAAAAAAACAACAAAAAAAATGTCTTCATCAGTTTTGGCCAATATGTATTCTTCTACATATTTTTGGTTAAAAAAAAAAAAAATTGCAATACTATATTGATTGGTTTGTGTAAAAGTTATAGTGTCTACAAAATAGGGGATAGATTTATGGCATTTTTATTATTTATTTATTCTTTACTAGTAATGACGGCGATCTTCAATTTCTTTAGTGGGACTGCAACATTGCTGCGGACAGATTGGACACTTTTGACACTTTTTTGGAACCAGTGACATTTATACAGCGATCAGAGCTAACAATAGCCACTGATTACTGTATAAATGCAGGGAAGGGGTTAACATTAGGGGGCGATTAAGGGGTTAAGTGTTCCTTAGGGAGGTGTTTCTAACTGTCCGCCCCCCCCCCCATCACTCTTAAAGTGGCCAATGTACACCTACGGCGATTTGCGCAGCCGTGCCAACCTGTCGCAGTATAATGACGGTGGCTGGTCGGCAAGCGGTTAAAACCAATCATAAAGTCACCTTTAGCTTAAAAAACAGCATTATTTCAAATTGATATACTAATAAGACACACGGTCTTTGATTTCAGCAATATGTTTACAGCTCGCCTGAACTGGATAGGAGGGATGGCATATAGAGGAACTGATCCCCTCCATTTTCCTCCTGCAGCCACTGAATACCTGAAGGAGGGAGAGGAGGAGGAGTTGGCTTTCAGCAGCTGCAGAAGGAAAATGGAGAGGATTGGTTCCTCTATATGCCACTGCCCCTCCTCAGACTCCAGGTGTACAGGGGTGCTGCATGGGGGCCCTGGAGAATAGACCTGGGTTGCAATTGAGACCCCTGTGACCCCTGTAGTTACACTCCAGAGAGGGCCGGACAGAACGAGTGCAATGAGGATAGGGAGGGCCAGACATGACTGTGTGTCTAGTGACACACCAAAAAGGAATGTAGCAGGGAGGGGTTAGCAGGGGGCAGCAAATAGGAGGCAGGGGGAGCGGCATTATAAAAAGGGGGCGTGGCCAATCGGGAACACTCGTTGTATGGAATTCACAGGAGGAGGCAGTTTTTCTCACTGCTCCTCTACATCCAGATAAAATGGCCGACAGCGACCTCGTGGAGCGACTGAGGGCCGCGGCAGAGACGAATGGGGCCGAATGGCTGCAGGCACAGGTGGCAGCTATACTTGCTGGAGCAGCATCCAGGGATGGAGGACAGAGCAGAAGACCGGAGGGACGTTCGACGGATGGTGGTGACCGATCAAGCGGCCGGGTGCCCAGGGCACCTGTGAGGTACTCTCCAGGGGGGGTTGCAGGCCCATCCAGACCAGCCAGGAGCCCTAGGGGGGATTTATCCACACCACCTGCCAAGAGGGCCCAGACAGAGACCCCGATGGGGCCTAGGCGGAACGCACGCCGCGGGCGCCATGCGGGGGGCGGGGCTTCGGGCCTACTCAGAGTTCCATCCCCAGCAGCTAGAAGGGGGCCCTCACAGGACCCACCAGCCCCCGCAGATCTGCACAGACCGGGGGGACAACCAGCGGAGAGGAGGTCACAGCGGACGGGAGCCGGGAAGAGGGGGCAGTCAGGAAGCACATCGGCCCTTGCCACAGCGGCGTCCTCCCCAGCAGCTCTGCACGAGTTGAGGGGGGGGCGGTCAGCTCAGTCTGGAGGAACAGCCAGGATGGGGGGTAATACACCCCGGAGGAGTGCGGCATCGGACCCTTCAGCAGCTCTGCACGAGCCGAGGGGGGAGGACAGTAGGGTGCATATGTCTGCTAGTACAGCGCGACGGGCCGCCGGAAGGGCCAACACAGCAGAGGGTAGGCGGACGCCACCAGGAAGTGAAGCAAGAAGGCCAGTGGGCAGGAGCAGTGCCGGGTCCGGCCTGGCCGCCCAGGACGTGGGGAGCCAGGGAGGTGGGGTGGGGGGGGGGCAGCAACATCGGGGGTGGTGATCGGAAGGAGCCGGGAGTTGTCCAGGAGTCCCTCCCCGAGGGGAACAGCGTCTTTCTCTCAGCAGGAGGAGTTCAGCAGGTCCGAAGGCGAGCTGTCCGAAGAAGATGAGGTGCCCAGCCGCCCACAAGTGTCGGTTGATGTCAGGCCGGTAATCCCGGTGGAGGTGCCAAGACGGCCCGGTAAGTCCAGTAGTAATAACTCTTTTACAACTGCTTTACAGAATTTGTTGGGAATTGTACCAGGGGGGGGGAGGGAATTAGGGCCTCCGGCTCCGCTGGTGGCAAGCCATGACCAACCGCGGGCTGGGAGTGAGTCTCCATCGGGGGGTCAGGTGCAGGAGTTGCTGGAGGGCCTAAGGGCCCTGGTGGGGCGTTTTGAGAAGGCGGGTGGGGTAGCGAACCCCCCAAGCGGGGCTTCGGTCACAACAGCTGGAGAGGCATCGACTTCGGTGGGCCCAGGAGAGCAGGTGAGTACGCCAGAGAAGAGTGGGGATGAGCAAGTGGTAAGGGCCGACATTGTACGGATGGCAGATGCAGCAAAATGTGAGGTATACGTTTGCTTCGAGGGCCCCCTGGGGGCCCATTTAAAACAGGAAGTGAGGGAAAAAATCTGGAAGGGTGAGTATGTGGAGATTTTTTCCCTGTTGCCATTGGAGAAATTCAATTTAGACAGGGTGAAACCGGATGACACCAAAAAAGCTGATGAGGAGAAGAGGCGGTATCGGTTAATTCCACGGACGTTTGCAAACTGGCTGCAAGCGTTCGCCATATTGGCCGGGGTAATTGGGGAGAAGAACCCCGAGCACTGCTCGGCGTTATTCTGCTATATGGACGCTATAGGGGAGGCGCATAGGGTCTATGGAGGGACAGCTTGGCTGCGATATGACGAGCAGTTTAGGCAGCGCAGGGCGGTTCGCCCAGCATTGCGATGGGACCATAAGGACATTAGCTTATGGATGAGATTGATGGCTTCGGCAAAGACGCCGGCACAGACATTTCTCGGGGGGGGCTGGGGGTAGCCACTCCTCGGGATCCTCAGCCGGAAAGAAATTTGGAATATGTTGGCAGTTCAACGAGGGAGCCTGCAAATTTGGAAACACGTGCAAGTTTAAGCACGAGTGTTCAGGTTGCGGGGGAGGGGGACACTCGTTGGCGCGATGCTTCAAAAAAGGAAAGCGCGCCGGAGAGCCTGGCAACAAGAGGGACGACGCCGGTGATGTGGGTAAGAATGCAGCCTTTCCTAAATAGGTATCCTGACAGGGCGGCGGCGGGTTTGCTCAGTGCGGGGTTCAGGGAAGGTTTCAGGATCCCGTGCACATTGACGGAAATTCCTCCGGTGGCAAAGAATCTGAGGTCAGCATTGTTGCACCCAGAGGTTGTGTCGGAGAAATTAGCCAAGGAGGTTGCGTTGGGTAGGATGGCGGGGCCGTTCGTGGCTAAGCCGTTGACGGACTTAGTAGTGTCACCACTTGGGGTGGTTCCCAAAAAGGAACCCAACAAGTTTCGTTTAATACATCATTTATCTTTCCCAAAAGGGGGATCGGTAAATGATTTTATTGACCCGGAGGCATGCACGGTATCGTACACGTCATTCGATGCTGCGGTGCGATGGGTACGGCGATATGGCCGAGGGGCACTGATGGCAAAGTCTGATGTGGAATCCGCATTTCGACTGCTGCCAGTGCACCCAGACAGTTTTCATTTGCTGGGTTGCTGTTGGCAAGACCAATTTTATGTCGATCGTTGTTTGCCCATGGGGTGTTCCATATCGTGCGCCATGTTTGAGGCGTTCAGTTCGTTTTTAGAATGGGTAGTTAGGGATGTGACAGGCATTGATTCCGTCATCCATTATTTGGATGACTTCCTCTGCGTGGGCCCTCCAGCTTCCAATGTGTGTGCGATACTGTTGTCCACGTTGCAGCACATTGCGGAGAGTTTTCGGGTGCCGTTAGCACCTGACAAGACGGAGGGCCCGCGCACAGAATTGAGTTTTTTGGGGATAGTGATCGATTCCATGGCTATGGAATGCAGGTTACCAGAAGAGAAGTTGAGGGACTTACAAAAGGAAATTAGGGAGATTCATGGGTGCAAAAAAGTGCAGTTGCGCATGTTACAATCCCTGTTGGGAAAGTTGAATTTTGCATGCAGAATCATTCCTATGGGGAGAATTTTTTGTAGACGATTGTCATCGGCCACGGCGGGGGTGAAAGCTCCCACACATTATATTAGGCTTCGGAGGGAGCACAGGGATGATCTGGAGGTGTGGCATCGGTTTTTGCAGGAGTTTAATGGGAGGTCGGTTTGGATGTCAGGTCCAGTTAGCAATTTCGATGTTGAGCTAGTAACTGACGCCGCAGGATCCACAGGTTACGGAGCGTACTTCCAAGGGTGTTGGAGTGCGGAACCATGGCCACGATCCTGGGTGGAGGCGGGGTTTACAAAGAATTTAGCACTATTGGAGTTGTTTCCGGTGGTGGTAGCATTGGAGCTGTGGGGCAAGGCCTGTAAAAATTTAAAGCTTAGATTGAACTGTGATAATATGGGGGTAGTGCAAATAATCAATAGTATGTCGGCGTCTTCACAACCTGTCATCCGGCTGATGCGACAGCTAGTGTTACGCTGCATGCAATTGAATATTTTTCTTTATGCGGTACACATCCCGGGGGTAGAGAACACGCTGGCTGATTCTTTGTCTCGGTTCCAGTGGGACAGATTCAGGACTCTGGCACCGGAGGCTCAGCAGGAGGGCATTCCTTGCCCGGCCTGGATCTGGGATTTGGCACTAGGGTAGCAGCGGGATGGATCCAGAAGTCGGTGAGTATGTCGTCTTGGTTGGCATACCAGAAGGTCTGGAAGGAGTGGGGTGAGTTGCTGCTGGAATCGGGAGTGGGGCAGGATGTGTCACAATTTAGGCTGTTAGTGCTGTATTACGTGTCCAGAAATAACGAGGAAGGCAGGTCAGTGTCCGCCATTGAAAAACGGTTGGCAGGGTTGGCCTTTTTGTTCAAGTTACAAGGCATTGTGGATTGGACAAAAGAATTTTGGGTGAAACAGGCAGTAAAAGGGTATCGCAAAGCAAACAGGACAAGGGATGAGAGGCGGCCGATTACTTGTGCCAATGTGTTGGCATTAAGGGAGCAGTTGAGTGGGGTGTGCAAAGATGGGTACGAGGGGCTATTATTTACAGCGGCTTTTTCCTTGGCGTTTTTCGGGGCATTTCGGATTGGTGAGTTGGTTAGCCCATCAAAAAAGGAAGGGGGAGGTTTAATGTTGGGGGACGTGGAAGTTTTGGGTGACAGGGTGCTGGTGAATTTAAAAAAGTCCAAGACTGATCAAAAAGGTGTGGGGGTTCTGATTTCGTTGCATAGGTTACAAGGTTGCGCGGTATGCCCAGTAAAAGCAGTAGGGGAGTTCATGGGGGTGAGACCGGAGGTTGGGGGCCCATTGTTGGTGCACAGTGATGGATCATACCTGTCGCGATTCCAATTTGGGGCGGTTCTGCGGAAATGCTTAAATAGTATGGGTTTAGAAGGTTCTGCCTACGCCTCACACTCCTTCCGCATTGGGGCGGCCACCGAAGCCGCCAGGTGTGGGTTGGATGAGGTGGATGTGCAAAAAATGGGGAGGTGGGAATCGAAGCGATTTCGGACTTACGTTAGACCACTGTTGATTCAGGAATAATGGGGATAGATATAAAAAAAAAAAAAAAAAAAAAAAAAAAAAAATAAATAAATAAAGGGCGAGTTTTACTGTGTTGTTATAGTTTGTAATGGTTAGTATGGTGGCCTTAGTAGTTAAGTTATAGTACTGGTCAATTACACTATGTTTGTCATTTCAGATGGAGGGCTTCCGCGCCTCGTCTGGATCCTGGGGCACTCATATGTGTGTTGGGGAGCACGGAGAGGGGATGCCAGACCAGGTGGGAGGCAGTTGGGGGTGTCTAGGAGAGAGGCCACCATACGTTGGCTGGGCAGGCCGGGAATGTTGTGGGAGAGGGTGGTGCCCGAAATGGAACGTTTCGCATGGTTGGACAGGCCACCGGCGGTCCTGGTCATACATGCGGGCGGGAACGATTTGGGAATGCGGACAGTAAGGGATCTTATTGCTGACATAAAGAGGGATCTGACCTACCTGCACGAGACATATCCAGACACGCTGTTGGTATGGTCAGATATGGTCGCTAGAACATCCTGGAGGAGGGCTAGATCAGTATATCGCCTTAACAAGGCGAGGATCCGTGTAAATAAGGTAGTGGGGAGGTTCCTGGCATGGCAAGGGGGTTTAGTGGTTCGCCACAGGGAACTTGAGAAAAATGTGGGCCTCTATTTGAGGAGGGATGGGGTTCACTTGACGGATGTCGGGATCGACCTGTGGTCGTTGGGTCTACAGGAGGGGATACATACGGCCCTGCGGGTGTGGAGGTGCCTTCAAGGGTAAGGGGTCACCCTTTCAGTCTGTGGCGGTGTTTAGGTTGGTCAGTGACGGTGGCAGTGATGTAGTTGGTGAGTGTGTGGGGGGCTCGTCATGAGATGGCCCCTCCGGTGTAGTACATCGAAGTCGATGATTACTCTGTGTGCACTGCGGGATAGGGTTTTGTCTCCGGGCGGTTAAAATGGAGGCCTACTTGGTTCGGTTAATCCTGCAGTGCCCCCTGGCGGTAGATATATATATAGTCATATATATATATTGGTTAATTAAAATGGTTGTGTTACAAGTGTTAGCCCCGTCACTGACCAACATAAGAGGGTATAACCGATGGTTATTTATGTTTACAATAAAATGTTTATGGTTATTTATGGTTAATTTTATATGGTTATTTATACGGTTTTATATGGTTATTTATATTTGGAGTTAAGTTTAATAAAGGCTGTTGTGGCCATTTACTCCACAAGAAGTACGGTGTGGCCCATTATTTAAGAGGGGTAGCAAAAAGGGGGTTTTGGAATAAAGGGGTCACAACAGAAGGGGTGGTCTTTACTAGGCTACACGAGTCAAGAGAGGGCCGGACAGAACGAGTGCAATGAGGATAGGGAGGGCCAGACATGACTGTGTGTCTAGTGACACACCAAAAAGGAATGTAGCAGGGAGGGGTTAGCAGGGGGCAGCAAATAGGAGGCAGGGGGAGCGGCATTATAAAAAGGGGGCGTGGCCAATCGGGAACACTCGTTGTATGGAATTCACAGGAGGAGGCAGTTTTTCCCACCCACCCTCCCAATAGTTAAGTTTTGTTGTGAAGGTTTTAATGCTTTTGTTATCATTTCAGGAAATCAAGATGGATGTCTGGAAGAAAGTGGGTTGGCGGTGTTTAGGTTGGTCAGTGACGGTGGCAGTGATGTAGTTGGTGAGTGTGTGGGGGGCTCGTCATGAGATGGCCCCTCCGGTGTAGTACATCGAAGTCGATGATTACTCTGTGTGCACTGCGGGATAGGGTTTTGTCTCCGGGCGGTTAAAATGGAGGCCTACTTGGTTCGGTTAATCCTGCAGTGCCCCCTGGTGGTAGATATATATATAGTCATATATATATATTGGTTAATTAAAATGGTTGTGTTACAAGTGTTAGCCCCGTCACTGACCAACATAAGAGGGTATAACCGATGGTTATTTATGTTTACAATAAAATGTTTATGGTTATTTATGGTTAATTTTATATGGTTATTTATACGGTTTTATATGGTTATTTATATTTGGAGTTAAGTTTAATAAAGGCTGTTGTGGCCATTTACTCCACAAGAAGTACGGTGTGGCCCATTATTTAAGAGGGGTAGCAAAAAGGGGGTTTTGGAATAAAGGGGTCACAACAGAAGGGGTGGTCTTTACTAGGCTACACGAGTCATGAGCCATGTTCAACTTATCACAGTAAAGCCAGGGTGATTTTAGGATTAGTCTTTGTTTTTTTTTGCACAGTGCTGAAGGTAGTGAAGTAGGTTCTGTTCCAAATTGATCACTTTGGGCTGAGTTGCTGTTTAATGAGCCGGGCTTTCAAATGACCACAGGCTCATTATTAAACACTTCTTTTGGCTCCACAAGAAATAAACTTCCAAGCCATGCCATCTCTGATTCCTCTGAAGCTTGCAGAAATGCCTTAAAACTGTAACATGGAGCTTTCAAGGTTCTGCAAACATATTACAACTCAATCGGTGGAGAAAAAAAAAAAAATAACCTTGTTTTCTGCTTTGATCACGCTGACTTTGAAACAATCTGAAAATTCATGCAACAATTAACAGGGCTTAATCACTTACAAATCTCCTGAGAGACGTCTTGGCAATAAAATTGGCATATTAAAGATATGAAAAAAATAATTGCAGGTGCAACTAAACATGATTAATGATCAGACAACGGCATCTGCACAAAGTGAATATTAAACAGTTTCGGACTTTGGCAATAAGTAGGTAATTAAGTTGTTGGTGGGTTTGTTTGCTTTGAAACTTGGCCTCCCCAGAGGGTGTCACGTCACCCAAGGTGCTCTGTTCATCAGCAGTGCCAAAAAACAGAACATGTTGTGCCCATATAAGAAGCAGCATGTACGACACGCTATTTATTTCCTCTGTATTAGAAATATAGAGATACTTTAAATGCAGAAGAAGTGCAGAATTATTACAGTAACCTCCTTTGGACAGATGGGGGCAGATTCACTAAAATTGGTACGCAGTGCGCACAGAATCTGGTGCAGCTGTGCAAGATAACCAATCAGCTTCTAGGTTTTATTGTCAAATCTTAATTGAACAAGCTGAAGATAGAAGCTGATTGGTTATAGATGCACCAGATTCTGTGTGCACTAGTTGTAGTAAATCTCTCCTATAGTGTTCAAACAAATATTGATCCAATCCTCTAGGTCCAATCCTCACATTCCATGCTTGGTTGGAGAAAATTACCGCTCCAGAAGCTCCAGACCTTTTGAGAACACCCACCCTATTGAGAACTTGCAGGTGCTGGCTCTGCACAAGTTTAGAAGAAAATAAAAAATCCTGGACGGCCGCACACCGCAGGCCATGCTTGGTTACCTGCTTCTGTGGCTGTAACAGCCAAGAAATGACAGCTCAGAAACCAGAAATGACAAAATCATCATTGCTTCCAGGATCCTTCATCACAGAGGAGATGGTGGAATGGATGTTCCTCCAGCTCCACTGTGGGGAGGCACTCTAACCATTTACTGTGGTCCTGGGCTCTCTGGAGGAACAGGACCACACAAGTTCTAGAAGAAAATAAAAAATCCTGGACGGCCGCACACCGCAGGCCATGCTTGGTTACCTGCTTCTGTGGCTGTAACAGCCAAGAAATGACAGCTCAGAAACCAGAAATGACAAAATCATCATTGCTTCCAGGATCCTTCATCACAGAGGAGATGGTGGAATGGATGTTCCTCCAGCTCCACTGTGGGGAGGCACTCCAACCATTTACTGTGGTCCTGGGCTCTCTGGAGGAACAGGAGATCTCAGGAAACACTACAGGTCATGACGGGGGAGGGGGGAGCACATTTGGAGCACTGTAAAAGTGATTGGGTGGCTTTGCAGGATCACCTTTACAAAAAAAAACGATTGTTTGCTTAAAAAGCTCAGGCTTCAATATTCACCTTCTCTTTGTCGATGTCCCCTGCAGACTCACCACTCTGATTCACCGCAGGTTCTCTTCTGGCCCATTTCTATTCCAAGACGAGGGCATCAAGACCCTGAAATCTAAGGGTTCCTCTTCAGGCTGCCCTGGAAAACAGATGTGAGGGGAGTTGATGCAGGAACACAAAATATGATATAAAAAAATGTTTCTCTTCACTTTGGAGAGATTCATTATCACTTCCAGCTGTTTCTACATCCTCCCAGTGAGAAAAAAAAATATTACTAAGAAATAGGCAGTGGCTGCGTATGTAATGATCAAATATGGTAAATAAAGTACACTGAATGTGGAGATGTGCGTAGCACCCTCTAGGGTGCTACTAGTGTCAGGGGTAGGTAAAACATAGTCTGACTCAGGGCTTTGTCATGAAATCTGGGTTAGGGTTTACTGGAGTTCAGGGCTAGATGACTCATGCTGGCAGCTCTCTGGTGCCTCCCCCTGGTTCTGGAAAGTTTGAGAACATTCTGGAAGCTAAAGGGTGGAGACTAGGAAGGTTGTCCTGCATACTTAGGGGAGCATAGCCAATCCCCAGGTGGTGGGCCTGGCAGGGGACAAAGTGAGCCCTTAAATGTGAATGAATCATGCCAGCGGGGGAGTCAGTGGAAGATACAGATGGAGTGCTGAGGGGACTGTCGGTGGCCCTTGAGGCAAACTCTTTAGTCTAGGGGGTAGGTGCTCTGCCTCAGACTGGGGCTCAGGTGCTGGTCTGGGAGGATCCTGACCACAGGAAAAGTTTTAAAGGAGCAAGAGGCATGGGAGCAAGGAGGACAGTGTGAGTACAACAGCACAGTGACTTACAGGGGGAGAGATGGCCATACGTAGCAGGTCTCTTTGGAAGATAGCGGTGTGCTTAAATATTCTGTAACATTGCCCTGGAAGAGTTCCGGAGATTCAGTCAGGCAGACTGGTGACGAGTCAGTCGGGTAGACTGGTGAAGAGTCAGTCGGGTAGACTGGTGAAGAGTCAGTCGGGTAGACTGATGCAGAAGCAGCCAAGTGGGTTGGTGAAGAGTCAGATGGATATACTGGTGAAGAGTCAGTTTGTAGAGTCAGTCGGGTAGACTGGTGAAGAGTCAGTCGGGTAGACTGGTGAAGAGTCAGTCGGTTAGACTGGTGAAGAGTCAGTCGGTTAGACTGGTGAAGAGTCAGTCGGTTAGACTGGTGAAGAGTCAGTCGGATAGACTGGTGAAGAGTCAGTCGGATAGACTGGTGAAGAGTCATTTAGGTAGACTGGTGAAGAGTCAGTCGGGTTGACTGGTGAAGAAGCAGCCGGGTGGGCTGGTGAAGAAGCAGCAAGGTGGGCTAGCATGTCCTGCAGTTGGTAGAGCTGGGACCAGTGTCTACAAGGGAATTGGAGGGACTCCAGGATACAGTTCACAACACATTGTGCTACTTTCTAAAGGGACTAAGAGTTAATAGTCCATAAGGGGCTGTTGCTTTTCTTACAAAGGCTGTTAGTTGTTGAGAGAGGAATCAATCAGAGTTGTACATAAGGAGGAAGTTGTCACTGGTTTTGTTGCTATCAAGTTGGCCACCCCGTAATTCCTGTTCCCCATCCAAGTTATTACCCCTAACAAAAAATCTGCTCCTTGTCTCTGGAGAAGGCATGGAAGTTACTTGTTGCCTGGCTGTGAAGCAGTGGGGAACCCTGTCATCTGCAACCCCAAGGGGGGTAGTGTTACATGTGCAACAGGCATGATAGGGTGCCAACTTTGCCTTTAGCTGCAAATTAAATTACATATGGGAATACCATGGAATTTGCGCCACACGGGACACAAGACAGTTAAAAAAAGGAAAAAAAATTGGAAAAAAGGGTTTTAACTGTTCTCCACATTATCCCAAACTAAAACAAAAAATAATAATAATGTCTTACATACTGCATACTTAAAGTGGAGTGTCAGTCAGTTCTGTAAAAACTAAAAGTCAGCAGCTACAAAAACTGTATCTGGTGACTGTTAATATACAGAGCCAGTTCTTTGCCGGTCTTCGGGGTCCACAGCACTTGTATGGTAACTGTGGGAAGCCTACTCTTCCCAGCTTCACAGCTGACTTCCCACAGCACATGCGCGAGCTGCGCTGTACTTTGTGAACTGTCCCACAGCCTTCTGGGATCTGTGACATGTCTCAGAAGGTTGCTAGTGGAGGAAGGGGGGCAGAACAGCCAAAATTAGGTACCCGATCACCCCCCCCCCCCCCCTATTCCAGATATGGCAGAGGAGAGGGGGAAGAGGCGGAAGAGCGGAGCTTCCCTTTTTGGATGAAGTTCAGATTTTAGGGCACAGTCTATTTTTACTATATCAGTCCTGCCAAAATAAATCAATATCTATTATTCACGTAGAGTAGTATTTGCTCCCTATAACGTAAGCTATACAAGAAGCAATCAACTGCTCACAATACAGAGCATTATACAATAACACAAGAATAGGTACTACTATGCACTGCTTGCCTATTCCACACAACGTGATGCCCATTGTTCTATTTGTTTAGCAAATGATGGCTAGCGATTTTGGTAGCATGACTGAGTTACTAACAATAGCCCTTGTCTTAAAATAGATAAGGCTAACACTTTTTTGTTTTGGATAGAGTAGGGAACAATTACTGCATGGAGTTTGCATGTTCGCCTTGTGTTTCCTTCTACACTCCAGAGACATGCTAGTAGGTTAACTGGCTCCTGTCCTAACCGGCCCAAAATATATATATTTACAAATTGGTGGGCACATGTGTTATCCAAATCTCCATGCCAGTACAAAGTTGAGTATTCGGGGAGGGTTGAGTAAAGACCTGGCAACCAACACTGTGAAAAAAAGATTCTGTGGAAAAGGCTTTCAAGTGTGGTGTCCATAGAGATGGCATGGAAATACCAATAGTGAGGTACAACAGACACACAACATTAAAAGTCCTGTTCATTATTTATTTATTTATTATGCCCTGTGGGACACGTATCACATGGCGCTCCCATTGGCATTTCCAATGTGCAGATAAAGTTAAAGAGGAATTCCAGGTATAGATATTTTATACTTGGCCAATGCCCCTGTAAGCTGGAAAAAACTTTAGTAGACACTTCTGTTCCAGTGATGCTTCCGGTTCCTATGCTGAATGGCCGGCCTGATGCATTCTGAATAATAGACATGTGCAATTAGTTTCGTTACAAATTCATTTTTTAACAAATATTCTAAAATTCGTATATTCATAAATTCGTAAATTTGAATATTCTAAAATTCATAAATTTGAATATTTGAAAATTCATAAATTCGAAAATTCGGAAATTCGAAAATTTGTAAACTCCAAAATTCTAAATTTCAGAGATTCCAAAACCCGAAAATTCCAAAAACGAAAATTCGAAAGAACAAAAATCCAAAAATAAAAATGAAAATCCGAAAATTCAAAAACCCAAAAATTCTAAAGTCTGAAATAATAACAAACTAATAATAACCTAACTATTACTAACTATTAAATTATAGGTATAGGTAAATTTGAAAGGTATATACTTTGTATTGTATAAATTTGGCTGTTAGAGAATGTAATGAATACAAATTTATCCGAAGTAACGAATGCCGTATCTAAATGAATGGAAAGTAATGAATTAATAATAATAAATAACAATAATAATAATACATTTTTATTATTATTATTATTGTTATTATTATTTATAATAATTAATTTTGTTCCATTTGTTTAGATACTGCATTCGTTATTTCGGATAATTTGTAACTTCCGATAAATTTGTTATGTTGACTAAGAAAATCTTATTTAAGAATTTACATTTGAATTTACCTACGAATTTAAAAAAAAATTTCCAACGTGCCGGCTTACTTCAATTCAAGGGGAATTGGAGTAATCGGGCACGTTGGAATTTTTTTTTTAATTTACGATTTTCTAATCAATGATGGGAGAATTGTGTGAGAAATGTAATCGAAAATCAATGCGCATTTGCAGGAAAAGAAAATTCCCGAAAAGAAAAGAAGATGCCCAGCCAGGAGGTGAAATTGAAGGCTTTGGTTGGTCGAATTTCAAAATCCGTAGTGGCATCATCGGATCAAAAAAGGAAATTCTTTTGAAATTCAACCATGTATGGCTAGTCTAACAGCCAAATTTGAAAGGAAATTCCAATACCTATAATTTTATTTTGAATTTTCTGATTTTAGTTCTTTTGAATTTTCTGATTTTCGTTCTTATTTTCGGATTTTCGAATTTTCAAACTTTTGAATTTTTTGAATTTATGAAATTTTGAATTTACTAATTTACTAATTTACAAATTTACGAATTTCTAGATTTTCAGATTTTTCAGAATTTTACATTTACAAATTTACGCATTTACGAATTTACGAATTTCAATCAAAACAAATGACCAGAAGAAAGGAAAAAAAAAAAAAAAAAACTGAATGAAATGAAAACTAACAAATTTTTCGGCAGTGCACATGTCTACTGATTATAGGAGATCAGCCACTCGACACGGTCGCCATTTTCAGGCAGGGACCGCAGGTCCCTCTAATGTAGCAAAAATAGAAATAGGAAGTCTTTTAAACCCCTTTCACACCACACCGCCCATGGCATCGGATTTGCGGCGCATTTCGGCCGCTAGGGGGTCGCTTTTACCCCCGCTAGCGGCCGAGAAAGGGTTAAAACCCCCGGCAAAATGCCGCAATAGCCGGCGGTATTACAGCGCTGCCACATTGATTTCAATGGGGAGCAGCGGTGGAGGAGCGGTGAGTTCACCGCTCCTTCACCGCTCCAAAGAAGATGCTGGCAGGACTTTTTGTGACGCCCTGCCAGCGCACCGCTGCAGTGTGAAAGCCCTCGGGCTTTCACACTGCAGACAATAGAGCAGCAGTTTGAGGGCCGATTGCAGGCGCTATTTCTAACGCTATAGTGCCTGCAAAACGCCCTCGGTGTGAAAGGGCTAGCTGTCCTATGGTGGACTACTGCTCCCAGTAAGTTCCCTTCAAGCCCTGCCAGCCCTCCTGGTTGCAGCTGCCTGACTTCACTGCCCATGACATTGCAATCCTCACTGGCTCCACACCCAGCTCTGACTGTTTCCTCTCAGTCCTCTCTGGCATGCCTCTACAGTTCTCCCAACTGCCCATGTCACTCACCAGCCCTCCTGGCTGCAAACCAGTGGTTCCCTCCTGAAGACTTGCTCGGCAGTATTCGCTTCTGCTGTCCTCTCTGACTCCTATCTGTGCCTCCTGTTCAGATCTTCCATGCGTTCTTGAAAAGATCCATCCTGCACCCAAGTCCCAGGCCCAAGGTCACCCCCCCCCCCCCCCCAGACTGGGGAGCTCCCTCAAAAGCCCCGACAGCCTAGTACTCGATCCTCAGTTCTTCCACCCGACAACTCCCCCCAGCTGGGCTGACTCTGGGTATTTAAAGAGGCCAATCCTAATTGGTGATTGGTCAGGTCTCCCTGGAACACCCCAGACTGCTCCTCCCCACTTCCCCTCCTCCTCTTTTAGAATCCTCTAGAAGCAAGATGGAGGTAACCATGGAGTTATGCTTTCTGTGAGTCACAGCTCCTGCTTTGATTCACTCCCAGCTCACACAGATCAAAACAAACAGGCATAGCTTTCAGCTAGACCTGCTTACATTTACCTACTCTCACAAACTCACAACTCACAACTGTAGCATCTACCTAAGTAGAGGGACTAGCTTGTTTAAAAAAGGGCATCCTATAAGATTAAATGGAAAGGGAGACGGAAAATAACCGTACAAATAAATTACGTACAAAAATATAGGTATACATTTCTGGTAGGTATTTACATCTGTACAGAGCAAATAAAGCATTTCTAACTACAGGCCCCTGCAGCTAACAATAACATATATATATATATATATATATATATATATATATATATATATATATATACACGTTTGAGCCATCCCTCTCTCAAGAAAGTTACACCGCCCGCAGGAAATCCTTGTCTCCAGCCGGAGGGGGTGGACAGTCGTCCCATCCCTGAAGATCCTAAGAGAAGTCAAAGGGGAAATATAACAACATCCTACACTTACACTTAACTACTCACTGTACACCATTTCTGTTGGGAGGGGTTAGCATCCTGCCAATATATATATATATATATATATATATATATATATATATATATATATATTTATATGTATGAAAAACAAATTCAAGATAGCACACACATGTTTTTCTGTCTTGTTTTGTCAGGAGGGGGTTATAATCTGCTAACAGAAACATAGGAAAGAAAAAAAAACATATGTACAAGGTGGACAGTCCTCTTTTGGAGTTCCTGATGGGAGGGGCCCCTCCCCGAACAAACTGGCTCCTTAAACAAGTTAATGTGGGAACAAACCTCACCCAGATGTCCTTGCAATGGGAAACTTCTTCCATCGGGCACAGAGGGCGGCAGGCTGGTCTGTTTCTGTGAAGTTCAGAGAAAAAGTACACACACTGCAACTTCCCAGCAGTCCATGGGGCTCACGCTACGCATACTGTGTCTCCTCACAGTCCTCTCAAGTGTAGAAGCGAGGATTAGGTAACCTCTTCCAGTTCCCTTCTTCTTCCTGGCTGGAAACCGAGTGCATGGGCCGACCTGCCCTAGCAACAAGTAACTGGTCTCTGTAAATGGATCTCCAAAGCCACCCTGAATGTCTTTGAAATGGGCCCAGACCACACTCTCTGGCACCCGCAATAGCTTCGGGACATGCCAAAAATCCCAGATTAGATCGTCCTCCCATTCTCCCCAGGAGTTCTCCACAACTTCAATAATCTGGGGAGAGACATACAGAAAGTCAGGACCCCACTCCAGGGCTACTCTCCTCTGCACTTCTCTCTGGAACCTTGGCAGTTCTCTAGGGTTCAACCTTCCCAGAAGAAGGCGTCTGGAGCCCTCACGACCCACTAATGATAGGTGGGCACTCTGGTCTGGGTTGTGGAAGGCCTGTTCAAGAAGAGCTGCCTGCTGTTAATCAGGGTTCCCGCGGCTTCTTCAGATCCCAATACTGGCTCTGGCCCATCTCCCCGGTCTCCCATTCCTCTGCAGAACTTTTTCTGGGGGATGACCACTCCACCAATCTCTCCAGAGATCCGAACTCGGCCTGTAGTCTGAGGGAACCCCAATCAATGACCCGGCCCTTGCTCTCCCTGTCCAGCTCACCTGAAGGCACACTTTTCTCTGACAATGGCTCCCTCTGGACTAGCATGGGGCTTAGTACTGGCCGGCTCCTCAGGGCCTTTAACTGGCTCCTGCTGGGCAGTACTTGGTTGCCAGGTCCCTGGCCAGGCCACAGGTCAGGACAGACTCCTCTCCACCGATGTCCTCTTTCTTCACGGGGAATCCTTAGGCCGCAACTCCGTTCCACCTTTAGTGGGTGATTGCAGGCCCTCTCCAGTCTTCCGGTACTTCCGCGGCTGTGGGCAACAGAGTCCTGATTGCAGGTCTACCATGTAGTAGCGTGGCGACACAGGGGAAGCCACCATGAAGCCGCTGTGAAGCCGAGGAGGAGGAGACGCAGGGTGAAGCCGCTGTGAAGTCAAGGAGGAGACACAAGGGAAGCCATCAGGAAGCCGAGTAGGAGGAGACGCAGGGGGAAGCCGCCGAGGAGGAAGCGCTGCCCGCGACCTAGCTGGGGTAAGAGTGGGGCTGATGGGCTAACGATCGAGCGACTGGTGGGGGGTGCGACCGACCTACAGACCGGGGGGAATGGCCGGTGGTTTGTTTGCCGCCCCCCCTCAAAAAATTAAGCACAAGCCGCCACTGCTTCAAAGCTTAAAAAAGCGAATCAGCTTTAATTGGAAGAAAAAAGCCCATTTTACCGGCTTGTTTTCATGTGTATTTTTTTCGCTCCTACAGCTCTTCTTTCAAAATCCATCTCTAACAATGCTAACTATAGGCAGCCGTATGGAGAACATGTCTCACATTTCATGATTTCTTCAACACCGTCCTCCCAGACAATGCCCGTCTCTCTTGACTCCAAAGTTAATATTACCAATACCCATCATTGTCACAGCACTAAAGCACCGGCTCAGCACCATAATCCAGGGACAGCCATAATGTTTATTGACATAAAAAGTGTGAAAGTTCTAATTAAATCCATTCCGGATCTTCCAGCTAGTAAGCCAGCACTGTAAAGCCCCCTTTTTCATATACATAAAAATAAAGCAATTTACAGTGTTCTCGTAATTCTATTCTGTAATGTAACCAGTAATCTCAGCTCATAACTGCTTGATGCATTATTCAGGCTCTTAATACATTAATCCCGACAAACATTTGAATATATACAATCCTAATACAGTTTTATGCTTGAAAAAGAAGGTTTTGCATGATCAGGAGGTTGGGAAAAAGGGCTGATGTTACATTTCTTATTCATTTTTTTAATGAAGCTTTCTTAGTTATGGACCTAGGGCATTCCTTGTACATCCTTGTGTTTTAAAGCGTAATTTGAGTTAAAATGTGAAAATATTCTCTAAGCTGCTATTGTTATGCAGTAAAACAGAGTACTACCTGCTGAATGCAACAGGGGGGGAAAGCATTGCATTGCATTTTTTTTTTTTACTTTGTAAATTTGGGTGTTGATTTAGTAGATTGTGTATATTATTCGGATGTGCCACTTCACAGGTGGGTTTAAGGGCACCCCCCCCCCCAAGCAGGTTATGTAAAGGAATTGATCATTTTTAGTGCTCAATTAGCCTTTTTACTTTAAGCATTGATAAAATCGTTGCTCCTGGGTGAATTGAATTAAAAAATAATAATGTTTGCATTAGTACATGTCCCCCAGGTCAGTGTCCAGCCCCCCATGACATTTGTTTGACAATCTCTAGCCTAATGGCCAAGGAAATGGCAATTATTGATTTTTTAGATTCAGCTCCCATTTAAGTGTAAACAAGCCCTATGAACAGGTTCACATTGGTGCGTTGCGTTTTAGACATGTTATACATGCGTTTTAGGGGCTTTGCCAGTGAATTCTCTATAATGTGTGTTTTTACAAAAGCGCATCAAAGATGCAGCAAGTGAGTAAGGCCCATTTCATATGGGGCAGATCCGTTTTGATGCACTCCACTTGCTTAGCGGGGATCGCTCTGTTGATCCCTGCTGAGCAGGTGGATGACAGGTCCGTCTCCGCTTACTGTCCTCTATTCACAGACCGAGCAAGGAGGGCATTAATCAGAGAGGCAGTACAGAGACTTAAGGTAACCCTGGAGGAGCTGCAGAGTTCCACAGCAGAGACTGGAGTATCTGTACATAGGACGACAATAAGCCGTACGCTCCATAGAGTTGGGTTTTATGGCAAAGTGGCCAGAAGAAAGCCATTACTTTCAGCAAAAAACAAAATGGCACGTTTTGAGTTTGCGAAAAGGCATGTGGGAGACTCCCAAAATCTATGGAGGAAGATGATCTGGTTTGATGAGACTAAAATGGAACTTTTTGGCCATCAAAAAAAACACTATGTCTGGTGCAAACCCAACACATCACATCACCCAAAGAATACCAACAGTGAAATATGTTGGTGGCAGCATCATGCTGTGGGGATGTTTTTCAGCAGTCGGGACTGGGAAACTGGTCAGATTTGAGGGAAAGATGGATGGTGCTAAATACAGGGATATTCTTGAGCAAAACCTGTACCACTCTGTGTGTGATTTGAGGCTAGGACGGAGGTTCACCTTCCAGCGGAACAAAGACCCCAAACACACTGCTAAAGCAACACTTGAGTGGTTTAAGGGGAAACATGTAAATGTGTTGGAATGGCCTAGTCAAAGCCCAGACCTCAATCCGAAACAAAATATGTGGTCAGACTTAAAGATTGCTGTTCACAAGCACAAACCTTCCAACTTGAAGGAGCTGGAGCCGTTTTGCAAAGAGGAATGGGCAAAAATCCCAGTGGTAAGATGTGACAAGCTCATAGAGACTTATCCAAAGCGACTTGGAGCTGTGATAGCCGCAAAAGGTGGCTCTACAAAGTATTGACTTTAGGGGGTGAATAGTTATGCACATTGACTTTTTCTGTTATTTTGTCCTATTTGTTATTTGCTTCACAATAAAAAAAAAATCTTCAAAGTTGTGGGCATGTTCTGTAAATCAAATGATGCAAATCCTCAAACAAGCCATGTTAATTCCAGGTTGTGAGTCAACAAAACACAAAAAATGCCAAGGGGGTAAATACTTTTGCAAGTCACTGTAGATCACTCCTGAACTCTGCACTTTATACATAACACACTCCATAGTCCTGCACCCTGTACATAGCGAACTCCTGAACTCGGCACTCCTTATGTAGCACATTCCTGAACCCTGCACCCTGTATGCAGTGTACACCTGAACCCTGCACATAACAAACTAATGGTATTTAAAGTGGTTGTATACCCTAAAATTAAACTTGCACCTACAGGTAAGCCTAGATTAAGGCTTACCTGTAGGTACAAGAAATATCTCCTAAACCTGCACGGTTTAGGAGATATTTGAAAAGAACGTTTTACAACGTTGTCTACGGCGCATGCACGCCGTAGACAACGGTGCATTTACAGGGTTAATCCCCATCTTCAACTGCAGCTCACCGCAGTTGAAGTGTCCCACGCGCATGCGCGGAGTGACGTCCTTGCCGCTCTGGCCAATCACAGCGCCACATCGGCGCTGTGATTGGCCGGAGCGGCGATACCCGGGAGGGTATCTGTTTGGCTATGGATGCGGCCGGAGGGGGAGAAGAACACGGCTTCGGGGGCCCTCATCTAAGGTAAGTGATGCATAATGAGCTAGTATGCTAGTCATACTAGCTCATTATGACTTTGCCTTGCAGGTAGATAACCCAAAAAATGTTTTTATTAAAATGGGTATACAACCACTTTAACAATGCCTTTGTACAACCCTCTCACTGTGCAATTTGGCCACACCCACCATTTGATGCAGCATGCTCTTCTCCTATGGGGTGGGGAGCTTTGCGGTTGGGGCGTAGTTGTGTTCCGGCACCTACTGTCTGAGAACGCAATCAATGAGTAAAGGTGTATAAATCACAACAGTAGTTGGACCGATTTGCAGATCCTTTAGAGGATTACAGAATCTTTTGCCAATTAAGTTCATATCTATGTATTTTATCTCTGAATTCTGTTTTTTTTTATATATATATTTGACCAGTACTCTTTAAAACATCCTGTATCATCAACCTTCCTTCGACCATTGCTCAGACTCTTTAATGTACTATAGCCAATTTTAGTTTTAGCAAAAGGCGGGTTAAAAAAAAGCAAAACCCAAGAGATATAATCCAGGAGACAGTTATTAGAAATTGGCCTTCTGGGCAGAAGAGATAGTGAGGTGAGAGCCTGTTAAATACTATTCCCTCACAGGCACCAAGCTCAGATTTATAGAGGTGTGCGGTAATGTTTTCTTCCTTTTCCCCCCAAGAAGTAATTGTTACTTTTCGGTCATTACTTATAGCTCATGAGAGCACAAAATTTTCACTTGGAAGACATTTGTTTTTCACGCTCGCTAAGGAAGCACAAAGGAGCCCGTAGGATCCCAAGTGTTTTGACTGCTGGGGAGGAGGTTTGAAGTGCGCATCAAGTAACTTTGCCAACTCCCTTACTGGTTTAGTTATAAGCTTTAATTATTGGTAAAAACAGAACAAGGTTGTTAAGGGAGGATTCTAAACAAGGAAAAACAAAACTGATTCAAGCACTTTTTGGAGAAAATTTTAAAATGGAAGCAAAGTCAAACCCTTACTAAGCTTAAATCTTTTCCCAACCCAATTATAAGCCTATCCTATCTAACCTGTAAAAGCAAAGATACCTATACCTACCTATTCTAAAGTCGCTCTGGTTCAGTCACATGATCGGGCCCCAGCGCCGCCTTCAGTGTAGGGGAGCCAACAACAGATGCCCCATAGAAAACCTGTGGGAGACATCACCACCCAGGCTCTGCAGCTGTTGTTGGTGATCTCTCCTCTTCACTGAAGCCAACGCTGGAGAGATAATGTGACCGGACCAGAGTGACTTCAGAATAGGTCGGTATACACATTTTTCCTTTTACAGGGTAGATAAAATAGGCTTATACCGCGTACACACGGTCGGAATTCTCGTCGGAAAAAGCTCTGCTGGTTTTCCCTGTCGGAATTCCAACGGAATTTCGCTCAAACTGTCTTGCCTACACACGGTCACACCAAATTCTGACGGTCAATAACACCGCGGCATACAACACGTTCAACGGCACTATAAAAGGGAAGTTTAATGCTTGCTAGCATGTGTCGAATTGTTTCCGAGCATGCGCCAAATTGTTTCCGAGCATGCGTCAGAATTTTGCGTGTCGGAATTGCATACACACAATTGTAAAATCCAATAGAAAGGTTTTCCGTCGGAAAAATTAAGAACAGGTTCTTAATCCAAAGTCTATCGGAAATTCCGAAAGAAAAAGACGGATGGGCATACACACGGTCGGAAAATCCGATGAAAAGCTCCCATCGGACTGTTTCCATCAGAAATTTGGACCGTGTGTATGCAGCATTAGAATGGGGGTTTGAGCTTAGTTAAGGTTTGACTCGCCTTCCACTTTAAACCAGCCATTCTCAACCCGGGTTTCTCCAGAGATGGCTAGAGGTTCCACGAGCTAAGCGACCATCCATCTAATTTCAAGTCCAATGCCATATGGCATGACTGCAAGGGTGACGTTCTGACCAACTCTTTAAGGGGTGCATTCTACCCACTGACCATAACCAATGTAAGTGACATTTTTACAATGACCCCTGATTGATTAATCTTAGCAGGGGACCTGAAAATTATTTCAAGGGTTCCTCTGGGGTGAAATAGGTTGAGAAAGGCTGTGTTAAACTGTAAAAGGTAGGCTCCAGGCTCCAGGGCTGGATTTTCTCATAGGCTCACATAGGCACATAGAAACAAGGGAAGGATGAAATTATTTTCCGATACCAACTGTCTTCTCTGTTTTAAATTTTTTTTTCTCTTTATTTGGGGTTTTTGCACAATACAAGAACAAACTTAGACAGTGAAAAAGTGAGTACGATGTGTAGCAAGAAGAATCAAAGATTTCCCGACCTTTATTGGTCACGGCTACATTACTCATGACAGTACAGCACTGTAACATCCATGAGCAGCTGCGCTTTTATTCATCTATAGTTTGAGTGTCACAGATCAGCTGTAAAGTGTCCTACAGACATGTAGACTGCTTCTATCTTGCTATGACTTCAACGCTTAACTGTTACCTGTGGTCCCATTGACTGGTGGTCTGATTTCACTTGACTCTTGCACTGGCCTGGCAGCCTAGGGCCTCGTGTGCACCGGGCGTTCTGCATGTGATTCCAGTATTTTCACGTGGGCAGAAGAAACTGATGCATTGTCTAACCCTGATGGGCTGAACAGGTCACTTCTTGTATTCTGGGCGTTTGTCCCTGGATGCACACTGCGCTCGAGGCGAAAAGGGCCACTCTGCAAGAACCCCGCAAATGAGGGCAATGCACAGTGGTATGGCATTTATGGGGTAAAACAAGCAGTGAGGAGGCCACATACGGCGACTGACACTGAAAAGTGGTCCCACTCCAGGTAGGCTTTTCAGAAGCAAAGCAATCTTGCCACAAGCCTGTAAGGATAAGTGCACTTTGAAAAAAAGTGTATTTTTTTTGCCCCCTTTCCCTGACTTAGCCTAATGCACCCTCAGTATCCACAGATGCACACCTCCACGGTTCTGTTATTTGCTTTATTGGTGCAAATTCTTTACTGTCCTGTCTATGCATACCCATTAATTCACCATAGACGTCTAAGGAGCTGTGCCACGAGTCTGGAGACTAGACATGTGCGGTTCGTTTCGTTCCGAATTACAATTCGGAAAAATTTTTGTTATTCGGAAATTCGGATGTATAGTAGTAGTACTGAATTGAAATGAATCCAAAAAAAATAAAAAATTTGAATTCAGACGAAATTCTGATGCCGCGTACACACGGTCGGAATTCTCGTCGGAAAAAGCTCTGATGGTTTTCCCGTCGGAATTCCGACGGAATTTCGCTCAAACTGTCTTGCCTACACATGGTCACACCAAATTCCGATGGTCAATAACACCGCGCCTTAAAAAACGTTCGACTGCACTATAAAAGGGAAGTTTAATGCTTCCGAGCATGCATCAAATTGTTTCTGAGCATGCGTCGGAATTTTGCGTGTCGGAATTGCATACACACAATCGGAAAATCCGATAGAAAGGTTTTCCTTCGGAAAAATTAAGAACAGGTTCTCAATCCAAAGTCCGTCGGAAATTACGACAGAAAAAGACTGATGGGCATACACACGGACGGAAAATCCGATGAAAAGCTCCCATTGGACTGTTTCCATCGGAAATTCTGACCGTGTGTACGCCGCATAATAGTTTTCAAATACTTTTTGAAATACTTTTCGAATACTTTTCAAATTCAAATAGTTTTCAAATTTGAATTATAAAACGAACAGTTTTCCAATTTCCAAAGAGAATAAAACAGAATAGAAAATAAAGGAATAGAATAGAATTTTTTTTTTTATTCTATTCCTTTATTTTCTTTTTTATTTTAGTCTTTTCAGAAATTGGAAAACGATGTGCATTCGAAATCTTTTCGAATTCAAAAATTATTCAAAATTAATTCGAAAACTTTTCGAATCGGTTTGAAAACGAATAAACAAAATGTATCCCAAAAATGAATTAAAACAAATTAAACTAAATTAACTAAACAAATTTATGTAAAATAACAAAATTTGCATTCGGAGGAAATTAGAATAGTTTTTGAATAGTTTTCGAATACTTTTTGATCTCAAATAGTTTTCATATTTGAATTATAAAACTTTTCAAATTCGAATAGTTTTCCAATTTCCAAAGAGAATAAAATAGAATAGAAAATAAAGGAATAGAATATAATTTTTTTTTTCTATTCTATTCCTTTATCTTGTTTTTTTTATTTTATTATTTTCAGAAATTGGAAAACGATTTGTATTCGAAAACTATTCAAAATTGATTCAAAAACTTTTCGAATCGATTTGAAATCGAATAAACGAAACATATCCCGAAAATGAATTAAAGGAATGAAACAAATTTAACAAAACAAATTTATGTAAATAACGAATCAAAATGAAACAAAGCTAGTTTTTTCGTTCCGCACGTGTCTACTGGAGACCATTGGAAATGGTCCCAAAAAACTGGAGTTGTAATGAGCAAGCAGAGCCAGGATGCTGAAGGTGCGCACTGAAGAATGTAAAGGAAAGATTGGCTAGAAGTGGGCAGAGGGCTTAAAGCTAACTTTTTTCTAGCTGGAGTTCAGGTTTAAGACAGCCGGATTTATATCCAAAAAGACTGCCTCCTCCAAAAGAGGAACAGTTGGAAGCTATGCTTTAGGTCAGGGGTTTTATAACTTTATAAACAAAGGGCTAGTTTACTGTCCTTCAAATTTTAGCGGGGCCGGATTGTGGCCAGTGGGAGTAGAAAATGTCCTGTCTCAGTGGGAGTAAACAATCATTGCTAATAATGGGAGGAACAGTGCCCCATCGTTGGTAATAGGGGGAGCATTAGTGCCCCATTATTGGTGTCAGTGGGATAAATAGGGCCACATCATTGGTGTCAGTGGAAGGAATAGTGCCCCATCATTGGTGCCAGTGGGAGGAATAGTACCCCATCATTGGTGCCAGTGGGAGGAATAGTACCCCATCATTGGTGCCAGTAGGAGGAACAGTACCCCATGATTGGTGCCAGTGGGAGGAATAGTACCCCATCATTGGTATCAGTGGGAGGAATAGTGCTCCATCATTGGTGTCAGTAGGAAGAATAGTGCCCCGTCATTGTTGCTAGTGCGAGGAATAATCCTCTATCATTGGTGCCAGTGGGAAGAATAGTGCCCCGTCATTGGTGCCAGTGGGAAGAATACTGCCCCATCATTGGTGCCAGTGGGAGGAATAGTACCCCATCATTGGTGCCAGTAGGAGGAATAGTACCCCATCCTTGGTGCCAGTGGGAGGAATAGTACCCCATCATTGGTGCCAGTAGGAGGAACAGTACCCCATGATTGGTGCCAGTGGAAGGAATAGTACCCCATCATTGGTATCAGTGGGAGGAATAGTGCTCCATCATTGGTGTCAGTAGGAAGAATAGTGCCCCGTCATTGTTGCTAGTGCGAGGAATAATCCTCTATCATTGGTGCCAGTGGGAAGAATAGTGCCCCGTCATTGGTGCCAGTGGGAAGAATACTGCCCCATCATTGGTGCCAGTGGGAGGAATAGTACCCCATCATTGGTGCCAGTAGGAGGAATAGTACCCCATCATTGGTGCCAGTGGGAGGAATAGTACCCCATCATTGGTGCCAGTGGGAGGAATAGTACCCCATCATTGGTATCAGTGGGAGGAATAGTGCTCCATCATTGGTGTCAGTAGGAGGAATAGTGCCCCGTCATTGTTGCTAGTGGGAGGAATAATCCTCTATCATTGGTGCCAGTGGGAAGAATAGTGCCCCATCATTGGTGCCAGTGGGAAGAATACTGCCCCATCATTGGTGCCAGTGGGAGGAATAGTGCCCCATCATTGGTGCCAGTAGGAGGAATAGTACCCCATCATTGGTGCCAGTGGGAGGAATAGTACCCCATCCTTGGTGCCAGTGGGAGGAATAGTACCCCATCATTGGTGTCCGTGGGAGAAATAGTGTCCCATCATTGGTGTCAGTGGGAGAAATAGTGTCCCATCATTGGTGTCAGATGGAGGAATAGTGCTCCATCATTGGTGTCAGTGGGAGGAATAGTGCTCCATCATTGGTGTCAGTGGGAGGAATAGTGCCCCATGATTGGTATCAGTGGGAGGAAGTGGTCCATGATTGGTATCAGTGGGAGGAATAGTGCCCTACTGTTACTGAGGGTGGGGTGAATAATGCCTCAAGGGCCGGATAAAAGCATGCAAAGGGCTGCATCCAGCCCCCGGGTCACAGTTTGGAGACCACTGCTGCCTGAATAAAGCCATATTATCTTGTATGCCAAGGGAAGACGTTTTCTTTTTTTAATATATATATATATATATTTTTTTTTTTAAGTTAAAAAAAAGTGTTAAAAAGAAGGCACATTGGCTTTACCAAGTCCATAACCTGAGTAGATCAGGTGAACCGCAACAATGCGAATTTTTCAGAATTCACTTATCTATAGTAACAATGTATGATTGCCAGAGGCAAGCCTCGCAAGATGTCATTGCTGTGACTGACAGGTAAGGAGAGCTCTGTGCATATAGTGCAAAAACAAGCTCCATAATGAATATGTACATCTCTGGTGATAATAACATTAACTCTTCGTCACTTGGATTTCTTTTTCATTTCCTGTTTTCCTTTGCAGCCATACAATTACTGTCATTTCCCTTTAACGGCGGACACATGAATTCCACCTTTAATTCTTCTCTGTAGTCACTGTATCATACATATAACACCCTGGGAGATATGTTAGTTTTTCTCTTCTCCCAGGTTAGAAAAAAAAACAAAAAAAAAATCTCAATTTTATCTCCCGCGAGGCGCGCAGATAGGAACAGAGACCGTGCGATATGAAAAGGTTAATTCCCAAAGCAGACACCTTCGCAGGCTGCAAATGTCACTTCTCCAACCTGACAACGCAGCAACCTGTCACTTGGCCCCGGCGCTCTTCCCCGGCGCTGCGTTGTCATGCTAGTTTGCTCCTGCTTTGAAATGTTCTGCCAGATTTGAGTAAATAGGATCTGATTAATCAGATTTGCCACACCTCATTTTGCTTCGAGACGCCGCGTTGAAATGTAGCCTGACTTTTTCGCTAATGGATTATGGTGTTGATAACAGACGACATTTTAATCACCGCACCCGTGATGATAGATGACTCGGCCATTTAATTGAATTGTTTGTTGACAGCATATTGTCTTTTAGGTGTGCGTGTTTTGGGTCCACATGAGGAAGACAGGCGGTAAGGCAATGGTGTGTTATCTATTAACTTTTTTTCTAAAACTGTCACTGGGTTATTGTTCACTTTATGACTTTGGTATTAAACGCGGCTGTCTCTTTGGAGCTGTTATGGAGCTACAGTAAAAGACATGGCAGTGCAAGACCCCATTCAATCTAACTCCTACTGGGAGGCAAAATAGTTTGGCTTTGTGCTGCAGTGAAATTCATGGAAACTGATTTTATATAATAATTTACAGGAACATTCTGTTCTGTTCTAAGCAATAATATCACGGGATTGTGAGGGGCCCCAAAAATACACTTTTATAGCTTTAGGATGTTTTCTGGCAAAAAAAAAAAGGGGGACATGGAGCAGATCTGGATAGTACAACCAGGGCCGTTTTTAAGGCAGGGCAAAAGGGGCAGCTGCCCTGGGCCCTGTCATTGTTGTGGGGCCCAAAGCAGCTGCCTCATACTTGCCAACTACCCTGGTTTAAGATCCCTTGTCCCTTGAGGTTTTAGTCCTGTGCTGTGTCCCAATATCTCAGTGTGAAGTGCTACTACTAATGCTGCCCAGCTCTGCTCTATTGTTGTGTACAGATGACTCAATTGCAGACCCTGTGTTCACATGTAAATTACTGGCATTCATATGTAAATAGCAGCAGCATTCATATGTAAATATCGGCAGCATTCATATGTATATCATGCCCCCCTGTGGTCATATCCACAGTAGACTCTAGCAACCAATCAACAAGCATAAATCATGTGCTGTAACCTCTAGCAACTAATCAGTGAGCCGTAATGTGTGCTGTAATCTCTAGCAACCAGTCAGTGAGCGATAATGATACACTGTAACCTCTGGCAACCAATTGCAATAGCTGCCTGATCTGATTCAGTAAATTGATTTTGAGTCTAGCTGCTATTTATTGTATGTCTCAGAGCAGGTGGAGAGCAAAACTGCATGGGGGGCCCCAAGAAAAGTTTTGCCCAGGGCCCAATCAATATTAAAGACGGCCCTGAGTACAACCAGGATAAGATCCACAGCTACAGACAAAGCCCAACTTCATTTTATATTGAGGCCGTGATGGGTGCTAAACAAACTAAACACTGTGGAACACAAAAAAAGTCATTGGTCCCCCTCCCAAAGAAGAAGGACCTTCCCTGACCTTCCCTGACCCCCAGGGGCACAAGGTTCCCAATAGAAGAAATGCCACTCTGGTCCACCCAGCCAAAAGACCGGTGGACTCCTCTCCTCTTAGATAGGCTAAGTCAACCAGAGGCGGCTCTTTAATTAGGCGGTCGCCTAAGGCCTTGCTCTCACAGGGGCCTTGCGGCCGCCTAATTTGTCCCACCCGTACACGGAGCATCACTTTTTGGGGAATGTCTCTCTCCCTAAGCGGAGATCCTCTCTGCTCCAGTAAATTACCTGCATTACCAGGACCTTAGAAAGGGAAGAAAACTGCGCTTAGATAAATAAAAATAAAAATAAAAATTGACAAGCAGCAGCTTATTGTGGGATATACACAACATTTACATAGAGGGGGGAAGCTGCGCTAAATTGGTGAAACCTATGTGTATAACCTAAACCAAAAAGTTTCACAAAATCATTTTGGTTTAGGGTAATACACATAGGTTTCACCAATTTAGCGCAGCTTCCCCCCCTCTATTACCAGGACCTTGCCAGTGTATCCAGGCTAAATCCTGCTGGAGCAGAGCCAAGTGGCTCCAGTGAATTCCCCGGCAGGGGGGCGTTAATGTGGGCACACCCGCCCTCAGCTTGTGTGGGCTGTTTGGTGTCCAACGCGCTGCAATCTGAACTCAGGGAGAGATGCTGGCTGCCTCCTCAGCTCTGATGTCTACGGACAGGAAAAGGAGCTGACAGGAGGAGGATCCCTATGTTGCCTGTCAAGCTTCCCCAGCAATGGTGGGACTCCTGTCATATACCTGATCTTTCTCCTGCCTGTCAAGCCTCCCAGTAGTGGTGACACTCCTGTCCTAGCCCATACTCACCCCTGACTCCATTGTGTCATCCACCACTGATAACTTGCTTGAATTCTTTTTTTCCATTATGGGCGTGAGTGGGGCCTCAGGTCTAAGTTTTGCCTAGGGCCTCTGAAGTCAACCACCAAGTATTAAGTTAGGGGTGCAGGATTCCATGGGGAAAGAGCACCATGGCACTGTGTAATGATGCAAAGGTCCACCAAATGTGGCATTGTGTAGATATCTGCAAAAGTAAGTATTAAAAAATAAATGCATAGAGGCACCCGAGGGAAGGTGGGGAGGGAGGAAAGAAATAATTATGTTTTTTTCAATACAAATAAGTCCCAGGTGTATAATTCACCTTGTAGACCCCTATGAGTTCAGGTAGTTATTAATGATGAGCTTTGTGTTCAGGTCATCGAAGGGTTGGACCCATACTCTAGCTGTGTGACCTAAACATGCAAGCTAAATGGCCAATTTTGTCCTTTTTACCTGTGTCAATTCTCTAGCTGCTCCTGCATCCAGAAGTCATTAATTTAGTAGAAGTAGAGAGGAATGACTTCCTGGTCCTCCGGTATCCCAGTTGACGTCATTGACCAAATATGGCAGGATCACAAGCCAGTTTGTTTAAATTGAGCAACCAGCCAGGAAGCTGTCAATTGTGACTAGAGTCCATCAGGAGCAGGAACATCGTACACAGGTCATCATGATTTTGTTGGTGGGTCGTTGGGGTATTGTTCGTCGTTTTTGACAATTAATCTACATCACTGTACAAGATGACTTATGATGGATTTACAACTTAGGAATTTTTTTTTGTATGTTGGATATGTATGCGTTTATTTAACAATTTTTTAGTCTTCGAAAAATTACCATGACCACCTTATACTTTCTTTGCCAGCACACCCTCAGTACTACTTCCTCTATTGCTGCTGGTGACAATATCCTTACTTCCCTACCTCCCAACATTTTGAGATGGGAATGAGGGACACCTACTAGAAAACGTATGTAGGCATAGGACACGCCCCCTACCACACCCCCTTAAAGGAGACTTAACTGAAAAAAAGGTTAAATAAATCCACAAGGGCTTTTTTTTTTACCACTAGTATTCTTTTATATTGGTTTTAAGATTTACAAATGCAGCCATTTAGAATTTTGATGAAAGGTTTAGCACTGGGAAACACTTTTTGAAAGATAAAACATGCATTTTATATACAACTATATAGATCAGACCAAAATGAGGGACACATGAGGAGGAAAGAGGGACAGAGGGACATTGTTCCAAATCAGTGACAGTCCCTCGAAATCAGGGACAGTTGGGAGCTATGATATTTCTGGGTATCGGGAGCATGTGACTTCCTTCCCTATGACAGCCAATTAGGGGCAGCACACGGACACAGGGACGGTGGACACATCCCCTCTGTCTCCCCATTTGGGATATTCCTTTACTTATAGGTTTATATGACCCTCAAATGGATTTTGTATTCCACCTTCTCTGGACATTAATCCAGCTTTTGGAATTTTGTGGTGAACTTCACTTATGGGTTCACCCAATTCTTTCCTGTGAGGCTTTTTCATATTATGTCTCCCCATTTGAAGGAGGGCCCATTGGGACAACGTTTGTGGACTTTCAAATATTCTACTTAATGACTACTCACCTAGGATTCAATCTTGTGCTTGCTACCGCTTATGGGAGGTACATGTCCCTCTCTCCTTGGAATTTCATCACATACTGAATTGTCGGCTCCATTATGAGCGATATTCACAGTAGAAATCCAATAACTCTCTCTGGTCCTGATGAAGGTTCCCATATTCGGGGAACTGGAAACGCGTCAAGTATTCGGGGGTCATTTACCTCCACGGGAGCTCCAGTACCAAATTTCTCTTTTTTTGTAAAGTGTTGTTGTTTTTTGTTTGTAAATATATTTTTTGTATTGTCATGTATACGCTGCACTGCGTACCCTGTCATTGGACAATTAGGTGATCACTATTAACATTTGAATAAATTTACTATTTTTTATACAACTTTGTTAAGTGTGGTGATCTAAGTAAAGTCCCAACAGTAGGGGGTTCTCTTTTGGTCTAGATCCAGGGATGAGACCACCACACAAAACATTTTTACCAATAGGGGAGTATGCCTTAATCTTTTTCCCTATGACAGCCAATTGTAACAAACACTGACCCATGCCCAAGGGAGTGATTTCACCACTCTTTCCAGAATTTTAGTGTTGGTTGTGACAGAGGTAGGAGCACTGCTAAGGGGAGTATGTAGGCAGGCGTTCACCTGTAATGTGCGATAAAATCTAGGGGTGAGCTCAGGCGTGTTCAGATCCTGGTCCGGACCCACCTGAGAAAGTCTGCCAGTAAGCTGTCATCTGTACTACACAAATCATAGGGCATGTATGCATGGAATGCCTCGACCGCTTAAAGTGATACTAAACACAGACTGTTTAATTTACATTGTTCCTTCTATTTCTATATGTTGATGATTGATGACACTAATTATTTTTTTTTATTCCAAACAAATTTTATTGTAAAAGAAATACAAAGGAACAAGGTTTAGGTAAGTTAAAATAACAAGAATAGCGCAGTATTGAGATATATCAAAAGAGCACAAACAAGTATTCAATAACTGGTGAGAGGAAGAATTAATTGCAAATAAAGTAGTAGTTGTGAGTAGTAGGTATAAGTATATTGCTTATGTTACATTTAATAGGAACAAAATGTTAAAATGAAACACAAGACAGTACATAAAGCCTCCAAAGACATTGAGCAAAATTATCATTACTAGCTTTGCTCTGTTTTCGATTTATTATTCCCTGTAAAAGGTTATATCATGTAGGTAAGTTGGTGTTTTAAGTAAATTTAGTAGATTTGTTTTTTATAGCAAGGGCATAAGTCTACGTACGAGTGAGAGTGTCCAGCACAGGCACTACAGCTAGGTCTGGATTAACACTAATTATTTTAATTAAAAAATATCTAAGAACATTTTTCCTAATCAATATACAGCTGTCACATGACCCAGCTCTCCCCCAGCTTGTCTGCATGGAAACATAAGCAGGAGGTGCTCCTAGTCCTCTGCTGGTCACATGGTCAAAAAAAAAAAAAAAACAGCCTTTGCCATACCAAGTAAAAATAAATAATTAATATCAATAAACTGTTTTAAATTGTCATTGCACGCTTTTGTAACATCACATGTTATATTATTTGTTATGTTTTATGCTTCAATAAACTTTTGATTGAGAAAAAAAAAAAATTGTCGTATAAATATATATTTGAGATCAAACATTTATTCTTTTTTGGCAATAACATGGTGTTATGATGGTGATGTGGATTTCTGTCAGTTACAGGCTCTGTCACACTCCTCCAGCCTCTGTCTTAGAATAACAGGGAGGTGAGGCCTCCATCAATCGACATGTAATATTCTGCCCTCATTGTGTTTAGCTGGTTAGTAGGCATGAGAGAGGGAGGGAGTAGGCTGTCTTTTACCACTAAGTATATTGTATATCCTCATGTGTGACTCTATAGCCACATGGGCTGCTCAGATGTGGTAGGGAGGAAATGCTCAGCATAAAAACTCACTGAAAGCTGAGCATGTGCAGAGCTGCCAACACTGCTCTGCAAAATCCCGAGCTGTATTGGGGACATGGACAGAAGGTAGAGATAGAGAACAGCAGGATTAACCAGTTTTTTTGCAGAATACAGAAAACAAATGCCATATGAGTGAGTATGAATAGCATGTAATTCATAATTTTGTATCATTTTTTTATGATGTGGGTTTAGGGACACTTTACGATTGGGCCAGTACAGTGACAGCTTCCTTGTGGGCTTTAACTAGGACTCGAACATACCTAAAATCATCCCTAATCACTTTGCCTTAAGGCTGGTTTCACACAGCCTGTCCGATCAGGTCCACCTGTAAGTTTTTCAGGTGGACCTGATCGGACCATCCATAACTCTCTATGAAGCGGCGGATGTCAGTGAACATGTGTCCATTGACACCCGCCAACATCCGATCCTGTCCGTTAAAAACAGCAGATCGGATGGGATGACAGTTGGATGGAAACAGACAGGTGGTCCATTTCCATCTGACAGCCCCATAGAGAACAGCGGGGCTCTGTCTATGTCCGCTCGACATCGCATGCAGACTATGGAGAACGTCCGTGGGAAACCAGACCTATGTGTGTGCTCATGAGTAGCCCAGCCCTGTTCCTTTATGAGGTGGGAAGAGAGGCTGTTTTGGATCCTGTGCAGAGAGAACAGAAAAATGCAAGACTAAAGTTGAAGCACTTTCCCCAATGGGGAAACAACACTATGCAATAGAATGTTTGTATCAGAAACCATGAAATAAGGCCATGACAGAAGTACAGTTAAATCACACTTGTTTAATAATAAAAAGAACAAACGTAGTCAAAACATAGCCAAAGTTCAGTAACCGCAACGGATAGTCATCCAAGCCAGAAGTCAGGGATCAATGTAGTGGAACAGCAAGCAGGATCTGGAGCCAGAAGGGATATCAGCAAAGCAAGTCTTGAACATGAACGCAGGAAATCATTTCAGTGATGTTGACCAAGGCGAAGGCAGAGATCCTCTGGACTTGATGGCTTAAGTTGGCAGGGCTGCCGAGCAGGATATCATCAACAGCTGAGTAACTGTGGAGAGATAGGAGCTGGCAATTAGCTGACAGCTGAGCGGCCAGCTCAGAGAAGGAAGGGCTGAGCCCAGCCCTGATAGTTTGTAAACTGTTTCATAATGTGCAGAAAAGTTATGGAAAGCCACTGCATTGCCTCCTTATTGTCCATGCACGCAAGAGAAGTCAAGTAGTATGTGGTAAAGAAATCGCAATACACACCTTGGGAAAAGGCGATTAACGTGCAGAGATGACGAAATACCATAATGTGTAAGGTGCAAACCTGATCGGCCTAGGACTGATGAGGGTTGAAGAAAGTGGTCACCCTCTTGACATTGAGAGAAGATCTCTTCCTCAGTCCAGGTGGCTTGGGCTCCCGTGTCTCATGGGCCTCAGGCCTTCAGAGCCCTAACCTTCATCCACTATAAATTGCAGGTACATGCATGAGAGTTTGCTCTAGGCAAGTGGGGAGTTGGAAGTGGATTGGGGGATGAAGTGAAGAGGGTCTAGGCTCTGCCATCATGAACATGTGTGGCAGACATAGGAGTATGTGTTGAGTACCGGGATTGGGAACTGGTTTATTGGAGGACCCCATGTCAAGGTAGCTTGGGGCATGAACAAACTGATAGTGTCTATTTAATACATTTCAAAATGATAAAATATATATATATATGTAAAATTAGAGCATGCAAGGTCAATGTGCTGGTCATATTCCAACAAATTTTTATCAGTTAAAATCACGGAAACTTACTAAAAATTGGGTGAGCATTTGTTTCCCAGCAACATTGCGAGTGTTTTCCATGCCTCACTTAAAACAAAAGATAATGCCGTTATATTGTAAAGTGAATTCATGTATATCAAAACACAAAGCTTCTCTGGTTTTGGACAAAAGATAAAACAGCCATTCATCTCTCAGACCTTGTTCCTGGGTTAAAGTCAGGGCCTCCAGAACATGTCTTTGGTATAGGAAAATATTTCAGCTGATATTGAACATTGTTGTACAACAGCCCAAACACTTGTAGACATTTTTACTAGCTTGCAGCTTATTTTAAAAGCTCACCTCCATTTTGAACTTCTAAAAACAATACAGTAAACATGGGGGGGGGGGGGGAGATTGATTGTGTCCTTGGTTCCACTACCAAAGTTGGTGTATTTTGGAGTATTCTTGTTTAATGGGAACCTGTTTTAATAGTTTCTTCAGAAGTGTTAAATCCAGGGGTCTAGTCCTGGGAAAAAAAGTGTGGGGTCTCCCACCCAAGATCCACTCACCCACCAAAAAAAATATGATGAGCTCATATGCACGAACGCTTCAAAAGTGGTATTTTTCATCCAATTTTCGTATTGTGTGTATGAAGCTTAACTGTTAGTACATAAAAAAAAACAATCCTCAATAAACATAAATACGGTAATTCTCTGAATAATCAGCATTCATTCAATTGTGCTTCCATGCAAATGTGAACATCATGTTCTGATCTTTATTGGGGAATGTTATTTTGTATATAGAGTGTTTATGTGGTGAGTTTACACTTTTCATTGAACAGAGTTTGGATAACACAGGGTTAAACGGAAAGGTCATAAATGAACTGCACATTATCTGGACAGAATGCTTGGGGAGATAGTGATGTGTTCCTGCTTAGGAGATGTATGTTAGCTTGGGGGGGGGGGGGGGGGGGGCTGCAAACTCTGCAGGGCTCCAACACACACTCGCTGCTATTCCAACCCTTTACATATTTCCACATAAACCTCCCTCCTGGCATTAAACTTTGCCAGGTATTGTGCTCAGCTTACCACCCCAAACTGATGTTCCTCCCTCAGCTCACCTCTCTCCCTGCATGTCCTGTGAGCAGAATAGCTGTGCTCCTCCTCTGGGTTCTCTCATCATATGGCACTGAAGATAGAGGGGGGGGGGGGGGATTCAGCGGGACACACAGAGCAAGTATGCAGGAGACTAGGGGGGGGGGGGGGTGAGGAGACAGAAAATCAGGAGAGGCTGGCGGGGAGGAGCGCATCATGAGAGGTCTGACTAAATACAATCTCTTAGCAGCAGGGACCTGATCTACCTGTCAGCTAGCTGTGATTGACAGGTAGATTGAAGCAGAAGCTGTCATGGGGCCCCCCTACTGGCAATGCCTGAATGGTCAGTTCACCCCTGGTGTTTACTATTACTATTGCGAGCTGTGTCAGCGGCTGCTGGTGTAGCACCTGCCACACAACTCGCATACTTCAAAGTCTTGCAGGACACGGCTGCTAAAGGGAACTGAGTTCCTGTTGTGGAAAAAGTACAGGAACTCCGTTCCCATGCGTTCCCGCAGGACTTGAGCCCTGGTTAAATCAATAACTCTGTAATACTCTCGGCGCTATCTAGAAGTCACCAGTGTCATTCAACCCGGAAGAGGATATCAAGTAAATGGTAAGTGCAGAGTGTCATGGACCCACCCATCACCATAGCACCTTGCATTCAGAGTGGTTTGATGTCAGCCCTGATCTCTTCATCATTGCAGGCCTCGCTGCACTGAAGAAAGTCCCCCCCCCCCCACTTCTGGCATGCTTGAATTAAAATGTATACAAGATGTAAAAAGCCTGGTATGAGTTATTGGGGGATCCCAACACACCGGCCATGTATGTAGATGGAGTTGGTGGCTTCACTGATTGTTAAGGACCCAGCAGCACTTCCATCCACTGACATCCTTAACAACAATTGACAGTTAGAAGCTATCATGTATAATCGTAGTGGTAAAACGCTATTTTATATGAAGTTCAGGCCAAGTAAACATCCGGACATTTGCCTGAATGCCTGAACAGCCAAGGTTCACTGTAGATTAGTATTTAGATTAAACCATAAGCCCTCCGTAACTGGAATGTGATTAGCTTGCACTTTCATTTTACTTGTCGCATGAAATTACACTTTAACCACTTCCCGACCGGCGCATGGCCATGTACGTTGGCAGAATGGCACCGGCAGGCAAAAGGGCGTACAGGTACGTCCCCTTTAACCACTTCACGACCACTCACTGTATATATACGTCATTTTTTTTGAAGAGGGATATCTCGGTAACGGCAGCAGCTGCTGCCACAACCGAGGTATCCCTCTTTACAGTGAGCGGTTCCGTTTCCGTTAATGGTGGTCTCTGCAGCGGGTTCGCCGCGAGATCACCGTTATCGGCGGCGGGAGAGGTGCCCCCCCTCCCGCCGCTCTCCCGCGCCTTCTGCCGCTTCCCGGAGCCCCCACTCATCTCTATACCATAGGAGGGCGGAAGCGACGTCAAAACGTCACTTCCACCCATACCTCTTAAAGGGACAATTTCCAAATGTAATTTTTTTAAATGACATTTTTTTTTATTTTATTTTTTTGCATTTAAGTCCAAATATGAGATCTGAGGACTTTTTGACCCCAGATCACCTGAGCATCACCTGAGGCCAGTCACTTCAGTGGGCTTGTTAAAGAGTTTATTAGCACTTTAACACAGAGCAGTACCTATACTGTAATCGTCGTTCTTTCGCTCCTCTGTTTGTAAATTGGCCTCGGTTTTTGAAACTCTCAGCAGCCTCTTGGAGCTGCAGCCTGAAACGTTTCTCTTTCCCCTAAACTGAACTAGAAAAGTCACAGGAAACCTGAGTGAGAAATGTTGCTGGATGTCTTTACTGGAAGTCAGTAAATAGCTCATTAGAGCAGTATAGGAGGAGAGACCTTTAAGTCTTCAAAAGGGGGAGCCAGTTTGGCGCTGACACGGCAGCCATGCTTGGATCCGCAGCGGAGAAATCGCGAGTTCCCAGGTCACTAATAAATGAGCCATCGTCTTCTGGCCCAGCAGTGATGGATGAGCGTGCCGCGCAGTAACTACAATTCTCCTGAGGTGCAAGATAAACGTTAAACTTCCATAAAGCACTACTAGCTGTCCTTATTGCCTGCATTCAATAAGTAAACCACAACGCACAACCCCAGAGTCATGCATAACCTACTTTCTACATGAGGGCGAGAGCGGCACGTTCATGGACGTTGGTAGGGATCCGTAAACAAAGGAAAGAAGGAAAGAAGGAGTTACAGAAAAACCCAACTGGATTTTGTCTCCTAAAGCACTGTGTAAAATAAACAATTGCCATTATCCTTTTTAGAAAATATGTTTCTCACTTTTTTTTTTTAACCAATATTTTTTTTTTGAAAAAGAATAAGTCATACATAATAATTAGCGTTACATTTCTTTTGTGTAAGAACATCACAATGATGAGGTGACATACAAATAACTGTATACGGATCATATATGCATTACATCACCTACCGCATTTATCGGCGTATAACACGTACTTTTTCCCCCTAAAAATCGGGGGAAAGTCGAGGGTGCGTGTTATTCGCCGATACCCCAAAAAAAAAATGTCAAAAATGGCAAGCGCCGCCGAAAAAAATAGCGAGCGCTGCCGAAAAAGACCGAATTGCGGCCGAAAAAACCCGAACCCGGAATAGACCGAGCAGACTGTTCGGCTCTGCTCGTAGTCCGGCCTCCCTGCGCTCACTCCGGAAACAGCAGGGAGGCGGGACCGCGAGCGGAGCTGAACAGTCGGCTCAGCCTTTTCCGGGGCTGCTTCGGTCTTTTTCGGCCACGCCTCGGTCTTTTTCGGCGGCGCGCACCACAGAGAGTCTCGGCGGCGGGAAATTTAAACCCGGACCGGACTTCAAATGACGCTGGCAAGGTACAATGACGCTGGGCATGGCTGCAATGACCCTGGGCAAGGCTGCAATGATGCTGGGCAAGGCTGCAATGATGCTGGGCATGGCTGCAATGACGCTGGGCAAGGCTGCAATGACGCTGGGCAAGGCTGCAATGACGCTGGGCAAGGCTGCAAATGACGCTGGGCAAGGCTGCAAATGATGCTGGGCAAGCTGCAAATGACGCTGGGCAAGCTGCAAATGACGCTTAAATGTAAGTTTTTTTTTTCCCCTAAACTTCCCTCCTAAAACTTTTTTTCCTTAAAATGCCCTCCTAAACTTGGGGTGCGTGTTATACGCCGGTGCGTGTTATACGCCGAAAAATACGGTATATTCTATTATACAATAACTCTAGAATAACCCTTACATGGGCTCATTCGATAACTTAGTCCATCTTATTATAGTGACCTCAGGGAGTGACTGACCCGGACCCCCGGGCGCTCCCTAAGGGAACACACTGCGCCCAGAGGTCCGGTCGCCACTCCAGATTTCAAGCATTCTCCAAAGGGGACATCATTGGTTATATATCAGTTATGATACACTGTGTGATAATCTTTATAAAACATTTATAACGAATACTCCAAAGTTTTGAGTATAGTTTGAGTATAGTTTGAGTATAGTTTGAGTATAGTTTGAGTATAGTTTGTTTGAGTTCGAGTATATTTATAGTTTGAGTATAGTTTGAGTATAAGAGAACTGAGAGTAAAGAGAAGAGAAACCCCAGGTTAGTCAAGTGGTTTCATATCTTAGATATACCTGTATGTATTATTACCGATATGTAAGTCATTTACCAGAAGGTGTAGTATTTTTTGAGTTATTACCCTTATCGCTATTGGTTTTGGAATATTGTATGTGCCATTCTATCCACGGTTTCCAGACCTTATACTGTAAAGGAAGCCTATTTTGGGATGCTAAGAACATAACTTCATAGTTGATGTGCAGATTGGTGGTTCTAATAACATTTGTTACACTCGGGATTTCGACGTTTAACCACCTTTTTACTAATTCTAGGCGAGCACTTAAGAGGATTTGAGATATAACACTTCTACAATGAAAGGGAATATCTCAATCTCTAGGGATAGCAATGCTAGACCCGGCCTCGGCGGTACTCGAATACCAGTAATACTTTGTATAAGCTTAAAAATAGTAGTCCAATATTTTTCTAGTCTTGGGCAAGCCCAAAGAATATGTAATAGTGATCCTCTATGGCCACATTGCCTCCAATGTTTCTCACTTTTTTTTATCCCTTTGCATCTCAGTGCTGCTTATGTGCTTCAGCCTCTTATGCCCCGTACACACGATCGGATTTTCCAACAACAAATGTTGAACGTGAGCTTGTTGGCGGAAAGTCCAACCGTGTGTATGCTCCATCAAACATCTGTTGTCGGAACTTTCCGCCAACAAATGTTGGCTAGCAGGTTCTCAAATTTTCTGCCAACAAATGTTTGTTGTCGGACTTTCCGATCGTGTGTGCACAAGTCCGCCGGACAAAAGTCCACGCATGCTCGGAATCAAGTGCGAACCGGAGATGTAACTAGCATTCGTAATGGAGATATCATGTACGCCTTGTATGTCACTACGTTTGTGATTGTTGGCCAACATTTGTGTGACCGTGTGTATGCAAGACAAGTTGGAGCCAACATCCTTTGAACAAAAATCCACGGTTTTGTTGTTGGAAAGTCCGATCATGTGTACGGGCATTTCACCACTGTTTACATGCACTCGCTCTACTTCTGCGTCAGCTGCACATCAATTCTCAGAAATAGGAATGAGTGTGGGTTCAGTCTGAATCTGAAAGTTAGCTCTCATTGCTGAGCCAATATGGTGCTGGAGGGAGATTGCCCAACCTGCAACCACATATATGTGTATACATAAGGACAGGGATGCTCATCACATCATTGGCTTTATATGGTCACATGATCAAGTTAGGTCAATGACATTGACTCAATATGGCCATGTGACAATATTATTTCAATGATGTCACTTTTTCTACATCAGCTGTGATTTCAGGGATTGCACTGCCTTCAGCTCATTGGCCCAAAAATGACTGCTGACTTCCAGGGTCAGACCCGACCTGAGTTCAGAACAAACATAAGCTCATCTCTACTCAGAGCAAGCATCCAAATAATGACAAGAACAGACCACCTATGCGCATGATGACCATCTATGCTCATGACATCATTGGCTTTATATGGTCACATGACCAAGTTAGGTCAATGACATTGACTCAATATGGCCATGTGACCATATTAGGTCAATGATGTCACTTTGTCTACATCAGCTGTGATTTCAGGAATTGCTCTGCCTTCAGATCATTGGCCCAATAATAGTTTCATAGTTTCATAGTTAGTAAGGTTGAATAAAGACATCAGTCCATCCAGTTCAACCTGAGTGTCTACAATTGTCCCTATCCCTGTACATTGCACACTCACATCGGTCCCTACCTTCAAGGAGCCCACAAACCAAGGTCCCCATTCATATACTAGGGCCAATTTTTGGACAGAAGACAATTAACCTACCTGCATGTCTTTGGATCGTGGGAGGAAACTGGAGTACCCGGAGGAAACCCACGCAGGCACAGGGAGAACATGCAAACTCCAGGCAGGTAGTGTTGTGGTTGGGATTCGAACCAGCAACTCTTCTTACTGCTTAGTGATAGTGCTAACCACTACACCACTGTGCCGCCCAAACAATAATGACTGCTGACTTCGAGGGTCAGACCTGACCTGAGTTCAGAACAAACACAAGCTCATCTCTACTCAAAAAGGGCATCCAGATAATGACAAGAACGGACCATTCATGCTCATGAAGACATCCATGCTCAAGATCATTGTCCTTACTGAATATGGTCACATAACCAAGTTAGGTCAATGTCAATGATGTCACTTTGTCTACACCAGCTGTTATTTCTGGGATTGCTCTGCCTTCAGTTCATTGGACCACGTATTGTCACGTACTGGACGGCCCATTAATATAAATGTGCAGCCCTTATGTGCTACTCCTTAACGTGCACAAACTGCGAACCCCGACTAAAAGTTGATCAGGAAGTTATAATGAAAGCTGGCACTCCAGTATTGAAACAAATAAGTAACGATTCTTTTAGATCAGAGAAAGTTATAAATCTGCAAAAAATCTTTATAACATTTTTACAGTGTATTAAATTCACCTGGAGAGGAGGAATCTTCTCAACAAAACCGGCACTTCTCTTTATTGTTAAAGTGTATCTATACCTAAAAACAAAAATGTGATAGTTTGTAACTTACAAGGCCTTAGATGTCATGGTTCCATTATTTTTTTCAGGCCTTTTTCCTTAATTTTTTACTCAATAAATACTTGTTGTTTCACCAGTAACAGACTTCCAGTTCTAGGACAGTCATTTTCAACCAGGGTTCCTCCAGTGGTTGCTAGCCTGCCAAAAAAAGCTTCAGGGTCACTGCCACTTGGCAGAGTCAGCTGCATTACATCAGTAATTTTTTAACTGGTTGTAGGGAGGAATTCTGACCACATATGTAAGGGGACTTTCTTCTTATTGACTACCAATGTAAGGTGCATTTTTCCTCTGACCACCAGTGTAAGTAGTATTCTTCCCACTGACCATCAATGTAAGGAGCATTCTGCCCACTGACCACCAATATAATAAGCATTCATCCCACTGACCACCAAATGTAAAGAGCATTCTTCCCACTGACCACCAATAGAAGGTACATTCTTCCCTCTGACCACCAGTGTAAGGAGCATTCTTCCTAATAACCATCCATGCAACGTTCATTCTTCCCACTGACCACCCATAGAGGGAACATTCTTTCCACTGACCATCAATATAAGGAGCATTCTATGCACTGACCATCAATGTAAGGAGCAGTCTTCCCACTGACCACCAATAGAAGGAACATTCTTCTCACTGACCATCAATTTAAGGAACATTCTTCCCAATGACAACCCCAGTAAGGGGAATTTTTCCCACTGGCCACCAATATAAGGAACATTATTCCCACTAACCACCAATGAAAAGAGCAATCTTCTCAATGACCAACAATTGAAGGAATATTCTTCCCACAGACCATCAATAGAAGAAGCATTCTTTGCACTGGCCATCAATATAAGTAGCATTCTTCCCACTGACCATCATAGAAGGAACATTCTTCCCACTGACCACCAATAGAAGAAACATTGTTCCCAATGGCCATCATTGTAAGGAGCATTCTTCCAAATGACCACCTATGTAAGGGGCATTTTTCCCACTCACCACCAATATAAGGAACATTCTTCCCACTGACCACCCATGTAAGGAGCATTCTTCTCAATGACCACCAATAGAAGGAACATTCTTCTCACTGACCATCAATGTAAGGAGCATTCTTCCCAATGACAATCCCTGTAAGGGGCGTTTTTCCCACTGACCACCAATATAAGGAACATTCTTCCCACTAACCACCAATGAAAAGAGCAATCTTCTCAATGACCACCAATTGAAGGAATATTCTTCCCACTGGCCATTAATAGAAGGGGCATTCTTTGCACTGGCCATCAATATAAGGAGCATTCTTTGCACTAACCATCAATATACGTAGCATTCTTCCCACTGACCACCATAGAAGGAACATTCTTCCCACTGACCACCATAGAAGGAACATTCTTCCCACTGACCACCAATAGAAGAAACATTGTTCCCAATGGCCATCAATGTAAGGAGCAATCTTCCCAATGACCACCAATGTAAAGGGCATTTTTCCCACTGACCACCAATAGAAGGAACATTCTTCCTACTGGCCATCAATGTACAGAGCATTCTTCCCAATGACAACCCCTGTAAGGGGCATTTTTCCCACTGACCACCAATATAAGGAACATTCTTTCCACTGACCACCCATGTAAGGAGCTTTCTTCTCAATGACCACAAATAGAAGGAACATTCTTCTCAATGACCACCAATAGAAGGAACATTCTTTCCACTGACCATTAATATAAGGAGCATTCTTTGAACTGACCATCAATGTAAGGAGCATTCTTCCCACTGACCACCATAGAAGGAACATTGTTCCCACTGACGACCAATAGAATAAACATTGTTCCCACTGACAAACAATGTAAGGAACATTCTTCCCAATGACCACCAATGAAAAGGGGCATTATTCCCACTGACCATCAACAGAAGGAACATTCGTCCCACTGACCACAAATGTAAGGGGGATTCTTCCCACTGACCACCAATATAAGGAGCATTCTTTCCAATCACCAACAATGCAAGGCTCATGCTTCCCACCAATAGAAGGAACATTCTAATCACTAATGTAAGGGGCAATGTAAAAATGTGTTCCAGCAAGGGAACCTGAAAATGGTTATCTGGAGTAAAAAGGTTGAGACCATCTGCCCTCATCTAAGGACTGGTGAGCTACAATATATTACTCCTTTATCCTTAAGTTCATATACACTTTAACATTAGATTGTAATGACCGATGGAACACTGGCTAGTGTAAAAGGCTCTGTGCACTGTGAAATAGATATTGGCTCTATATAAATAGACAGTAAAAAAACCTCAGTATTTACTCTTTTCTTTTGTGGTTAACAAACAGATCCGTCTTCTTTTGTTCACCTGACCATTTCAGATTGCCAAGGCATTGTAATATATTTTTCTTTAGTTAAAGCGGTTCTGCACTCTGAAAAAAAATTTTTTTTTTTTTAGCATGTAATATAAAGTGTGCTTACCTTTATTAGGGGACTCACCTGTTCCATCTTCCATCTCGATCGCCGCCGGTTTTCGTCCGATGAAGTTCCTCGTCTTCTTCTTTAGTGCTGGGGGCCATCTTGCCTGTGGGCATGTGAAACACCCACAGGGACTTTAGATGGCCCAGCATGCACTGCCGTTACTCGCGCGTGCGCAGTAACGGCTCATCTGCCGAGATCTCACGAGATTTCGGCAGATGCGGCCGAAATCTCGGGAGATTTCGGAAGATGTGGCCGAAATCTCGCGAGATTTCGGAAGATGCCCGCACTGACTGCTGGGATCAATGACACCAGATCCCAGGAGACAGTGCGGCGTGACGACGATCGACGCAAGACCCCGCCCGCCGCCGCAGAGGGAGAAGACCGGAAGTCTTCAATTACAAGGTAAGTAAAAAAAAAAAAAAAAAAAAAACATTTCATTTAGTACTCTTTGCCTGATTTGGAAGGCAAAGAGATTTACTAAATGAAAAGGGTGCAGAACCGCTTTTTAAGGCACTGAACAAATCATCTTACTTTAGATAATAAAATTCAATTTTTATTTATTTTTTTCCTCATGTAACAACAGCATATATCTGCCACCATCTTGGCATTTTATCCTCAACTATAACGACATTTTTATTTTATTTTTATATTATTTTTTAACTTTTTCCTTTTTCTAGCCATTTGCTTCCAATTATTTTTTAATCGTTGTAATTTTAATAGTTTGTCATAAAAACTTGGAATCACCTGAAATCATTGCTTGGCTCAAGGGCAATAAAATGTTCAAAGTTTATAGGCTGAGAGGAAGTCTTTAGTATTCAGACGTTGTCCTGTTTCTGCTCATCTTGGCTGCAGCAATTTGGTCTAATCTAAAGGCAGCAAATGGTGAGTGTTTCTTGTGTGCGGTAAGTAGTCCATCTGGAAACATATTATAGGAGTGCTTGTCTTAAAATACAAATAAACACTAGAACTAGACATGAATTTAACACATGGGCAAAGGGGACATCTGTCTAATGCTCAACTGATCTTGAGGACTACATATTCTATGTGTCTTTTTAAATAGACGGCCTAAATTATATAATTAAAAATACAACACAAACAAATGAAATAATACATTAGGTGTGTCTAAAAAGTTTGGTGAATGGTCTGATGTCTAAACGGCAACATTAGCCAGGTGCGCGCGCATGCACATGGCTTTTCAGAGACATGTTGAGACGCGCCACCTAGCGTGGAGTACATGTGAGGATAAACCCGTTGTGGGCAGTCGAACATAGTCAGTGTGAGAGGTAGGGTCACAGCGCAATGGAGCAACGAGTGAACATCAAGTTCTGCTACAACTTGGGGAAAAGCATGAGAGAGAGTGGAGATGCGTGAAATGTTGGTGCAAGTTTACGGGACGGAAGCATCAAGCAGAAAATGTGGTTCAATGTGGTCGGGAAGGAAACGACTAAGGATGACTAAGGATGAGCCACGTTCGGGTTGGTCGTTGGAACCCCAGACATAATTGAGCAAGTGTGACAAATGCTGGCATGAGATTGGCTACTGACCCTATGATTAAGGTGGAGGAATTGTGCAATTAGCAAGGACACCATCGTCCGCAATGATTTTAGTAAGTGGAAGTTCTGTTTCCAGTTTGTGCCGCACAAGCTGACAGATGAACAGAAAGCAAAACAGATGGAAACCTCTGGAGATTTCATTACAATCTAATGTTAAAGTGTATATGAACCTAAGAATAGAGGAGTAATATATTGTAGCTCACCAGTCCTTAGATAAAGGCAGATGTTCTCAACCTTTTGACCCCAGATAACCATTTTCAGGTTCCCTTGCTGGAACACATTCTTACATTGCCCCTTACATTGGTGATCAGAATGTTCCTTCTATTGGTGGGAAGAATGAACCTTGCATTGTTGGTCATTGGAAAGAATGTCCTTACATTGGTGGTGACCAGGATCCATCTTTTCTGTGAACCATCGCTACAGGGGACGTACCTGTTCTTGATCATCCACCGTACTCCCCTGATCTGGCGCCTGCAGATTTTTTTCTGTTTCCCCGCTGTAGTGATATAATATGTAGTGGGTAGATGGATAGTAGTTATTAAAAGTATTGTTCTGCAGCAACCCAATTCTTCCAGAGAGATGCAAATTTATTGGCTTCCAACACAGAACAGTCTTGCAACAGATGATAAAAATCCAACAGAGTATAATTACGACAGTGTTAGTAAATTTCTAGAGCCCCATGTGACCTGGGTGCCTTCATAACCACACACACCCTCCTGAGACAGAATAGACTGGACACAAGGTTATATTCAGCTGCAGTCATAAACTGCCCTAATCAGCATTCTTGCATATTAACATCAACATAGCCCAGAGTCATTATCTGTTCCCTTTGATATGTGGAGTAATTCTTGTTTGGCCACTTCCCCTTTGATCAACAAGTCCCCTTTGATATGTGTAATTAGGTTAACAGATAACATTGTCAACTGAAATCTGGCCTGGTCAATCTTATACTGTATGTGTACATATATATAATACATACATATATATATATATATATATATATATATATATATATATATATATATATATTGTATATGTACTGTATGTGTACATATATATAATAATAATATAAAATCCCACATAAATCGGCCAACACATTACAACACCCGCCTAAAGAGCTTCATGAAAGGCGCATGTTTTGTGGACGTGCCGTCGATCGAAGAATGTGTGACAGAGGTTCTGCGATCGATTCCTAAAGAGGCCTTAGCTGATGGTTTCCAGAAGCTTTATGAACATTGGCAAAAGTGTGTTGAGAAGGATGGCGATTATTTTAGGCCAATAAAGGTAATTTGTTTGTATCTTCTGTTTTCTTTATTTTCCGATACCATTCACCAAACGATTTTGACACACCTTGTGTACACAGCACACAATACATTTATAATATCTGCAAAGCATTTTTAGGGCCTGATGTATTTTTTTAATTTAATGAAAATGCATCGAAAAACATGCCAATGTATGATGAAATCACTGTAGCCTTGATGAAGGGGTTCCTTTGAGGCCCTAAAACTTAGCTTTTTTTTCTACTTATAAAAAATATTATAAATAATAAATGTAATCATATTTATTTAATATAATAATAACTATAATATCAAAATAATACATTTATTTGATGTTTTGTTTTCACATCAGCCTTAAGAATTTACTCACAGTGGTACAAAAAAACAAAACACATCCAGTGAGTGGTAGTTCTACGGTGTAAACGCCTTGACAAGAGCGGTAATCGCCAAACTGGTTTAGGTTGACACAAAAGCTATGGTAACTTAAATAACCATTTTATACAATTGTGCGGACCAGAAAAGCACCTCAGAATGCACAAAACATTGAAATTTGGGGTGAACTACAAAAGACCACTTCAGGTCCTCTTCTGTCAACCAAGAAAATAGAGCTGAGGCTGCAGTGGGCACAGGTTCATAAAAACTGGATGGGGTTTCTAGTTTCACCAAAACTGGATAGTTGACGACTAGAAAAAAAAGTAATCTGGCCTGATGAATCTCAATTTCTGCTGAGGCACACAGATGGCTGGATCTGAATTTTGCATTAGCAACATAGATCCATTGAATCCAACTTCCTTGTGTCAATGGGCCAGTCTGGTGGTATAATGGATTGGAGAATGTTTTCATGACAAACTTTTTGACTTCTAACCAATCAATAATCAGTTCAATGCCACAGCGGGAGTATTGTTGACCATGTGAATCCCTTTATGGCCATAATTTGGGGGTCTGTTTAGCAATGCTTTCACCCAAGATTAATACCATTGTTAAACATTTATCCAATTGAATGTTATGTGAAAAAAATGTATGAATCTAGGGGAAAACATTTATAAATAGCCCTCTAATGTATACTATATACTGTATTCTAATATACAAGGGCTGTACCAAAAGTAATGTAAAAATGGGCATACCTTTTTAATTAAACTTTTTTTTATTAATCAACATAGGTTGTTAAAAGTTCACATATTGGTAGAGTAACTCTTCCTCTATTGTAACCCTTTTTCTGCTTTTTTTTATTGCTTTTATTGCATGTAAATAATGGATTCCAAGCACAAGCAATGTACGGTCATTGAGTTCTTAACAAAGGAGGAGTACAGGCTGTGGTCCCAGTTGATGGTCTCCCACTGCGTGTTTTGTCTTCAATGTTACTTTCCTCTTCTTTAAACTTCATCATCCATCTGTGCACATTGCTCCTGTCAATGATGTCATCTCTTTAAACATTCTGTAGCCTTCTATGGATGTCAGACAGCTTGCACCCCTCCTTCATTAAGAACTCAACGACAGCACATGGCTTCTGCTTGGAATCCACTCTGCCAAAATCCCTTTGATATACAGTACTGTGCAAAAGGTTTGTGAATACAGTAAACGCTGTAAAGTAAGAATGCTTTCAAACATATATTTTTTAATTGTTTATTTTATTAATTTACAAAATGCAAAGTGAGTGAACAGAATAAAAATCTATATCAAATCAATATTGGATGTGGCTGCCCTTTGGCTTCAAACCGGCATCAATTTTTCTAGGTACTATTGCACACAGTGGCGGCCCGTCCATAGGGGGCGCCCGGGCGGCGCCCCCCCCCCCCCCCTCCTTGCAGTTATAAAAAAAAAAAAAAAAAAAAAAAAAAAAAAAGTTCAAAAAAAAAAAAAATGTATTTAAACATGTCCCTTTAAGGGCGCACAGTGCAGTATGCACCGCTCTATCACCAATAGATAGATTCATGCATTGCATGAATCTATCTATTGGTCACCTCTGCCGCCCCCTATTCAGGTGTCCGGCCCCTGATCGGGCGCCGGGCATCTGAATTACAGTGGGGGGGGGGTGTTGCTGGAAGCGCCCTATTAGAGCTGTAAGCTCTAATAGGGGACCCTATTAGAGCGGTGTGCTCTAATAGGCTTCCCTAAGTGTAAACAGCGGGCGCACGGCCGTGCGTTCGCTGATTACACAGTATTGTGTTAGAGAAGCGAATACATCGCTTCCCTAACACAGACCCGCCTCTCAGCCAATCAGGTTGCCAGGTCTGTTACCTGTCACCTGATTGGCTGAAGTCACAGGCGCTGTGATTGGACGCTAGGCGTCCAATCACCTAGCGTCCAATCACAGCAGAAGAAGACAGGAGGAGCGCGGGAGAAGACATCCGACGGAGACACCGCTCGTCGCCTGACGCCGTCACCAGCTGCACACCGTGACAAGGTAAGTGCAGAGGGCAGGCAGGGGGCACAGTGGCAGCACTTAAGGGGCACAGTGGCAGAACTTGGGGCACAATGGAAGCACTTAAGGGGCACAATGGCAGCACTTAAGGGGCACAATAGCAGCACTTAAGGGGCACAGTGGCAGAACTTAAGGGGCACAATGGCAGCACTTAAGGGGCACAATGGCAGCACTTAAGGGGCACAATGGCAGCACTTAAGGGGCACAATGGCAGAACTTGGGGCACAATGGCAGAACTTGGGGCACAATGGCAGCACTTAAGGGGCACAATGGCAGCACTTAAGGGGCACAATGGCAGCACTTAAGGGGCACAATGGCAGAACTTGGGCACAATGGCAGCACTTAAGGGGCACAGTGGCAGCACTTAAGGGGCACAATGGCAGCACTTAAGGGGCACAATGGCAGCACTTAAGGGGCACAATGGCAGAACTTGGGGCACAATGGCAGCACTTAAGGGGCACAGTGGCAGAACTTGGGGCACAGTGGCAGAACTTGGGGCACAGTGGCAGCGTTTGATGGGCACAGTGGCAGCGTTTGATGGGCACAGTGGCAGCGTTTGATGGGCACAGTGGCAGCGTTTAATGGGCACAGTGGCAGCGTTTGATGGCACAGTGAGGCTGTTTGTTTGCGCCCCCCCAAAAATTTTGAGCACCAGCCGCCACTGATTGCACACAATTTTTGAAGGAACTCGGCAGGTAGGTTGTTACAAACATCTTGAAGAACTAACCACAGACCTTGTGTGGATGTCGGCTGCCTCAGATCCTTCTGTCTCTTCATGTAATTCCAGACAGACTAGACAATGTTGGGATCACGGCTCTGTGGGGTCCAAAGCATCACTTCCAGGCTTCCAGGCTGCCTCCTGCTACAGCCAAATATTTGTCTGTTGACCACTCCCTGATGGTAACCAGTTGTTGCCAACCCCCCAAAGTAAAATTTACTGGCAGGACCCCAAAATTTACAAACACAACCTTTTTTTTTACTGGCAAAAATCATGAAGTTTACTGACAGAGCCGCATTTTTTACTGACACTGCAAAAAAGTACCTACAATGCCTGTTTTCAGTGCTAAACAGTGCAAATATCAATATTTAAACCATAAAACATGTAGCTAGTGCTATTAGCAATGTGTTTAAGTTAAACAAAAGTCAAAAAACATATTTCTTCATTTACATGGTGCGGACATGGTGCAGAGGGGTCAGAGGCTGTGCGGACATACTGCAGGGGGGTCAGAGGCTGTGCGGACATGGTGCAGGAGGGTCAGAGGCTGTGCGGACATGGTGCAGGAGGGTCAGAGGCTGTGCGGACATGGTGCAGGGGGGTCAGAGGCTGTGTGGACATGGTGCAGGGGGGTCAGAGGCTGTGCAGACATGGTGCAGGGGGGTCAGAAGCTGTGCAGACATGGTGCAGGGGGGTCAGAGGCTGTGCGGACATGGTGCAGGGGGGTCAGAGGCTGTGCGGACATGGTTCAGGGGGGTCAGAGGCTGTGCGGACATGGTGCAGGGGGGTCAGAGGCTGTGCGGACATGGTGCAGGGGGGTCAGAGGCTGTGCGGACATGGTGCAGGGGGTCAGATGCTGTGCTAACATGGTGCAGGGGGTCAGATGCTGTGCAGACATGGTACAGGATGGGGGTCTGTCTATCTGTCCTCCCTCCTCCTCCTCCTCCATACTTGGCTCAATAGGTAGGTCAGCATAATCTGACTGAGGTGGTCTGAGGTCTAACTCACTGACCTGGATGGATGGATGGTCAGTCAGTGCTCCCTCCATTCCCGAATCCTATCCAGGCCAGGCCAGGCCAGGCACAGGCATCATCGACCCCCCCGGACCCCTGCTGTTGTGAGGCGCCGCCGAGAACGAGCGCCGACCATTCACAAAAAAGGCGCCAGGTGGCGACATTACATCACTGCGCATGCTCCCACCCATGGTGCCCGACCGAGCATGTATGAGTTGTCCCGAGCTCGGCAGGCATCTTAACGGAGCATGCGCAGTAGCGATGTCGGCCTGAAGCCATCATTTTTATGGGCATCGCTGCCCGTAACGGACATTTACGGGCGCCCCGAAAAAGGGGTGAAATTTACGGGCTGTCCGTGAATTTACGGACGGTTGGCAACACTGATGGTAACTTTGAGGAATGTAGATGCAGTGGTTGTCCAAGGAAACCAAATACAGCAGATGAAAGACACATCATGCTTACTTCCCTTTGACATCAGAAGAAGTCCAGCAGTGTCATCAGCACAGAACTGGTGGAAACCAGTGGGACCCAGATACATACATCTACTGTCTGGAGAAGTCTGGCCAGAAGTGGTCATCATGGAAGAATTGTGGCCAAAACGCCGTACCTCCCATATGGAAACAAGGCTAAGCAACTCAACTTAGGAACTGGGGTCCAGTTGTTCTGGACTGAAATATTTGGCTGTAGCAGGAGGCAGTTTGTTCGGGAAGGGCTGGAGAGTGGTACAATAATGAGTGTCCGCAGGCAACAGTAAAGCATGGAGGAGGTTCCTTGCAAGTTCGATGCTGCATTTCTGCAAATGTAGTTGGAGATTTGGTCAGGATTAATGGTGTCTTCAATGCTGAGAAATACAGGAAAATACTTATCCATCATTCCATACCATTAGGGAAGCGTTGGATTGGCCCCAAATGTATTCTGTAGCAGGACAACGACCCCAAACATACAGCCAACGGCATTAAGAACTAGCGTAAAGAAGAACAAGGAGTCCTGAAAGTGATGGTTTGGCCCCCACGGAGATCTCAACATCAAGGAGTCTGTCTGGGATGACATGAAGAGACAAAAGGATTTGAGGCAGCCTATAATCACAGAAGATCTGTGGTTAGTTCTCCAAGATGTTTGGAACAACCTACCTGCTGAGTTCCTTCAAAAACTGTGTGCATGTGTTCCTAGAAGGATTGATGCTGTTTTGAATGCAAAGGGTGGTCACACCAAATATTGATTTGATTTTGATTTTTCTTCTGTTTTACTTTCCATTTTGTCCATTTATAAAAAATTTCTGAAAGCATTCATCTTTTACAGCATTTTTTCCCCACCTGCCGAAATTGTTTGCATAGTAATATATATATATATATATATATATATATATATATATATATATATTGTGGTAATGTGGTACCCCGCCAGTGCATGTACCCAGAATTCTCAACCAGATGGGTTGAGGGGCTCCAGGGTAGTTGCTTGTTTGAGAGGAAACTGGCTTTTCAGTTTCCTCGTTATTTAGTAAGGTCCGCTTTGGGACCTGGAGCCCGGGGATTTCTTAGAGATCCGGGTGTGATGAAATCCCCAGTCCTGGGTCCGAAATTTGAGACTCACCAGCAAACTGATTGTTCAGGTGTGTGTTGGCCTGATAGTAGAGTCAGGACCATGGTTCTGGAGGTCTCTAGGAGTCCAGAGAGTGCAGGTGTGCACTAATCAAAGTCATAGACCCAAGTCTGAGGACCAGTACAGCAAGAGGCTGTAAGCTGGGTGCACCAAGGTGTTTGCTGGAAAAGTCTGTAAGAGACAGACAAGGGCCTGGAGGGTAAGGTAAGAAAAGAGTGCTGCAATTGAGAGCCAACTAGGCTAACTGTCATTTTTGTTGTTGACGGAAAGGAATGCTGAAACCCCTGCGAGGGAAACTTATCTGTGTTTATGGAACTTTCTTTTAATAAAAACGGGCAAACAAAGCCCGTAAAAAGAAGAACCAGCGAGTGGCAGAGTCCTTCAAGCTTTACCTTTGATGCTGATCCTTTACAATATATATACTGCGTATACTCTAAACATACTAATACTGTAGGGTTCTGTCCTGATAAAGTGCTCAGTAAGTACAATATATATATGTGTTGATGTTTTTTGGATCTTTTTTATTTTATTGTTATAGTGAAAGGCTTATACTCTATAATATTACTGCAGGCCTTATTAACCTGTTTTTCATTGGGAGCAATTTTCTCTTTTTTTATGTATTTGTTGTTTTTATATTTTTGAAAAACGGCACACATAATTGGCAGTTGGTAGTTATTTGAAACAATTTAAAGCAAAGTGCCTTATGCAATAGGCGAGGAATGGATGTACAGTACACAATAAATTATATTTTTGTAGGAAGCATAAAAGAGATTCCTCAGCAGAAAACAACCACTGGACGTCTGGTATAAATCTTTATACTGTATAATGTACCGTACAGTAATTGACATGTAGCCTGTGTGTTATTTTACTGGTAATTTTTCTTTCTTCTTTCCCTCTGTAAATAGCAGGGCATGGATAGTGCCTGTGATGTGACAGGGCTATTTTTTGCAGCAATCAAAGTACACATTGTTCAGGTAATGTATTTGTTGTTTATTTAGCTGGAAACCTTTTTGTGTTTCATATCCATAAATAAGTCGACAAGAATGAGCTAAATTGGTAAAATGGTGAAAATAACACAAACCTGATGTGTGCCTTATGTCGACACATTTTATACGGGTCTTTATTGAGCTGTTGTGGTTGGGTGGCGCTATTCTCTTGTTATAATTGGTAACATTTAACCACTTCAGCCCCGGTAGAATTGGCTGCTCAATGACCAGGCCATTTTTTGCGATACGGAACGGGCTTTAACTGACAATTGCATGGAATGCCCAAAAATAAAGGAGTTTTGGCAAGAAATAGTGAACATCATAAACAGTGATGTAAGTAACTGAGTTAAAATAAACTGAGTTACGTAACGCAGTTACTTTAGAGGGTAACGAGTAATCTAACTGATTACTTTTCCCCTCATGGTAACTCAGTTCCCATTACTTTGGCTTAGTTACCCCAATTACATCTACCGCCACTAGATGGCAGTAGTGTAATTCCGGTGTCCTGCCGAAAAAGTTCCCCCGCCGGATAAGGACCCCCTGTACTGCGCAGGCGCAGCGCTTGCGCAGTACGAAGGACTACGGAACTTCCGAAAATTTCCGAACCTAAACAGCTCTGAGTGAACTCTACACCGTGCAGGCGCAGTTAACATGTAATTGTACGAGGCGATGCCACGCGCTCCTGATGCTCGTGCTACTCTGCAAGGGGCATCTATCCTGTAACTAAGGGGTGGGTCTAGTATTACTGTAACCAAGGGGCGCATTTATTATTGTTATATATCGAGCTCTGCCCATTAATTTAACATTCGCCCTCTTTTGTAGCCATCCGCCCCTTACACGATATAATAATAATAGACCCGCCTCTTGCTTACACAGAGTAATAGAGTAAAGCCCCATACACACGCTCGGATTATCCGAGGACCAGGTCCGTCGGATCATGTCCGTCATACTTTGTCCGATGTTGGTTTTGCGTACACACGGTCGGACAAAGTTGTCGGAAAATCCGATCATTCTGAACGTGGTGACGTTTGTTGCCTACGACGGGACTACGTAGAGGCTAGTAGCCAATAGCTTTGGTCTTGTAATGTGATCTGAGCATGCGTAGCACTTTGTCCGTCGGACAACGCTACACACGATCGGATTTGGTGTGATCGGACCGTGTTGTCAAAAAATCTATCCAGCAGGAGATAGGACTTTGTCCGTCGGACAATCCGACGTACACTGTCCGATGGTGCATACACACGGTCGGATTTTTCAACAACATTGTCCGATCGGACAGAATCCATGCGAAAATCCGACCGTGTGTATGGGGCTTTAGAGTAATAATAGAGCAGCCCCTTGGTTACACGATATATAACAATAATAATAAATGCGCCCCTTGGTTACAGTAATACTAGACCCGCCCCTTAGTTACACGTATAGAATATTAAAAAAAAAGTCAGTTACTTTGCTGCGTAACAAATTACTTTTCCAATGTAGTAACTGAGTTACTAACGCAATTACTTTTTGGGAGAAGTAATTTGTAACTTAACTAATTACTTTTTTAAAGTAAGATGACCAACACTGATCATAAATGAGATAACGGTGAGAAAATAGAAAATAATATACAGATGTGCCTATTCCACGATTCTAAAATCCCCAGGAAACAATACATGAATACAATTGTCCCAAAACTTCTGAATGCCGCAAAAGGGTTGATCCCAAAAAAATGGTTAAACAGTGAAAAACCAGGTATGAGGGAATGGTTTGAACAAATAGAGTATTACAATAAAATGGAAAGTATGGGAAGCAGAGATAAAGGGCGTTACCGGGATTACATCAGTACGTGAGAATGTTGAAAAATACTAATGCCGCGTACACACTGTCGGAATTCTCGTCGGAAAAAGCTCTGATGGTTTTCCCGTCGGAATTCCGACGTAATTTCGCTCAAACTGTCTTGCCTACACACGGTCACACCAAATTCCGACGGTCAATAACACCACGCCTTAAAAAAACGTTTGACTGCACTATAAAAGGAAAGTTTAATGCTTCTGAGCATGCGTCGAATTGTTTCCGAGCATGCGTCGGAATTTTGCGTGCCAGAATTGCATACACACGATCGGAAAATCCGATAGAAAGGTTTTCCGTCTGAAAAATTAAGAACAGGTTCTCAATCCAAAGTCGGGATATGAGCTATGAATAGAGAGGAGACCTAGATTCAACTAAATTTAACTAAAACAAACCAGGGTGGGGTAGCAGGGTAGGGAGAGTGGGGTTGGGGGGAGAAAGAATATGGGAAATATTTTATTATTGGTTTTTGTTTATATCCCTTTTTGTATACTATTAAAAATCCAAGAATAATGATTAAATACATTTTGGTTGAATAAACCACTATGATGTGAAAACGAAAAGGGACAATATTGAACTGCAAAGTTGAAATAAGTCTCTCGGCAAAATTTTCGCTGAAGTGGAAAAAAAAAAAAGAAAAAAAAAGCTGACAATTGCGTGGTCGTGAGACGCTGTACCCAAACAAAATCGACTCCTTTTTTTTACCACAAGTAGAGCTTTCTTTTGGTGGTATTTGATCATCTCTGCGGTTTTTATTTTTTGCGCTATAAACAAAAAAAGAGCGTAAATTTAAAAAAAAAAATATATATATATATTTTGTACTTTTTGCTGTAATAAATAGCCCCAATTTTTTATTTTTTTTTTTTAAAGTAATTTTTTTTTCCTTAGTTTATGCCGATATGTATTCTTATACGCGTTTTGCAATTTTTATTACCAAAAATATGTAGATTGATTGGTTTGCGCAAAAGTTATAGCGTGTACAAAATAGGTGATAGATTTATGACATTATTATTATTTTTTTACTAGTAATAGCGGCGATCTGTGATTTTTTTTATCAAGACTGCAACATAATGGCGGACACATCGGATACTTTTGACACATTTTTGGGTTGATTGACAATTATACTGCGATCGGTGCTATAAAAATGCACTGATTACTGTATAAATTTCACTGGCAGGGAAGGGGTTAACACTAGGGGGCGATCAAGGGCTTAACTGTGCTCCCTAGGTGGGTGTTCTAACTGTGGGGGATGGGATTGACTATAGGAGATTACAGATCGTGGTTTCCAGCTTGTAGGAACTCACAATCTCTCTCTCCTCTCCTCACAGAACTGAAGAACACAGACGTCTCTATTCTGCCTCTTGTGCTTGCGATCGCACGTGTCTGGCAGTCATCGCGACCGCCGGTCACGAGCATCGGCACCTCCCCTGTGCAGCACGCGCCTGCTATCCCGCTTAAAGGGACCAACGTATAGCTACGACGGTTCGCGCAATAGTGCCGACCTGCCATAGTATAATGACAGCGGCTGGTCGGCAAGTAAACTCTGTTCTACCACATGTACCTACAGGTAAGCCTAAAATAAGGCTTACCTGTAGGTGCTATGAATATCTCTCAAACTTGCACTGTTTAGGAGATATTCAGAGTGCATGCAGCCGGTGACGTCACGCATGCGCTCTAAAGGTCCAGCATACAGTGTATGCACGGGAGTGACGTCATTGCGCCCCCGGCCACTCATGTAACCCGAAGGCTGCAAACCCAGAAGGAAGACCGGGGGAAGATAGGAACCCTCTCGCACTGTGTTGTCACCACTAAGAGGGCTTCCGTCTTCCCCGGTCTTCCCTCCGGGTTTGTGGCCTCCATTTACATGAGTGGTGACGTCCCGCATGCGCTCTAAAGGTCCAGCATACAGTGTATCCCGGGAGTGACGCCTAGGGTGTCAGTGGTAAAGCGGCGCTATTTTTAGCGCCGCTTTACCATCGTTTTAGCGGTGCTATTCACCCGCTAGCAGGGCGGTTTTAACCCCCCGCCAGCGGCTGAAAATGGGTTAAATCCGCCCGCAAAACGTATAGCAGCGCTGTCCCATTGATTTCAATGGGGAGGAGCAGCTCCAAAGAAGCTGCTGGCAGGACTTTTTCTGACGCCCTGCCAGCGCACCGCTCCAGTGTGAAAGCCCTGGAGCATGTGTGTTGGTAAACTGTGAAAATGGTTGTTTCAGATTCAGATCCAATGGGCGTCAGAGTCAGTACTTGTGGATAATGTGGTATAAACAATAAGTGTATCGTAACTGAGCCCATATGAGAAGGGCATAGATGCGCCTCGTGCGGAGTCTATGGCCCAGCATGCCAATTGTCCGTTGCGAGCCAGGGGAGGTCATACATAATAAGTATGTCTGTGGGCCAAGGTAATTTTTTATTTTTATTTTTAAATGTCAAATATTTTTTTTTTATTGCATTTTAGTATAAATATGAGATCTGGGTTCTTTTTGACCCCAGATCTCATATTTAAGAGGTCCTGTCATGCTTTTTTTCTATTACAAGGGATGTTTATATTCCTTGTAATAGGAATAAAAGTGACACAATTTTTTTTTTCTTAAAAAAAGAACAGTGGAAAAATAAAAAATATAAGGTAAAATAAATAAGAAAAACGCGCCCCGTCCCGCCGAGCTCGCTTGTAGAAGCAAACGCATACGTGAGTAGCTCCCGCATATAAAAATAGTGTTCAAACCACACATGTGAGGTATTTCCGCAATCAGTAGAGCGAGAGCAATAATTCTAGTTCTAGACCTCCTCGGTAACTCAAAACATTAAAAAATTTTTAAACGTTGCCTATGGAGATTTATAAGGATAAAAGTTTGTCGCCATTCCACGAGCGGGCGCAATTTTAAAGCATGACATGTTGGGTATCAATTTAATTGGCGTAACATTATCTTTCGCAATATAAAAAAAATTGTTCTAACTTTACTGTTGTCTTATTTTTTAATTCAAACGAGTGTATTTTTTCACAAAAAAGTGCGCTTGTAAGACCGCTGTGCAAATACGGTGTGAGAGAAAGTATTGCAACGACCACCACTTTTATTCTCTAGGGTGTTAGAAAAAAAATGTATAATGTTTGGGGGTTCTAAGTAATTTTCTAGCCAAAAAAATATGTTTTTAACTTGTAAACAACAAATCTCAGAAAGAGGCTCGGTCCTTAAGTGGGTAAAGGTATCACTTGCTTGTTCCAAACCTCCGTACTAATTTTTTTTTTTCAAACACTCGGTTTCATAATTTTTAACAGTTTCTAATCCTCATGTATGAGGTAAATGGAGACTTTCGTTAGAAAGACAGGCACATCTAGTGAGTTCTCCTTCCTGACAGGCACCAGCTGGGATAAGGATGATAAAATTCACTCTTGGCTCTGGCCTAGCCGGGGACATCCTGTCGGTGTGGAAATTTGTAAACTGATGTGAAATTAGAAGTAATTAGCTCCATCGTTTTGGCGACCCCATGAAATGTATTAAAACCGCAGAGCAGATGCTGGCTGATCGGATGGAACGAACCGCGTGTTCATTTGGACTCATCGGAAGTACCACTCATCAACATATTAGCATCTCACCGAGGGAGGATGTTTGTCAAATTGCTCAGACAGAACCTAATCACGTACTGGAAGAGAGCTGATTGGCTTGTTTGGGAGGACTGTTGTGTCAGTCAAGTGCTCAGATGTATCACTGTTTTATTTAATGACAAACAGGCTGGACTTTTTGCATCTCTGAAAGTGGTAGAGACCTTTATGGCTCACTTTCGGTTGGCGGTAATTAAAGCTTGTGGTTAAGCTACGTTTTTAGCAGTCCCCAACGGTCCTGTTTTAGCTGCAAAGGCAGTGGACCGGTGTGTTTACATGCCAAAACAATCACTTCTGTCTAGACAGTGATTCTGCTGAATGCCACCTATCCAAGCAAATGTAGAAACACCACAAGCTTTAGATTGTGATGGGTTTTTATGGCAATGGCTAGGTTAAAACAGGCCGGTGAGGAGTCGTCAAGACACAAGTCTAAACTTAGCATTATGCTGAACTGTCTTCCACAACCCAGATGCTCCAGGAGTCAAACCTTGCATATGCTCTGTTTCAGGTGGTCCTGGAGCTTACACAGGGGTAATAATGTTGTCCTCCTTCTCATGTGTGTGTCAGTTTTTGGATGTTTGGGTTTTTAAGTTTTTAGGTTCAAGCAGTTCATCATGGGTAAAGGTCACAAGCTCCTCCATACCCAAAAGCACAGCAGCAACTCTGACTGTGGTCAGGGCAGCGGAAAAGGTGTGCATACAGTAGGTGGGACAAGGCAATGAGTTTTAGGAAATGTGTGCATAGCTGGGTCAAGGCAATGAGTTTTGGGGAAGGTGTCATGCATAGGTGGGTCAAGGGAGGTAATGAGTTTGGGGAAGGTGTGCATAGGTGGGTCAAGGGAGGCAATGAGTTTTGGTGAAGGTGTGCATAGGTGGGTCAAGGGAGGCAATGAGTTTTGGGGAAGGTGTGCATAGGTGGGTCAAGGGAGGCAATGAGTTTTGGGGGAAAGTGTGCATAGGTGGGTCAAGGGAGGCAATGAGTTTTGGGGAAGGTGTGCATAGGTGGGTCAAGGGAGGCAATGAGTTTTGGGGAAAGTGTGCATAGGTGGGTCAAGGAAGTTTTGGAGAAGGTGTGCATAGGTGGGTCAAGGCAATGAGTTTTGGGGAAGGTGTCATGCATAGGTGGGTCAAGGGAGGCAATGAGTTTTGGGGAAGGTGTGCATAGGTGGGTCAAGGCAATGAGTTTTGGAGAAGGTGTGCATAGGGGGGTCAAGGCAATGAGTTTTAAAGCTTAAAACTGGCCATAGATTTATTTTTTTCTTTTTTTTTTTTTTTTTTTTTTTTTCATTTAGCCAGTGGACTACATTAAAAAAAAAAAAAGTGAATTTAAAAAAAAAAAAAAAGTGAATTGACTCCTCAATCCCACACAAGTGAGGTAGATGGAGGAATCCCCCCATCGGGACTTTGGATTTTGACAGTGGCACTCCCTGATCTCAGAATACACTTCAGCTGTTAATTAAAAAAATTCAACAGATGTCAATCCAACGATCAACTTTTGTCAAAGAGAAATGTCTACAGATGGATTGGAATTTGGCCAGTCCCTGGTGTACTGGCCAAATTCTGATCCATCTATGGTCAGCTTAAATTATTAAAAGCTAAAAAAAAATTTTGGGGTAAAAGTAGCACTGTAACATACACCACTAAACAAAATAATTATACAATAAATAACACCCAGTGTTAATATCCAGCCCTGCATGCTCCCAGCACAGTTGCCTGGCTGATAATGGAAAGCTCCCGATCACCAATCATGGCGGTCACATGATTATAAATCCTGACCCACCTCCAGACATCCTAAACCCCTTAAAGGGCCAGGAGGCGCCGGTGTTCTGACGAGAAGTGTCCCCCCATCGGATAGTGTCTGTCCTATACTGCGCAGGTGCAGCGCTTGCGCAGTACGGAGGGCAAAGGAGATGGCGAAAGTCTCCGAAGATGAACGGCGCCTGCGCACTTAATAGTACATTCTGTCACACGCTTCCGATGTTGTAAAACCGCACTTTGTAACAGGGCCCCCTGCGGGGCTCGCTTCACTTGCCACGCTTACAGCGCGGCCTCGCTTCGCTCGCCATATTTTTATATTAACTCCACTTGGATGGTGGGGCTTGAACCTGGACTCAGGGCAGAATGTACTATTAAGTGCGTAAGCGCCGTTCATCTTCGGAGACTTTCGGTGTCTCCTTTGTCCTCCGTACTGCGCAAGCGCAGTATAGGGCGGACACTATCCGATGGGGGACATTTCTCGACAGGACACCGACACCAAGAGGTTATTGTTCTTACTTATTTAAGTTACTATATAACTTATCCTGACAATATTAATTATTACTTTTTATTTCTAGCTTAATGATGTACATATAGAACTTTTATTTTTTAAGGGTGTTGATTACTTTTCTAAATCGTTTTTGCTTTTCTCATTTGGCATTCTCACATTGCTGTACAATTAGGGTGAATATAGCTTTCATTTAAGAAAGTCTCATTTAAAAAGAAAGTTATCATTAAAAAAAAAGAAAAAATGCTGTCTTTTTCATCCCTGATTTATGGTTTTATGTTTGCCTTCATACTGTGTTTGTTGTTAGGCGCCTGTATTTAACAATACCCCACTAATTAAAGGCCCTTTAAATGACTGAAAATACAACATCAAAATACTTTTCTCCAGAAATGCTATTTCAAGCCACACTGCATCATATGATCACAAATCAATTATTGTTGTTTATTTAGTGGGATGTGTCCAATTGTTTTGCCACCCGAGGTAAGAGTATCATGGATGCAGCCTGTCCAAATGATTGAGAGAAATGTGCGTGTCTGGCCAGAGTCTTGGTATTCCCTGGGTGAAGGTCCTGTGCTTGTTAGAAGAATGAGAAAGAGAATAAAAGACAAAAAAAAAAAGGCAAACGAGAAATGATGTTCGCCTCTGCCAAATGCCAGAGAAATTGCAATTAGTCAACAGTGTCCAAGTCGTGTAGGCTTCTTGCGAGGCCCGTGCTTTTTTATTGCCAATCAAGAGAAGACAAAAAAAAAAACATTATACATTCATACAGTGCAAGAGCTGAGGGCATTGTTTGCAATAATTAGGAGCCCCATTCTGGAAAAAAAAGTGCGTTGGATAAACTGCTAAAAAGTTCAGAATTCGGTCACATTTTTTGGTTTCTGTGACCTCAGTGGGGAAGATTTGTTCTCACTTCCTATCCATGTGATGCCCATACAAGACTGTAGAAAGACCTATTTCCTCAGAAAAGTGGGACTTTGAATGGATCACAGACAGAGAGAATATAGAAAAATAGAAAAATTATTGGATTTTTATTATTACATAAATACTGTATATACTCCACCCCTGGGGGTCATGTGACATATGCCAATTTGTTTCAAATTCTAAAGTTATTTTGCTACCTAATGGCTCTTTTCATGAAATTTCTCACCATGTAAATTGTAGAACAATAGGCGTTGTATATCTAGCCACCTGCACCTGTGGATGCTTTTACATTGGTAAAACCAAACGGCCCTTTCAGGTCCGGATACGTGATCACATCAAACCTACTCTTAAACGTACCACTACCACAGCCATCAATAGACATCTTGGTCTTGTACACAATTATGATCCTCAACACATATGCTTTTCGGCATTAGACCATGTCGAAACACATGTGCGAGGAGGTGGCATTGATGAGAAACTCTTGCAAATTGAAACAAAATGGATACACAATCTAAACGCTGTCAAATATCCAGGTCTGAACGAATACATAAGTTTCAAACCCTTTTTATGATTATCTGCTATACATTATATCGGTAATTGATATTCACTACCGTCTATTCATTTAGACATGCCTATTGTCATCCATATGTCCGTGTGTAATTACACCCGAGTTCCAGGTCATCTCAAATGGCTTGGTGACCATGGGCCACTTGGACACCTCCATAGCTGTCATTTTTTTCATTTTTTTCATCTTTCCAGTGCAGGACCATGCATAGTTCTCTATAACACTGTTCCATATGTCAAGCATATGTATGTGATAGGAGGAACACTAATTTTCCCAGCAGTGAGTCAGTGTTCAGTGTTCCGCCTATCACGGACGTCCTGTCATTCTCATCTCATGGACAGAACGGATGGGCGGAACACTGAACACTGACTGCTGGGAAAACAGAGTTTTCCTCCTATCACAGACGAGGACGAGGAGGAGGCGTGGCTTTTGCATATTGGAATGGCCGCCGTCTATTTTGCCTTACACGCTGATCGGCAGGAACAGCAATGGGGGACACATGATGAAGACTGCAATGGTGGACAGATCGCACAGGGAGGCATACACAGGACACAGATCGGCACAGGTAGTCTGCAATGGACACAGGGGGGTATGTACAGGACACAGATGGGTATGTACAGGACACAGGGAGGCATGCAGCTGCAGATAGGCATTGTTGACCCTCTTTCCACTTACAGTATCTGCTGCATTTCTCACCCTCTGCTTATACACGAGTCAATACGTTTTCCCAGTTTTTTTGTGGTAAATTAGGGGCCTCGGCTTATATTCGGGTCGACCTATACTCGAGTATATACGGTAGACAACTCATGGTGAAAAACACAATACAAAGCATTGGATAAAACCAAGACATATACATGAAAAACACAGAATTAAAAGATCAACTATGAACCAACACCAATGCATATATATACCCATACCCATTTACATGGGGGGGGGGGGGGGGATCTGAGGGGCCCCCTTCCCCTACAATGTGAGGGAATCTCTGGTTGTCACCAGAACTAGTGTCCCTATTGTGAAATTTCCCCTCTATTACTGTTCTGGTGTCAACCCAACATTTGGGATTTTCTTTTGCATTCACTTTCGGTGATAATGATAAACAGGACAAACAGAGAGTGAATTCTCATAACCTGGACACAGACAGCAAACACAACCTGACAGGTGTGCTAATCCATGTCCACTCTATCCAAAACGAAAAAAAAATTTAATAAAGTTTTGCCTTTAGTTGTGCTCTAAGTAAAATTTCCATCTCTAGAGAATAGAGTTTTAAGTGATTCTCAAAATAATAACGGTAAATTGAAGCAGCAAGTGTAATAGTTATTGAAACAAACCTAAATGAAAAAATAAAATACAGCAATTATTTTCTTTTTTACCATTCGCTCACGCCGTTAAACAGTGGCACACTTTCGTTCTTTGCGTACGTAACAAAGCACAGACGCTGCGGGTGAGATTTATGTAACTTTTTTGGGGCTTTTTTAATAGATCAATATTTACAGACATATTAAAAAACAAACAGGATATTACCGGGGATAAGGAAGAATAAAATATTCCTTAACAAATCATTTTGAAAGTGATCGTTTTGTATGATTGGGACTCCCTGCAGTTCCTTCTTCAGCGCACAGATTTACATCTATTGACAGCCTGAGTAAGAACTTCCCAGCTGAGCGCAGTAAATTAGTTGTACAATAACAGATATGCTACTGAATGTTTGGCATGCACCCTTGATTTGCCGTAGTCAATATGAAAATAATCAAAAAACAAGGCTGTATACTTTTGTAGGTTCGGGGGCTGTACCGAAAGTAATGTAAAAGTGGGCATAACTTTTTTTATTGACTTGCATAGGTCATTCGAACTTCACGTGTTGGAAGAGTAATTCTACCACGATAGCAGTGGTCTCCAAACTGCAGCCCGGGGTCTGGATGCAGCCCTTTGCTTGTTTTTATCTGGCCCTCGGGGCATTATTCCCTCCACTGTTGCTGACATAGTTTCTGCTATTGACACCAATGATGGCGCACTATTCCTCCCACTGTTACCAATGATGGGGCACTAATCATCCCATTGCGCGACCACTTATATAGGCATGGGGCGGGGTGACCCTGCTCCTCATGATGGCAAGGTCCCAGCATGCCCCGGCGGTGACGTCATACGGGGCAGGGTCCCAGGGCATGCTGGGACTGTGCCAACATAAGGGGCGGGGTCATCAGGTGACATCACCAGGTGACCCCGCCCCATGCCTATATAAGTGGTCGCACACTCTGTACACAGCATTACATCGGGAGAGAGCGTGGTGTCAACATTGGAAGAACAGAAGAGGGAAGAAGAAGACGACGACGAAGGAGGGTTGTTGGGAAGAGGCCCTTGTCCTCAACCAAATGTGGACAAGGTGCTTTGGGGTGGGGGGGCTGCAGGGCGCCCCCTTCCCCAAAGCACCCACCCCCCCATGTTGAGGGCATGCGACCTGGTATGGTTCAGGAGGGGGGCGCTCACTCGTCCCCACCCCCTTTCCTGACCGGCCGGGCTGCGTGCTCGGATAAGGGTCTGGTATGGACATTGGGGGGACCCCCACGCCATTTTTTCGGCGCAGGGGGTTACCCTTAAAATCCATACCAGACCTAAGGGACATTGTCGTCTATCTCTCACGCACGCTGCAATAGGAAAATGTGTTTTTCCTATTACAGCGAGCGCGAGATGTACAGTATCCTGTAGCCGAGAACAATTTTCGCAGGCAGGTGCTGTAGCTGCCGTTGCGTCGTAGTTGGTTTCCGAAGGACCAGCATATAGACAAGCGGACTTCCCAACAGGAACTGGGTCTGGCAGACTTTCGGCGGGAAGATTTAAAACATGTTTTATTTCTAGTTCTGACTTTTGGAAAGAAAAAGTCAGCTGGAGCCCACACATGATCGGAATGTCTGCCGGATTCCGGTCCAAGTCTGCCGGAAAGTCCTATCATGTGTACGGGGCATAACACATGAATATACTTTGATCTAAACCATTCCATTGTAGCTCTGGCTGTATGTTTAGGCCTGTGGTCCTTCTGGAAAGTGAACCTCCTCCCCAGTCTCAAGTCTTTTGCAGACTCTAACAGGTTTCCTTCTAAGATTGCCCTGTATTTGGATCCATCCATATTCCCATTAACTCTGACCAGCTTCCCTGTCCCTGCTGAAGAAAAGCATCCACACAACATGATGCTGCCACCACCATGTTTCAATGGTGTGTTCAGGGTGATGTGTGGTGTTAGTTTTCTGCCACACATAGCATTTTGCTTTTAGGCCAAAAAGTTTGATTTTGGTCTAATCTGACCAGAGCACCTTTTTCCACATGTTTGCTGTGTCCCCCACATGGCTTCTCACAAACTGCAAAAACGGGACTTCTTATGGTTTTCTTCTTGCCACTCTTCCATAAAGGTCAGATTTGTGGAGTGCGTGACTAATAGTTGTCCTGTGGACAGATTCTCCCACCTGAGCTGTGGATCTCTGCAGCTCCTCCAGAGTTACCATGGTCCTCTTGGCTGCTTCTCTGATGAATGCTCTCCTTGCCCGGCTTATCAGTTTAGGTGGACGGCCATGTCTTGGTAGGTTTGCATTTGTGCCATACTCTTCCCATTTTCGGATGATGGATTGAACAGTGCTCTGTGAGATGTTCAAAGCTTGGGATATTTTTTATAACCAAATTCTGCTTTAAACTTCTTCACAACTTTATCCCTGACCTGTCTGGTGTGTTCCTTGGCCTTCACGATGCTGTTTGTTCACTAATGCCGCGTACACACGAAGGGACTATCCTGCGGGATTGTCCGCTGGACTCAAGACCACCGGACAATCCCCTCGTGTGTGGGCGCCGGCGGACTTTTTGGCGCCAAAAGTCCGGCGGACTAGGTTTTAAGTTTTGTTTTAAAATTGTCCGCTGGACTTGGCAGTCCGGCGGACAATCCTGCCATTAGTAGGCTAGTCCGCCGGACTTTTGAAATGAACGGACTTGCCGCTCATTGGAAAGTCCGTTCATTCCCGCGGACTTTTTCCAGCGGATTGTCTGCCGGAGAAGTCCGGGCGTGTGTGGGCAAGTCACACGCTCGGAAGTCCGGGCGTGTGTGGGGAAGTCCCGCCGGACCTAGTCAAAGTACGAACGTGTGTACGCGGCATAAGGTTCTCTAACAAACCTCTGAGGGCTTCACAGAACAGCTGTACTTATACTGAGATTAAATAACGCACAGGTGGAGTCTATTTACTAATTACATGACTTCTGAAGGCAATTGGTTCCACTAGATTTTAGTTAGAGTAAAGGGGGCTGAATACAAATGCACACCACACTTTTCACATATTTATTTGTAAAATCATTTAAAAAACATTTATCATTTTTCTTCCACTTCACAATTGTGTGGCACTTTGCGTTGGTCTATCACATAAAATCCCAATAAATACATTTAAATTTTTGGTTGACATGACAAAATGTGGAAAATGTCAAGGGGTATGAATACTATTTCAAGGCACTGTATATATAGCTTACAGGGTGCCTACACCTGCTTCTGCTTTAACATGATGTATATGGATTAATCATATTGGTGTAATCATGTTGCAATGACTCTCCCCATCCCATTCAGTTTTCCTTGGGAAAAAAAAAGGTAGTAAGCCTGGGGCCAACGGACAGCAGCTGCCAATAAACAATGTGCGGAGTAGGCCACCTTAGGGTCAGATATGCAAGCTCTGTCCGTCTCAGCTTGGGGGGGTGAGGGACGCATTTTCAGCTTAATTGCCTTGGGTGTCAGAGGACCTTGTCATGGCACAGCTGGAACTGATCAATTGATTATAGCCAGCATACCCTCCCATTAAACAGTGAGGCTAGCATAATTATATGGGCACATTTTTATGACCATTAACTGTTTGTGAATGACGGTGATGCTAACGCATTCAACAAATGTGGTCCAGCTAAGGCTGTATTCACCACTATGCATGATGGAGCTTGTGCATACAATGCTTTGTAGGCATGTTGTGCGTTTTCAGTGCATTTTTACATGCATTACTATTTATCCCCAAGCGGTTTGCTATGCATCCCTCATTTATTATCTGTAAAAAAAAAAAAAATGATCATATAGCAAATACAATACCTTTGATACCATGCATATTGCTTCAGTCACGGAAGTGGTATAACAATATGAGGATATATGTGATAGTGATCCTCTTTTTTTCTCTTTTTTTAGTATATTTTATATTTTTTTATTTTTATTTTTAATATTAAATATATATTAGAAAAGAAAAAATCTTTGTTTAATAATTTTCAATATTTATTTCAAATATAAATACATTTTTTTAAATATTTTTTTAAATATTTTTGCCAGAATAATAGTTTATTATAATCTAGAATATATGGGGATCTATGTAATATATAGGTCCCTCATATTTTTGACAAACCTAATATTCAATCATGTGTGACCCATGGATTTGTATGTCAATTTTGATATCAATCTTAGGTGTCACTATATGCTATGTATACACTGTGAGGTTAAGAGAACGTTATATCTCTGCCCATCTATGGTGGACATATGAACGTATGGTTGACACAGTTTTGGGAAGCAATGCTGTCTGGCAAAATGACATCAGTATTGTTGGAATAATTTTGTGCTTATTTTTTAAAAAAAATCCCTTAGTAGGGCTATTAGTTAATATTGTTTGGCCGAAACCAAGATGGCTCGGTCTTACTGTCCGGGATTCAGACCGAGGCTTGGTTCAGTTGGCTGTGTATTTAGTGCGGTGCGTCAGGACGCCGCCCATGCCCCGTGATGACGTCCTACTAGTGACGAAACGCGTAGGGAGGAGGAGCGACGCCCTCATGTATTATCACATACTTTTTTTTTGTATTAACCACTTCAGCCCGGAAGGATTTGCTCCCTTAATGACCAGGTCATTTTTTTCGATTCGGCACTGCGTCGCTTTAACTAACAATTGCGAGTTTGTGACACACTGTACCCAAACAAAATTGGCGTCCTTTTTTTCTCACAAATAAAGCTTTCTTTTGGTGGTATTTGATCACCTCTGCGTTTTTTTTTTTGCGCTATAAACAAAAAAAGAGCGAAAATTTTGAAAACAAAACAATATTTTATACTTTTTGCTATAATAAATATCCAAAAAAAAGTTTAAAAAAATAATTTTTTCATCAGTTTAGGCCAATATATATTCTTCTACATTATTTTGACAAGTGCAATAAGTGTATATTGATTGGTTTGCGCAAAATTTATTGGGTCTACAAAATAGGGAATACATTTATGGCATTTTTATTATTATTATTTTTTTTACTAGTAATGGCAGGACTGCGAGATTGGGGTGGACAGATCGGACACTTTTGACACATTTTTGGGACCAGTGGCATTTATACAGCGATCAGTGCTATAAAAATACACTGATTACTGTGTAAATGTCACTGGTTGGGAAGGGGTTAACACTAGGGGGTGAGCAAGGGGTTCCATGTGTTCCCTGGGAGGTGTTTCTAACTGTGGGGGGGGGGGGGTGGGACTGACTAGAGGAGTAGACATATCGCTGTTCCTACTTAGTAGGAGCAGGCGATCTGTCTCTCCTCTCCTGTCAGAACAGGGATGGGTCGGGGTCTAATGCCCAGGATCGGGTCCCCCTACTATAGCTGTCTAAAGGGCCGACCTACAGCTATGGCGATTTGCGGGAGAGAGCCAATGTATAATGACGGCGGGTGGACGGCTAGTGGTTAAATCCAGAACCAAAAATGTAATATATTGCAGCTTACTAATCATTAGTTGTGGTGGCTGCGTTACATTTATTTTTTTTCCCTGAGCTTTCAGCTGGTGATCTGGCCAGGAACACACCTCCTGTATGAGAGTGCCCCCACTCCGGATGAAGGAGAACAGGGGGCACCTTTGGAAAGCACCTTTGGAAAGCAGCAATGTTAATATGGGGGGAGAAGATTGTAGGGCCGGTCATAGACTGTGCAAACTTCTTTCCTGCAACCACGGGCTGCAGGAAAGAAATTTGCATGGTTCCCCCATCAGAACAGTGTTGACAGGGGAATGCCTCCTGCCAAGCAAGGGTCTTCTCCCGGAGGGGAGGCGGGCAGGGGAAGCCATTCATGCAAGGATAAGACAGTGGTTATCGCTAGCGGCTATAACAGTCACTTGCGGTAATCGCAAGCGAATCCTTGTAGGCTGGTTGTACCCAAGCTGATCAACTGATCAACTTGGTACATTCATCCTGCCCATTAATGGTTCGAATCCCGGCCGGGTCCTGTTAAACTGGCCAAGATTCGAAACGTCTATGACTGGCCTTAGATGCACTAGCAGATTTTGATACACCAACACGTTGAAGTCAAACTCCAGCAAATACCCTATAAGCAGTTACAGCAAACAGTTTTGTTCCTTTTTGGTATAAAGGTTTTGCATAAATAAAAGCTTAGCCTTGTAAGCACCTCTGTCAGTGTTAAATTGTTTGTCCCATCACTGCAACTGCTACATCTGCAGGAGAGCTTGTTCTTTTGAAAAACAAGGCTTATGCCCCGTACACACGGTCAGATTTTCCGACGGAAAATGTCCTATCGGACCATGTTGTCGGAAAGTCCGACCGTGTGTGGGCTCCATTGGACTTTTTCCGTCGGAATTTCCGACGGAAAAAGTTTGAGATCCTGCTCTCCAATTTTCTGACAACAAAGTCCTATCGGACTTTTTCCGATCGTGTGTAGCGAATTCCAACGGACAAAGTGCCACGCATGCTCAGATCACATTACAAGACCAAAGCTATTGGCTACTAGCCTCTACGTAGTTCCGTCATAGGCAACGAATGTCACCACATTCAGGAAGATCGGATTTTCCGACAACTTTGTCCGACCGTGTGTATGCAACACCAGTGTCGGACAAAATCCGTCGGAAAAAATCCGACGGATTTTGTGGTCGGAATTTCCGACTGTGTGTACGGGGCATTAGGCTGCATTTACACCAAAGCGTTTTGAATCACAGGCAGATTTCTCCGCTGATCTGCCCGCGATTTGACCACGCCGATGTGTGAATGACAAAACGCGAGACTCGCATTCGAGATGCCATTCATTTGAAGGACACCTCAAATCGCGGTGCGGGTCTTCCGAGATTGTCACACGATAAAGCACGCTGCAATCACGGCAACCCGCATTGCGGGACGCATGTTTTGCCCAATTGTAGGTACTGAACAATATTTGAGCGACATGCATCCCGCGATGCGGGTTTCCGCGATTGCAACACGTTTTTATCACAAAAAAATCGCCGCAGACCCTCACCGCGATGTTGTCATTCAAATGAACGGCATTTCGAATGCGTGTCCTGTGTTTTTTCATTCACACTTCGGCGCTGTCAAATTGCGGGCAGATGCGCACCAAATCTGCCCCTCCGATTTAAAGCGATGTAGTGTGAATGCAGCCTTACTGGCTCAATCACTAGACGAAAATAGAAGAAACAAAGCCTAAAAAAGAAAACAAATGCAGCCATCACACCTAAGAATTAGTAAGCTGCAGTATAATAAGTGTTTACATTTAGTTTTAATATCGCTTTAAGCCTATTTCCAAACAACAGTGATCTCACTTTGAGACGGGCTACAATAAACATCACACACACCTTAATTAATGTTACAGAATGCAGTCGCCTCACTAAATGCCAATGGAAGTTGTACACAAGGAAATAAAGAAAATGTCTTTACCTCATAAATATTGCACATTTTAGAACCCCCGAGTAAATATTGATGATATATTGATATTTTTCAGATCCCTATATAAATTAATGAGCCAATGTCAGGGGTGCCCCAAAGGGACTCTGGTGATTTGTGACTCTGCCGTTTCCCCCAATTTGCTGTCTTCTCCCAGGGCTGTACATTATCACAAATAACAAATGGCAGCTATACAGCGCTCTCATTAACATGCATTAGGCACATCGAGAAACAATACTTCTGCTTCACGGATTCTGCTTTATTAGGATCCCTACAATGAAATCTTTACAAGCTGCTTTTGACCTAATGAATTGGAGTCATCATTTCAGGAGTCAGGTCGGTGAGAGTTTACTTTTAATCATGACGGCCTGATATTGGCGAGCCGTGTAAAGTTTTCTGAACCCTTCCCCTGCCTGCAGTGACCTTGGGACTCAAAGTGCCTGCATACTGTGGTGGACAATATAATAGAAAAACCCAACCAACAGTATATTAAAGTGGCCTTGTCCCTAGGAGAACAAAATACAAACAGAATCAGCCTGTAAAAGAACGTAATGAATAATTACCTTTCTGGTGGGTGGTATCCATTCTTTAGTGTCTTGCAGAGCTACCAGCTTTGATGCTATTTGGCATTTCCTGGTATGTTGGACAGCATGTCCACCACTGGATGTTGTAGTTCCTCCTGTAGGTAGGTGCAGTCTGTTTTCTCCACTGCAGGTGGCACTCGTCCGCAGCAGCGATACAGGTGGAGGAGGTAGTTAAGCAAAACCTAGTTCCTCTATGGTTTCCTCGTCACAGGGAGGTAGCTATCTGATTGTATGGTGGCACTTTGGTGACTTTGGTGACCATCTTGGGTCTCATTAAGTCCCTTGCTCCTGGGTTTGGCATGCATTTTGCAACTGGCTAGAGTAGGAACAGGTCACCCGTCTGTCCAGGACAGTGCTTAGTGTCAGGAAAAGGTTCCAGAGGAGTGGGGAAAGGGAAGGGACATGCCATCCTTCCTGGAAACCTTCTTGTTTGGGTAGACCGGCCAGGCTGCACTTCATTCAATGCGAGCGCCGAGGAACGCCCCATAACGCACTGCGAGATTGGAGAAGGTGGCCGGCTGACTGATGCCTTTAAACAATTTTTCAGTCCTCAGCGCCAAGGTCTGATTGGTTCAAGCACCTATCGCCAGTGTCTGCATTACATGGTGCAGGAATATCTAGGGGCAAGAGCAGACTTGGAGACTTTTCCAACAGGGCATCCACTGGGTTACTGGGTCTTGAGGATGGACCATTGGCCAGAACTTGCTCAATATGCAATTGAGCTACTGGCCTGTCCTGCATCCAGCATGCTTTCTGAACGCACATTCAGTGCTGCTGGAGGGTTTGTAATGGATCAAAGAGTGTGCCTGTCCACAGACTCCGTTGATAGGCTCACATTCATAAAAATGAATCAGTCTTGGATCAGCAGCTATCAAGCACCTGATGCTAATGTAACTGATTGAATTTTCTATGGATGTTGGATCCCTGTTTAATAAGGGCATGTAATTACAATTCTTGATATAATATTTCACAGCAGGGCCCGTTCGTGCGCCCAATAAGAGTATCTGTGAGGGCTTACAGTGTTCTGGTACCACCAACACTTAAGGCGCAATTTTCTGCAGAGTATATAGGGCAGGCCGTACAGTATATATATATATACTGCTGTTCAGAGTATATTATTATTTTTTACATTAGGGTGCAGGGTTCCCCTTAATATCCATACCAGACCCAAAGGGCCTGGTAATGGACTGGGGGGGGGGGGGGTTCAGTGATTTTTATCTATATCGCCAGCACCCAACAATACAGTACAGCCACGATCAGTTTTAAATGACATTTTTTCCTTTAGAAATGTAATTTTGCTGTGGTATTGTTCTACACACTGGAAAAATGTGCTACTTTACAGGCATACTAAGGACACCCCAGGCACAATATTTAAAGGAATATTTTATTGTTTCATTTTAAGCATTATTTAAATCACTGCTCCCAAAAAAACAACTGTTTTTAAAAGTCTCTCCCACAGCCTTTGTTGTAGAACTTCAGAATGAAAAGTCTCTGCCACAGACTTGGTTGAAACTGAAGGATGAAATTATAGAACTCTTACACGGTACCAATTTCTTGCAGCCGGTCCAGCGATACCATATGAGTGTGGATTCACCTGGTGTCCTTTCCAGCTTAGCTTCCAGGCTCTTGCTGAGCAGCCAGCCTTGTGCGTGGCCTTCTACTGAAGAGTCCTCCCCTGGTTGCGTTTTCAGTTGCTGGGCCTCTCCAAAACCGAGACGCCACCGGACCACCTTGGAATCCTCCTTCCGGTTACTGTGCCTTGGGCTAGCCAGCCCTGAGACTCGGAAACGGATGAATCCGCATCCCAGGCCATGAGGGCCTCTGGGGGCTGGTCAGGAGGACCAGGACCAGGCAGTCAGAAAGATCCTCTGGACCAGAACTCTGAATCACGTGACCTCAGTACCTCAAGTACCCTTTCCCAGAATACACAGCGAGACAACAGACCCACTGATTGGTTCCGAGAAATATTGGCACCCAATGCGTCCAACCAGACTGCGTTTCAATGCCTGCCAAAGGTGACACCCACACCTATGGCAAAGCAGAACACAATACAGTCCAGCCAAACTGATACTGAGACCATAATTTACTACAATTAACCCTAAAACCCAACTATGGTCTTAGAAACATTTAAATTGACAAAAACATAGCGCATGCTCTTTAGGAGCTACATTTATATCAACCTCTCCCGGAAAAAATATATATGTATCTATGCTCCTGCTGTACAAAGCCCTCAGCTTAACTCAACTGAACATCTTTGGGATGAACTGGAATGCCAATTGTCAGCCAGGTCTTCTTGTCAACATCAGTACACGACCTTACAAATACTTTTTTTGCTGAATGGTCACAGGTTACACTGTCGCCTGCCAAAAAGTTGCAATGTTACAAAAGTCCCAGTGTGTGATGATAGGGGGACTGAACAAATGTTCACTTCTGCCTGCAGCAAATTGATAAAAATAACTATATTGCATCACTCAGCCTTGGCACTGTGACTGGATCGGTGCTCAAAAACTGTGTTAATAATTTAAGGTTAAAATGTTTTTAAATAGCTATACTTTTGCTTTTTATTGTGACATGACAAGCTTGTAGACTTATAAAGTTACTGATAGGCCAACTTTAACAGATAAATGCTTTTAGTTTACAAGACCTCTGAATACAACACAAGACCGAGACAGGCACATATTTATGCAAATACACTCTGGACTCCCTGACTGATATAATTAGAGGTTCTATATTCACATGTGATATCATTAGTCAGTTAGCGGGAAAATGAGTTTCCGCGGTTCTTTAAGCCTACAGAAACGGAGATTATCAGCATTGTGGATCTTATCACAGCTGAAAAACAAAATGTGATTACAAATAGCTTTTAACCCGGCATTGAAATAACCTCAGAGCTCCAGAGATGGGCATTTACATCAAATACAATAGCGGTAAAATCAGAAGCCTGGGACGCCAATTTGCAGCATTGGCTGCCTACAGAGGGTAGCTGGAAATCCTAAGATCTTTCTACAAACACACAAGATTCCAAACAAATGAGCACAGACTCTCTAATATTTCATGACTCCACCAGACCTCTTTTTCATAACACTCACTAGAGCCCCATGACCAAACTACTGTCAGGGCAAAATTTAGCCCTAGGCCATAGCCTAGGGCACCATGGCACCTAGGGATGATACTATGCTCCTATCACTGGTATTTATTAATAGGCTGATATAGTCTAACAAAATTACAAGATCGACACTTAACAGGCATTTTTAGCAGGTTCACTCTACCCCTTCCAGTAATATCTGCCAGCAGCCCAAGACTTCCCCTGCAAGCTGCCCCAGCTCAGAAGACCTAATTGGCTTACCTTGTACAGTTGCTCATCGAGTGCAAGAAGGTTTTGGAAGAATTTACCAGGTCCTGGTCTCAAAAAGGCTGAGAACCCCTGGTCAAAGGACGCTTTAAGATAATTAGAAGTCACTAGAAGACTTTTTTTGTTTGTGCCTATCCCACCCGCCACACAGAGATAATGGAGTGGTCAAAGCTATTTGGTATTTGTAGTTCATTACTCCACACAAGACTGAAAGACTCAAAAAAATCTCATAAAAAGCTAAAGATAACGCTCAATAATAACCTGCAAACCAAAGTCTTTTGAAGAGTAGATATCAAATGCTCTTAGCAAACATGCATCCAGTAAACAAAGAATTGATTTTGGTTGTTTTTTTAAATAGTTTTTTTTGGAGTATAATGACTAATAGTAATTATCTACAACCACTGATCCATAAATTCTGACAGCTGCAGAACCACTGTTGGAATACAATGTCCCAGCAGGGGTGATTCCAAAAATCAACAGTGTATGGCCAGCTTTAAGATCCCATCAAGCAATTTTTTTTTTTCTCTGTGACCTTTTGGGGAAATGTCCCTTAATTTTGAGTCCCAGACCCACAGCGGGAAGTGAGGGAAGGTCTTTCCAAAGTGTCACAGACAGGGTCCAATATCCACTGGGCGAAGGACAGTCCAGGTGAGTTCAGGAACATTTTAGAGGTTAGAGAGGCTGCAGAGGGTACTGACGGTGGAGCATAGGAGGCTAGACAACTGCAGGGAATGCCAGAGACTGTATGGAGACATGGGTGTCAGGGAGGTGTACAGGGCATCCTAGGAGTCACTAGATGATACAGGGATACGCTGAAGTCATCTGACAGAAAGGATCACACTGGGGTCATGAGAAGCCACCATAAACTCTGAAGGGAGTGCACTAGAGTTGCAGGCACACAGAGATACTCACAGTTGAGGAGGCACAGCAAAACACACTGAGGGCTGGACACAGACACGGAGGAGGCACCAGGACTCTGGAGCACCATGAATGCTCAGGAGGCAAGGAGAAGACACCTTGACTCTGGAGCACAGTGTCACGTACCTATATGTGGAGCCTGAGATGATGAGGATGGCCTCTTGCACAGTTCCCATCCGAGCAACCCTGGATAGTGAGATAGGGACCCCAGGGGTAAAAGAAAGGCACAAGTGCCAAGGTGTAACCACTGAGAACAAGAACTTGAGAGTGCTGGCATCTGATGAGCAAAGGTACCGCTGGTGATGACCCAAGGTGGCACCAAGTTCAGTGGATGGCATGCACTGAGATGTACACAGAACAAGAGTCAGGGGCAGGCAGAGGTCGGCGACGATCAGGCAGCGAGGGACAGAAGCATGGTCAGTAGTCCATGCTGGGGTCAGTAGCAGAGACAAATAGCAGACATGAGCAGGTAAGGAAGGTCATAACAAAAGCCGGGTCGGTAAAAGGATCATGGATGCACATAGAGACTGGATCTGGGGGAAAAGGCTGAAGACCATACAGCACAGGACCAGAGCAGAACTATAGTTTAAATAGGCCGTCTGTCAGCAGTCCTCATACGTGTGTACAAATGAGCAATCTATGCTTATTCCCATGAGCACGTGCATTAGCCAAACAGCAAGTCCTGGTCTGACGAATGGTACTACGTTCCTGACACACAGTGGCACTCAAGAAGCACATAGGAAACTGAAGCTGCAGACACAGAAGACACTGGGGCATGAGGATGCAGGTAGGACTCTTGGCAGCACAGGGCGTGGTTTATTAACACAAAGTGATCAATTGCTAGAAACACAGAGCCATGCGTCACTTCCCAATTTAAATCTGGAGAGCTGTCTCCTTATCGCTCATGCAGCCATCACACCTGGTGAAACCCTGAAGTGTCAGCGGCCATGCCTCGGAGAAGACATCTGGCATGGGATTTTGGAAGAGGTAGGTGTAACACAAAATTAGGTAATATCCTTTTTTAGGTAGTTGTCAACCAGAACAAGTTTCCCCATTGGAAAATTTTAGCTCCTCTTCCTGTGACATTAAAACAGTCTGGGTTATTGTTGGGTAGACCCATCAGCTTTCAGTTATGGAATAGGATTTGGTCCTCCACTTTCAAATCCTCCAAATGTGTTCTTCAGAGAGAGACATCCATTAAAGTCCTTATGTGTTGGTATAAAACCCCTGAAGTTATCCATAAATATGACCCCTCAATCTCTGCACACTGTTGGCGCTGTGGTTTGGAAGTGGGCTCTCTATATCATATATTCTGGCAATGTTCTTTGATACAACCCCTTTGGTAGGAAGTAATGCTACTGATCCAGAAAGTGGTAGATGTGTCTCTACCACTCGATCCTATACACTATTTGCTAGGCCTTCCCTTCTCAGGCATTACAAAACATGGTAATCGTTTGATAGCATACTTTCTTTTGGCTGCTAAACAATTGGTACCCCTATGTTGGCTATCCAACTCCACCCCCCCAAAGTCCAGACTGCTTCAACTTATAGCTGACATTTGCAGGATGGAATATTTGACAGCTTCTGTCCATGATAATATCCCTCAATTTAATAAAATTTGGGACCTTTGGGACCTGTCAGAATATGGATCACCCCTGCCGGCTACTATGTCATGACTGGTCATAACCTCTACCTTTCTCTGTCCAATAAATTCCCTCTGTGAACTCTTACCCCCTACATGATTACTGTTTGATATCCCTTAACCTCATCCGACCTTCCTAGTACTTACCTTGAACTAATCGTAGATCCATGTTATGTTTGACCTCTATTATATGTTACCTATACATATAAGTTAAGCCAACCTTTACTTATGTTTTGGCAGCGCCACCTTTGTGGACTGCGTATGTTGTTGATACCTGAAACATTGTCTTGTTCTATTTTGAGATATTGAATTCTTTGTATCCTCTGAAAACTTTTCAATAAAAATACAATTATAAAAAAACATTCTGGGTTTTTCATCTCTTTGTATAATGGAGACAATGGTCACCAGGACTAAAGAGAAAGCTAATCTTCCCGGCAGTGACATAGGCAGAAATAAAATCTGAAAAGAGGTTCTAACCCTTCCACATTTTATCTTAACATGAAAAAAAAAAAAGGTTTTGGCTTTACATACACTTTTACCAAATTGCAAGATGGAAGCAAATCTTAACTTGCAATGATAAATCACATATGTTCCAAACAATGGCTTCTCAAGGAATTTCATCTCAACACCGGTGCAAAAACTTTATCTAGAATAAACCCATTTTCCTGAGGAATGTGAGAAGCTATACAATTACATATAAGACTTCGTAAAAGAATTTCTGTTGAATCTTTTTTTTATTGCCTTCTTTTTGATTGCCGTGATAAAAACCTTTATTTCATGCTTTGTCACTTTCCTGCTAAATTCCGCAGGGGGATGAAGTATGTGGCTCCAACCAATATCGACAAAAAAGAGGTAGCTTAAAAGCTGCGATTATATTTTTTTTCCCTATAGAAAAAGCTAATAAGGTATTTTACATTTCTAAACAAAGCCAGGAGCCATTTAGTTTGAAACAATGGTAAGTGGATTTTTTTTTTAAGGCGATACCGAAGTATATGCACGTGAATAATATTTCACAATGATGTAAAATACGGAAATAACAGTTTTCATCCAACGCTTCTGCCTTGAGATGATATGTATTTAAATGAACTGAAAAGCTTTGGAAGTTTATGGAAAAGTTGTAGAAAAATAAGTTTTAGTTTTTTAGTTTTTCTTTGTAAAGATGGCTATACACTAGTAGATTAAATATTTTCGCAGTCCATTCATTCCAAAATTGAAGGTTAAAAATGTTGAAGTATTTCTAAACAACAATCCTCAGTATGTTAGATGACTTGATCAATGTTTAGAAATACTTCAACATTTTTAACCTTCAATTTTGGAATGAATGGACTTTCTACAGCAAAAAAAAAAAAAAAAACACATAGAAATATTAGAAATGTGTTTGTTTGAGACAAAATTTTCTTCCTTCCAATTCTCTAAAAAATCTGACCCCACTAATCATTAAAAAAATCAAATAAACATTCTTTAAGCCAAAAATGTTTCAATATAGCCAGCATAACCTTGCCTGTGGTCAGAGAGGGGCCAGATCCAAAAACCCCAGAGGGATCATATATTTAGAGACTGAGAGGTCACAGGACATTTTATGGGGTTGCCAAAGCATGCCTCCAGCCCGCAGAGATTATAAAGTGGGTTATCGGCAGAGCAACTGAGGCCACAGAGAAAGGGACTGGGGAATGTGTCCTTAGTTCCTTTATCTGTCTCAAAATTGAGACTTAAGGGATTAGACCACTAAACTACTGGCACATCAACTCCCCCACCCAAAGGTATTGTGATAAAAAAAAAAGAAAAAAAAGAATCAATGGTAAAAAATATTTAAAAATTGTAAAATAATAAGTACACCGTCCCCTGCTTTACTGACAGCATTCACTGCTCTACTGACATCACCCACTACCCCCCCCCCCCCCCCAAAAAAGCATTGTTAAAAAATAATATAATACAAAATGAAACTGTAAAAAATGATAAAAAAATAGCTTGTAAAAAAAAAACACTAACACCGTCCACTGCTCTACCGACACCGTACACTGCCTCCCTCCCCCAAAAGCATTGCGAAGAAAAGATTAAGAACACAATAAAAAAAAATCAAATCTAAAAAACTATAAGAAAAAATAAGTTGTAAAAAAAAAAAAATATTATAAAATGATAAAATAATAAAACGAATGACACAATTCACTGCCTCACTCACACCATCTGCTGCCCCCCCCCCCCCATGTAAAACTACTGGCACATCAACTCCCCCACCCACCCACCCAAAGGTATTGTGATAAAAAAAAAGAAAAAAAAGAATCAATGGTAAAAAATATTAAAAAATTGTAAAATAATAAATACACCGTCCCCTGCTTTACTGACAGCATTCACTGCTCTACTGACATCACCCACTGCCCCCCCCCCCCCCCAAAGCATTGTCAAAAAATAATATAATACAAAATTAAACTGTAAAAAATTATAAAAAAAATAGCTTGTAAAAAAAAAAAAACACTAACACCGTCCACTGCTCTACTGACACCGTACACTGCCTCCCTCCCCCAAAAGCATTGTGAAGAAAAGATTAAGAACACAATAAAAAAAATCAAATCTAAAAAACTATAAGAAAAATAAAGTTGTAAAAAAAAAAATATTATAAAATGATAAAATAATAAAACGAATGACACAATTCAGTGCCTCACGGACACCATCTGCTGACCCCCCCCTCCCCCCCCTGTGTAAAAAAAAAAAAGAACAAAAAAAAAAGGGCTCATTCACATTGAGCATATAGTGCATATACTGTATAGTGTGCATATAGTGTGAATGAGTTGGTTGGTTTAAAATATTTAATTTGTTTTTAACAAAAACATTTTTTTGCATTTTCATTTTATTTATTTCCATAAAAAGGCCCACCAAAACCCTGAGCACCAGGCCCATGATGCTCTTATTCCAGTCCTGACACAGGCCACAAAGAATGATGTCCAACAAATCCCAGCCCAAAAGTTGTTTTTTCACCACTGTATTTAAAAAAAATGGCTTTTCAAATTAAGAAATGGAAAATATTTGGTTGGATCACTGGGGAATAGGAGACTAAAAAAATGCTTTCTCCTGTGTGCAGCAGACTGATAACATCATCTCAGACTGGGTACAGCTCTTGGACCACAAGGATGGCTTTTTAATGGTAATGCCTCGTACACACGGTCGGACATTCCGACCACAAAATCCATCAGATTTTTTTCAGAGGGATTTTGGCCGAAACTTGTCTTGCATACACACCTTCGCACAAAGTTGTCGGAAAATCCGATCGTTCCCGAACGAGGTGACGTACAACGCGTACGACGGGACTACGTAGAGGCCAGTAGCCAATAGCTTTCGTCTCCAAATTTCTTCTGAGCATGCGTGGCACTTTGTGGGTCTGAATTCTCTACACACGATTGGAAAAAGTCCGATCGGATTTTGTTGTCGGAAAATTTTAGATCCTGCTCTCAAATTTAATCCGTCTGAAACTCCAACGGAAAAAGTCCGCTAGAGCCCACACACGATCGGATTTTCCGACAATATAATCCGATCTGACTTTTTCCATCGGAATATCCGACCGTGTGTACGGGGCATTAAAGGTACAGTTTAAATTAAAAATGATACTATTGTTGTAGTTGGTGATGTGTCAGGAATTTCTTCATGTGGTTTAAAACGTTATTGAAATGTCCTCCTTAACATTCAAAGCAAGAAAGAAAATAGTATTAAATGTACGAGCTTAGTAATTCTGCCAGGATGGAAGTTTGGTCCCCTGTGACCGTGCTGTAATTTGTACAGGAACACCGTCTCACAAGTGTCTCTGGGAATTATCTTAAACTGCGGGTGAATATGCACCGCGCACCGCGCTCCACTCTCCAGTCAGCAGTGATGATCATGAAGTTGGTTGATATCTAAAACAGCACAGAGGTGAATTGTGAGACTTGTTTATACCACCACTAGCTGGCTTGACAAAAATTCTCACTTTGTCTTATAGGATGACTCTACTCACAGAGATGCCAACGTCGGTAACCAAGATCATAACGCGTTCAACAAGTGCTGAATGTTGCTATCAATTTCCTTCTACAGCCCCAGCCTGATCAACAGAACTACACAGCTACACTATATTACCAAAAGTATTGGGACACCTGCCTTTACACGCACATGAACTTTAACGACATCCCAGTCTTATGCCACGTACACACGATCGGAATTCCGGACAGAAAAAGACCGATGAGAGCTTTTCTTCGGAAAATGCGACCGTGTGTAGGCTCCATCGGAATTTTGCTGGCCTAAAAATTAAGAGCATGTTCTCAATTTTTTCAGACGGAAAAGGTTTCTATCGGAAATTCCGATCGTCTGTAGCAATTCTGACGCGCAAAATTCCTACGCATGCTCGGAAACAATTCGATGCATGCTCAGAAGCATTGAACTCGACTCGTTGTAGTGTTGTACGTCATTGCGTTCTTGTCGGTCGGAATTTGGTGTGACCGTGTGTAGGCAAGACAGTTTGAGCGGAATTCCGTCGGGAAAACCATCAGAGCTTTTTCCGACGATAATTCCGATCGCGTGTAAGCGGCATTAGTCCGTAGGGTTCAATATTGAGTTGGCCCATTTACACTTGCTTCTGCTTCAACACACATTGAAGTGCCTACCTCTTCAACATTCTTTTTTGATGTGTTTTTGATGCTTCGGTGGTGTTTCAAAGTTACTTCAGTGGTGCTAAAATTTTGAAATCTACAACTCATGATACATTAGTGTGATGGTCAGTGGTAAGAATGGTCCTTACACTTGTGGTCATTGGGAAGAATTACCTCCTTCCAGATAGCTAAAAAAAACAATGGTGTTGGTGGGAACTTATCTGAGAGGCAAAAATTGCCCAATGCTGAAGGAACCCCCAGCAACCTCTGGAGGAACCCTGGTTGAGAATTACTGGTTTAGAGAGGCAATACAGGAAGTTTAATGTTCAGGTTTTTTTTTTAAGTTTAAAGGGGGGCAGATTACATAGCACAAACACTGTGCTGTGTAATCTGCTTTAAGAGACCAGAATCATTTTTTTTTTTTTGGGGTTAACAAAAGCTTTAATATTTTATCAGTCTGAAAGGAATGCATGTATTTATTTCTGCTGCGCGCCTTTCCTGCCATTAACTAATTTTCCGACAAGAATTTTCAGTGATTTGAATAAGTAGCTGACCTAAATTATCACAGGCAAGAGGCACGTTAAAGTGGCGGCTGCAGAGATCACCAGAAATCATTTTTAGTGCACATCTGACAAAAGGAAAAAAAGATCAATTAAAGGGCCAGTCAAGCTGGTAGATGCTGAGAAGTTAAACCCCTGGACAATTTCACATATCTCTTGGGTTATCGGTTGATGTTATCTCATTTAGATGGACCAACACTTTAAAACCTGCACCATGAAAAATATACAATAATGGTATTGGAAGGAAACAGGCATCATAAAGAGCCAGAACAGTGTTCCGGGGGTCCTCCAAACTGCTGTGGATTTCCTTGTTGTAGAAGTATAGGTGCACACCTACCTACTGTATATCCCACAGTGAATGTGCCTGAATGATCTATTCAAAACAGAGGCATAAGCAGGGCAGGGACAAGGGATTGGCAGGAGGGGCAACTGCCCTGACTGCAGACTAGCAAGGAGGCAAAGAATAGATGCAGGGCGGTACACCCATTCTATGGCATGTATTAACAGTTAGAGAGGGGGATGCAATTCTGAATCCTTGTCGCTGGAAGACCCTGTTCCGGCACTGGGCGTGACTAGAACCTTTAGGGCCCCCGGTGCAAGAAATCATGAAGTGCCCTCCTGTCCCCCAAGCCATGGCCCCTCCCTCTTAGGGTTGGGGCCCTTTCCACTGATCCTGGGGCCCTTTATTCCAGCTGCCGGACCCTTTATTATGGTCCCGCAGTGGGACCCTGACATGTTCTGCCCCGCAGTGTTGGATTGCCTGGGCTTTGTGGCAAGTTTGACCTTTGGGGCCCTGGTAGTTCCGCGGCTGGTGTTAGTAGTTTGTTTTTTTGTTATTTATATGCTTTTTTTATATGTTTTTTTCCCATTTTATGTTTTTTTGGTTAACAATTAATTTTTTTTTACATTTAAAAAAAAAAAAATTAGGAGCCCTGTTGGAGGTCTTTGGTAAAATAGAAGGGATTTAAACAGATCTCTTATGTTTCACATTTGAGAAAGAGCAAGGAGAATAAGTACACAACATTCAATCTCCATCTCTGCAGCCTCAGCTGCACAGAATGAATGGACAGGAATAGCTCTGTACAGAGCTTCCCACCCATTCACAAACTGAAGTCCTCCTATGCAGGTTCTACAGTTTCCTGGCAAAATTATTTTTATAAAATACAACAAACATCTCTATACTTACCTACTCTATGCAAAGGAATCGCACAGAGAGACTGTAAACCTCCTCTTTCCGGGTCTCCCCCAGGCCCTCCTGGCCCCTCTCCTCCTGTCCAGTGCCCCCATGGGAAGCCACGTCCCATGGGGGCACTCATGCGTGCTTGCACCTGAACCACGCTGCTGCGTCCATTGACACAGACAGCGGGACTCAGCCCCGTCCCCCTGCTCCCTCGTCACTGGCTTTGAGTGACAGCCCAGCAAAGCCAGTGAGACTCGGAAGTGAGGGGAGAGAAGAGCTGCAGACGTGCATGGCATTGGATCGAATGAGGGCTCAGGTAAGCTAAAGGGGGGGTGAGGGGGGATGATGACACCTAAACATTTTTTACCTTAATGCAGCTTTACAAACACTTTAAAGCCCCATACACACGGTCGGATTTTCCGATGGATTCTGTCCTATCGGACAACGTTGTCGGAAATTCCGACCGTGTGTAGGCACCATCGGACAGTTTCCATCGGATTGTCCGACGGACAAAGTCCTATCTCCTGCTGGATAGATTTTTCGACAACAAAGTCCGATCACACCAATTCCGATCGTGTGTAGCGAATTCCGACGGACAAAGTGCTACGCATGCTCAGATCACATTACAAGACCAAAGCTATTGGCTACTAGCCTCTACGTAGTCCCATCGTAGGCAACAAACGTCACCACGTTCAGAATGATCGGATTTTCTGACAACATTGTCCGACCGTGTGTATGCAAAACCAACATCGGACAAAGTACGACGGACATGATCCGACGGACCTGGTCCTCGGATAATCCGCGCATGTGTATGGGGTTTAAGAGTTCCCTTCACTGGAACTAAGGGGCTAAGCCCAACCACTGAAAAACAATCCCATGCCATAATTCCCCCTCCACCAAATAGTTTGGACCAGTGCACAAAGCAAGGTCCATAAAGACATGAATGAGTGGGTTTGGGGTGGAGGAACTTGACCTCAACCCGACAGAACACCTTTGGTATAAATTAGAGTGGAGACTGCGAGCCAGGCCTTCTCTCCAACATCAGTGCCTGACCTCACAAATGCTCTTCTGGAAGAATGGTCAAACATTCCCATAGACACACTCCTAAACCTTGTGGATGGCCTTTCCAGAAGAGTGGAAGCTGTTATAGCTGCAAAGCGTGGGTCAACTCAATACTGAACCCTACGGACTAAGACTGGGATGTCATTAAAGTTCATGTGTGCCTAAAGGCAGGTGTCTCAATACTTTTGACAATATAGTGAACGTTGTTAGTGTGCTGGTCAGCTATGTACAAATGGCTATATTGTATAACCTTTCCTTGTTCTATTCAAATCTATTTCACTTTAACGTACCATAATTCAGTTTTATATGGTAACATCTTATCTAGAACGGAATTTTTAAGCATTTCTTTTTTTGACAGAAGGTCACGTGGCACCAAACTTGCCTGGCAGCGAGACAAGCTTAGCAGGAAAACTCTCTACACTGCGAAACTCACATGAGGGATGGAGCATGTCCATACCTGGATGACCTCTTGTTGAGTCTTGATGAGCTCTTATTACAGCAGATCTTGCCTGTGCTCTTGCATTCCATCGACATTTGCCAAAAAAGGAAAGAGTGACATATTTTTATATTCTTGTCAAACGATTTCAACCTGGAACATATTCTAATTTATCTCTGCAAAAAAAAAAAGAAAAAGACAGGCAAAAGAACTTGTGATCTTGCATGAACTAGCAATTAAAATGACAAGAATGTGAAAAATTAAGAAAAATGAAATGCTGCTTGATATAGCAAAGTTCTTCTAAGCGATCTAATTTTCTTTATATATATAATTAAAGGAGAATCCCCATTTTATTTTAAAATATATATAAAATATTAAAATTTCTACAGAAGTCATTTTGTATTTTATAGTAATTAAGAATTACCTCATTTTAATTTGATGCTGTTGTAATTTTGTAAAAATGTGTAGAGCCCCCCCTGAAGGTTCTATGGCGTTGATTGTGTTCTTCTGTCCTCCTCCAGTGATGACCCACCAAGAACTGACCCAAAACTCACCAACACACCCATAGTGTAAAGCTGGCTTAATTCACAGGTAAAAGCCCTCTGGGGAAGTTATTATGTAGACAACTACAATAAATAATACAATGAAGCAGATATAACACAGCACACAAAACAATTTGACTATCGTATAACAGTTATGTGAGCAGTAAAATTATGAAGTGGCCTTACTAACCTTACGCACGGTTGCAGGAAAAAAAATTGATCCATCTGTGGTCGGCTTTAGTGCAGTACTAACTCTTAGCTAAATAGGAGAGAAATACAGGAGAACATACCTGTGATGGAACCACTTGGCACCCCGATTAGGTGCTTCCTTCCACCAAACAGTGTTTCCTGCCCTCCAAACCATTCCAAGCAGACTGAGAGCTAATACCAGCCCTTATTACCCCAATTATCGTACACAGACAAGATGTTGGGATAGAACCAAAGAAATTACTATACAAAAGGACAGAGAGGATCCACTAAGTAATACAGCACCTCATCCCTTGGTATAAAGATATAAACGAAAAAGGGATGGTGAACTAGGGATTATAGCGGTGCGAAGATAATGTAGAAGAGTCGGGGTTAACTCACAGTTCAGTGCTCATAACACATATTAATTAGTAAAATAATTTTATTACATATAGAAGATTGCATCAACACACAAAAAAATATATATAAGGAAGATTATCAATGTACATTTAGCAAGACTTAATCATAAAAAGTCATGACAAATAATGATTAAAAATTCATTTGAAGCAACATATAGTCATTTGTATAGAGGGCAATCCAGAATTATCATTTGATTCGAGTAATGCACATGGAGTTTTAAAGGTGGTTCAAGATTACTGTAAATAAGATGACCTGAGATGGATTAGGTACGTCTTAGTAGACAATTCCGACATGTTTCGCCATAACAATGGCTTCCTCAGGGTGGGTCTACTTTGCGAAATTAATATATCCAGGTCAGTGTGTAAGTCAGATTCGGCTCAGGCTGTGAAGTAAGGCAGTCATAAAGGATGCCTAAACTGCTTAGCAGAAGGCGGGTCAAGCCAGGTCAAAAATTGGATATTTTATTTGGATGGTTTAGAGAGTACTGGTAGTAAAGTATAGTGGGGGAACCATGAAATTCTGGGAAAAGATAATTAATAGACGGGAGGCACCTGTGTTAAGATATGAGGTAGAGAGCCAATTCTGCCTAAAATAGGCAATTTATGGGCACCCTTAGGAAAGGGGGGATGTCCAGAGGTTTGGATGCAGACAGGTGCGGTGCGTCAGGTGCCTCCAGAGTCCCGATGGACATATAGAGATGCAATCTTCTATATGTAATAAAATTATTTTACTAATTAATATGTGTTATGAGCACTGAACTGTGAGTTAACCCCGACTCTTCTACATTATCTTCGCACCGCTATAATCCCTAGTTCACCATCCCTTTTTCAAAGAAATTACTGTTTATTGAAACTCAGACACATACTTTATACCCCACAGGAGGACATTCCCCTCCAGAAAGTCCCGGAGCAAAAAGAGAAGAAGACCTGGGCGCAGGGACGGCATGACAGTGCTGGACTGCACAGCATTGCCATTTTAAATAGTTTCCCTTTTAAGTAAAAGGGGAGGAGCCGAGAGTGGACGGTGCGCTGTGCTTAGGATAGTGAAGGAGAGGGAGAAGTGATGTCAGTGGCAGAGCGGCAGAGCACGAGATTCCCACCCACCCTCACATGTTAGTTGGAAAGCAGGTGAGGCAGGAGCGGGCAATAGGGCAGGGCAGTATTGGGTCGCTGGAGGAGGAGGAGAAGATTGTGGTTACATGTATGTAACCTGTTGTACCCATCCATGGGATGGGAGGTTTTTGGGTACTTCCGGGTTACGAGGGGTTAACCTGGAAGCGTTAAAGTGAAGATCGTGGTTACATGCATGTAACCTGTTGTACCCATCCATGGGATGGGAGGTTTCGGGTACTTCCAGGTTACGAGGGGTTAACCTGGAAGGGTTAAAAAGGTAGCTCACGGTGAAGGTTGGGCACCGCCTCCGAGTCCGGGGTTTTCCGACTGGAGGCCTAAAATTAAAGCCTTTGTTCACAGTGACCAGTGGTATGTTGTTTTTCTTACATGACCCACAAAAAGCACAGAAAAGTTAATGGTCATTTATAAGTTGTGATTTATATATTTTGTAGTTTATTAATAAAAGAGGCCGTTAAGGCCATTTATGCCAATAACTTGGTCAAGTCATTCTTGATGTATTTGGAGGGGTGGTTTTGAGGTTAAGGGAGTTATCAGGACACTGGGCTTAAGTCCTACAAATGTCATGATCATATTACCCTAACAATACAAACTGCAAACATGAACATAATTAACAGCAACAGCAACAACAACAATGACTGTAAATTAATCAGTGAATTAATAATACAGTAAGTTAATCAACAAACATATAACATCCCACAATAATATGGGAACAAGTTAAAGTGGTCAACAGGTTAATCTCATCTGAGAGATGATCAGACAGACAGAAACAATAGAATAATAGGAAAGACCTACTTAACTATAAACACATAACAAACCCCAATCCACTTCAGACTATCCGCCAACAGTCTACGAGGCAAACTCTTATGCCGCATACACACGAGCGGATTTTCCGTCGGAAAAATCTTGGATGGTTTTTCCGACGGAATTTCGCTCAAGCTTGGCTTGCATACACACGGTCACACAAAAGTTCACTGAACTTTCGACCGTCAAGAACGCGGTACAACACTACGATGAGCCGAGAAAATGAAGTTCAATGCTTCCGAGCATGCGTCAAATTGTTTCCCAGCATGCGTAGGAATTTTGCGCGTCGGAATTGGTACAAATGATCGGAATTTCCGACCTTTTTCAGACCGAAAAATTGAGAACATGCTCCTAATCTTTTGCCGGCTGGAATTCCGCCAGCAAAAGTTAAATGGAGCATACACACGGTCGCATTTTCCAACCAAAAGCTCTCATCGGACTTTTGTTGGCGGAATTTCCGATCGCCTGTACGCGGCATTACAATATTCCAGCAGTCTGAAAAGGTAGAATTAATTTATCTTCATAGATTTCTTAAGGGATATTGTTGATAAATATTTCTGTCCCAAGTGGAGGGGCTTCTCCAACCCAGTCTGCAGAAGGGCCACCATATTCCCTCTGACCATTACCCTGTACAAGATTATTATTACATCTTTCCATCAACTCCAGAAGGGAAGCTTTATTGTCCTTATTCAGAGCAGTAATCCAAATCACGCTCTCAGCGTCCATTATAGAATGATCTGCTCTCTCCATGGGCCATAATCAGTTGGTAGGAGGCTTGCCCCTAGTCCTCTCCAAAAGCCCCAGTCCCGGTTAGGTCTGTCACAATACCAAAGGCACAAAACATCAAATAGTCAACAGGCAGCTGTGGCAGCATAGGACATGCCTTTGCAAAGGCGCATTTGCCTGGTGATGAAAATGAGTGCATTGTTAACAAATTTGGTAAGCATGTCTTACTGTATTCATGCCGATGGATGTACTTGATTTAATTAAGAGCACATTTTTAGTTGCCAGCTGAAACAGCTCCCAGCTGCATATTTAGCTGTTTGCCTATAGTTCAGCTTTAAGGTCCCCTTCAGACCTTCATGTTCTTCTACACACACGCATTAACATGCACTATTTCACACAATAACATTGCATTACAGCAGTCCATTCAAATGGATACATGGGAAGGAACCAAAAACAGCATCCAACAGCATTTTTTTTTTTTAATGTACAGCACTAAAATAACCCGCAGGTTCAAGTACGTTGGCAACTACACTAAAAGGTATTGAAACACAACACATAATGTGCCACTTATTACCGCGTGTTACACTAATGGGCAGTAAAAAGCATTACCGTAACCCAAAGCTGTGAAGAGGGACAAAACCAATACTGTATATTCAGATTTCAACACAACCTCCCTAGTGACTGGATCTTTTTTTTAGCTCTCTACACTTTTTGGCCATTCATTCAACCCAACCCCAGTAAGGATCATAGCCTAAACTATTAATAGTCATAATGTAAAAATAGGAATAAGTATCAAACGAGCAACAGACCAAACTCCAGCCCGTGCGCCAAGGGTAATAAAACTAAAGCTAGAAGCTGCTACTAGTATGGGTGTATATGAAAAAAGGGGATCAGACAGTGGTCCGAATAGGATTGTAGCCTGATGAGTAGCGCTGAAGTAGATCACATCAAAAATAATAAATAATAGAAAATATTTAAAGTGAAAAAAAAAAAAGTATCCTAGACAGATATAACTCTACAAATAATCCCACGTGGTGAATAATATAAAGTGTCCTAAACGGAAAAACAATATTTTTACACAAATAATTGAAGTTGACCTTCAAACAATATAGTGTACAAAATATATAAAGACAAAAAAGTGCTCCAGTGTTAATACGTGTTCATAAAGATATGAAGCAAAAAATATAGCTGCAAGTGAAAAAACAAATAAATGGTGCTCCTATGACAAAGCCGTGTATCTTCACAAACGTATATAATCGATCAATCTTCCACCAGACCGTTGTGCTCAAAAGTGTCCACTCCCTTAGGAAACTCACTCACCGAATGTCGTTGCCCACACTCACGTGGAAGGCTAACTCGCATAAACACTCTCCCACACTCGGTCAGCGTTCTTCCAATAATTTCTCCAGTATTATCAACTTAGGTGAAAAACGCAGTGTTCCATATACAAATAAACAAATGTGCTCCAATAGTGTATTATTGCAAATTTATTAAAATAGCCCACACTTCAAGCTTCAAACATTAAACTCACATTTTAAAAGAATAAAATAAGCAGAAAAGGATCACCAAACGCCACAGCAGGCTCCACTTCAATATTCAAAGACACTGCAATATCACTTCAGATTGTAAGTACTAGGTCACGGCGGACCTGAGGTGTCTGCAAAACCACCCTGTAGTTCTCACCCTCCACCGTTATTGGTACGCCTCAATTTTTTCCACTTTTCCACTTCCATTTTTCCACCACTTATTCATGGGGAACCCCATGAATAAGTCCAGGAAGTGACGAAACATGTCGGGGGCGTGGCTTAGCGGCATTCGATTCTAGCATCTGTATGAACTACTTGTCCCTACTATCTGCTGTGGAAAAAATTGAGGCGTACCAATAACGGTGGAGGGTGAGAACTACAGGGTGGTTTTGCAGACACCTCAGGTCCGCCGTGACCTAGTACTTACAATCTGAAATGATATTGCAGTGTCTTTGAATATTGAAGTGGAGCCTGCTGTGGCGTTTGGTGATCCTTTTCTGCTTATTTTATTCTTTTAAAATGTGAGTTTAATGTTTGAAGCTTGAAGTGTGGGCTATTTTAATAAATTTGCAATAATACACTATTGGAGCACATTTGTTTATTTGCATATGGAACACTGCGTTTTTCACCTAAGTTGATAATACTGGAGAAATTATTGGAAGAACGCTGACCGAGTGTGGGAGAGTGTTTATGCGAGTTAGCCTTACACGTGAGTGTGGGCAACGACATTCGGTGAGTGAGTTTCCTAAGGGAGTGGACACTTTTGAGCACAACGGTGTGGTGGAAGATTATCGATTATCGATTATATACGTTTGTGAAGATACACGGCTTTGTCATAGGAGCACCATTTATTTGTTTTTTCACTTGCAGCTATATTTTTTGCTTCATATCTTTATGAACACGTATTAACACTGGAGCACTTTTTTGTCTTTATATATTTTGTACACTATATTGTTTGAAGGTCAACTTCAATTATTTGTGTAAAAATATTGTTTTTCCGTTTAGGACACTTTATATTATTCACCACGTGGGATTATTTGTAGAGTTATATCTGTCTAGGATACTTTTATTTTTTCACTTTAAATATTTTCTATTATTTATTATTTTTGATGTGATCTACTTCAGCGCTACTCATCAGGCTACAATCCTATTCGGACCACTGTCTGATCCCCTTTTTTTTTATTAATAGTCATACATTGGAAGTAAACCTTTCTACCTGACAGGGCTAAATGTATCATCTGAAAGACCAGCATATATCAAAGCAACAACAAGAGACAAAGTGTCACGTACCGGGTACGGCGGGGAACAGGAGGTGGATCCCCTATGCCAATGGGGCGATAGCACGGGTTGTATTGGAGGACCGGTTCTAATGTTGCTACTGGTTTTCACCAGAGCCCGCCGCAAGGCGGGATGGACTTGTAGCGGCGGTAGCAACCAGGTCGTGTCTTCCAATAGCAACTCGACCCCACTGACAGCTGAGACAGGCGCGGTACACAAGGATTAGGCAGAGGCAAGGTCAAGGCAGGTGGCAAAGGTTCGTAGTCGGGGGCAACAGCAAAGGTCTGGATACACAGTAGGAGCAAACACACAACGCTTTCACTGGGCACTAAGGCAACACGAGATCCGGCAATGACAGGAAGGGGAAGTGGGTTAATAAGGGAAAGGGTGAAGCATGATTGGGCCAGGCACCAATCAATTGTGCACTGGCCCTTTAAGAGAAGGAAGGAGCCGCGCGCCTGGGGAGAGGAGGCGAGCGCGCAGGGGGAGGCAGGCGGAAGAGCCGACGGGGACGAAGCAGCCGAGCGGGATGCGATCCACGGGCGGACCGGGGCGCCGCGTGGATCGCATCCCAGAGACAGAACAGCGCCCACGGCCAGGGGAGCTGGCCGGGGCGCTGCAGGAGGACAGACGCCGTGAGCGCTCCGGGATGGACGGGGCACCCGGAGCGCTCGGCGTTACACAAAGAGGGTGCAAACGCCTAGTGCATCATCCCTAGAAATTTATTAACCTCTTCCCATCCAATTACGTACCCGTATGTCGCTGGACTTTCAGTAATTATACCGGGATGATGCCTGGTATTGTTTTTTAGAGCCAGTCCCTAACCAGCCAATCGATTGCTATTACAAGCAGCGGGAGGGGACGTCCCCCCCCCACCTCCTGCCGCCTTCCACAGCTCTCTCTCTCCCACCGGGAGACCCAAGCGACCAGCCGACCCATCTGCCAGGATCGGTTTTGATTGGTTGTTCGTAATACTAAACCGGAAGAGATGACATGACATCACTACTGGTTTATGTCAATGTTCCTGTGATTCCTGCATGCTGAAGGGTCACGTTTCTAATCTCTTTTTGATATTTCAAAGGGAGCCTGCAAATTTTTCATTACTATGTTATACCCCACTCCTATGACCAATTTCCTAAAAAGAGATCATTTATGAGTGAGATTTTGCACTCATAATAGCCCTTTATTATAAAAATCCCCAATATAGACAACACATATTAATTAAGCAATAACTAAAAACAATAAATAACAATAATTTGGGTCATGGGTATTTGAAGGCCCCATTGGAACAGATCACTGTGGGTTTTATTTAATAAACCTGGAGAGTGCAAAACCAGGTGCAGCTGTGTATGATAGCCAATCAGCTTGTAACTTCAGCTTGTTCAATTAAGGTTTCACAAAAAAAAAATCCTGGAAGCTGATTGGTTTATATGCACAGCTGCACCAGATTTTGCACTCTCCAGTTTTAGTAAATCAACCCCATGTACCTGCGGTCCAAATTTTGAATTGTGAAAGGCCTGCAGGAGCCCTGCTGCACTTCAGGAACAATTACGGGAAATCCTACCAGAGAATGCACATCAACTTATCCTGGGTCACAACAAGTTGACCACACTACGGTGAGCCCCCATACCTTAAACAGTTCCCCATCCACTTTTAATGTCTTTCAAGATCCTGCACCTACCAAACCAGTTGTCACGAGAAACAAAAATTGGAAATACAAAGTGAAATAATATTAGGGAGGAAGGGCAGGAACCTTTTCGGATGCTAGCCAAGCCAACTTGCAAATGCCAGTCCCTTGTTCCACCCTGAAGACTAAACCATAAGAGCCCAACTTACCAAGCCTGTCTCAACAAATCAAGTCAGTACCACTCTTTCCACTTCTAAAACCTTTTGTGACTCATGTAACACAATGTGAAACACCAAAGAGGATGGGCTTTATCATCCGCATACCACACAAATGAGTCCAAGGGCAGCCAAGGTTTCTGTGCTGAGCACTCCCAGCACAGTTGTCAAGCTGTCGTAGACCGCTCCCGGTCTGTAGTAATGATTGGGAGCCAGTGGGACTACAGTGCCTTGTAAAAGTATTCACCCCCCTTGGCTTTTTACCTATTTTGTAACATTACAGCCTTTAGTTCAATGTTTTTTTTAAATATGAATTATATGTGATGGGTCAGAACACAATAGTCTAAGTTGGTGAAGTAAAATTTGAAAAATATATACATAAAACTATTTTTCAGAAATAAAAAAAATTATAATTGGTATGTGCATATGAAGCCCATAACAAGCTCTGGTACAACCAATTACCTTCAGAAGTCACATAATTAGTGAAATGATGTACACCTGTGTGCAATCTAAGTGTCACATGATCTGTCATTACATAGACACACCTTTTTGAAAGGCCCCAGAGGCTGCAACACCTAATCAAGAGGCACCACTAACCAAACACTGCCATGAAGACCAAGGAACTCTCCAAACAAGTAAGGGACAATGTTGTTGAGAAGTACAAGTCAGGGTTAGGTTATAAAAATATATCCAAATCTTTGATGATCCCTAGGAGCACCATCAAATCTATCATAACCAAATGGAAAGAACATGGCACACCAGCAAACCTGCCAAGAGACGGCCGCACACCAAAACTCACAGACTGGGCAAGGAGGGCATTAATCAGAGAGGCAGCACAGAGACCTAAGGTAACCCTGGAGGAGCTGCAGAGTTCCACAGCAGAGACTGGAGTATCTGTACATAGGAAAACAATAAGCTGTACGCTCCATAGAGTTGGGCTTTATGGCAGAGTGGCCAGAAGAAAGCCATTACTTTCAGCAAAAAACAAAATGGCACGTTTTGAGTTTGTGAAAAGGCATGTGGGAGACTCCCAAAATGTATGGAGGAAGGTGCTCTGGTCTGATGAGACTAAAATTGAATTTTTTGGCCATCAAAGAAAATCCTATGTCTGGCGCAAACCCAACACATCGCATCACCCAAAGAACACCATCCCCACAGCAGTCGGGACTGGGAAACTGGTCAGAGTTGAGGGAAAGATGGATGGTGCTAAATACAGGGATATTCTTGAGCAAAACCTGTAGCACTCTGTGTGTGATTTGAGGCTAGGACGGAGGTTCACCTTCCAGCAGGACAATGACCCCAAACACACTGCTAAAGCAACACTTGAGTGGTTTAAGGGGAAACATGTAAATGTGTTGGAATGGCCTAGTCAAAGCCCAGACCTCAATCCAATAGAAAATCTGTGGTCAGACTTAAAGATTGCTATTCACAAGTGCAAACCATCCAAACTTGAAGGAGCTGGAGCAGTTTTGCAAGGAGGAATAGGCAAAAATCCCAGTGGTAAGATGTGGCAAGCTCATAGAGACTTATCCAAAGCGACTTTGAGATGTGATGGCCACAAAATGGCTCTACAAAGTATTGACTTTAGGGGGGTGAATAGTTATGCACATTGACTTTTTACTGTTTTTTTGTCCTATTTGTTGTTTGCTTCACAATAAAAAAAAAAAAAAATCTTCAAAGTTGTGGGCATGTTCTGTAAATTAAATGATGCAAATCCTCAAACAATCCGTGTTAATTCCAGGTTGTGAGGCAACAAAACACGAAAAATGCCAAGGGGGTGAATACTTTTGCAAGGCACTATAGCTCCATATCATGTGACCACTGTGACACCCAGTCGCAATGGTTATGTGATCGGGTTGTCCTCCCTGCTCCCTGGGCATAACAACCTTGTTAAAGGTACACTGGGGCTGGATGGAAAAGGGTCAACCTTCTGTCTACCTTGCACCCCTTTAACCCTGCCTTGTGGCCCTTAGACATGTGCAATTCGTTTAGTTGCGAATTCGTTTTCCGTTCAAATTCGTTATATTCGTTCATTTCGTATCGTACGAATGAACAAATGATTTAGTAAAAATTTTAACGAATAACGAATTATCGAATGGAACGAATATGAAAAACAATGAAAATACGAAATAATTAAAATTAGAAACAACGAAACTACGAATGAATGAAAATCCGAAAACGAAAACAGAAACAACGAAAATACCGAACAAAGATTCAAAAATAACGAAAATCAAAATGAACGAAATAATTCGTACATTCGTAACTTTTTTTTTGTTTGTTGATTCGTAATTTTCCGTGTCTCTTACAATGGCGCTGCTTAACGTGCTTCGAATAGATTGAACGAAAAAATTCGTACATTCGTAACTTTTTTTTTCTGTTGATTCGTAATTTTCCGTGTCTTTTACAATGGCGCTGCTTAACGTGCTTCAAATGGATTGAACGAAAAAATTCGTACATTCGTAACTTTTTTTTTTTTTTTGATTCGTAATTTTCCGTGTCTCTTACAATGGCGCTGCTTAACGTGCTTCGAATGGATTGAACGAAAAAATTTGTACATTCGTAACTTTTTTTTTTTTTTTTGAGTCGTAATTTTCCGTGTCTCTTACAATGGTGCTGCTTAACGTGCTTCGAATGGATTGAACGAAAAAAAAATTCGTACATTTGTAACTTTTTTTTTTTCTGTTGATTTGTAATTTTCCGTGTCCCTTACAATGGTGCTGCTTAACCTGCTTCAAATGGATTGAACGAAAAAATTCGTACATTTTAACTTTTTTTTTGATTCGTAATTTTCCGTGTCTCTCACAATGGCGCTGCTTAACGTGCTTTGAATGGATTGAACGAAAAAATTCGTACATTCGTAATTTTTTTTTTTTTTTTGATTCGTAATTTTCCGTGTCTCTTACAATGTAATAATAGCATACACATTACATAAAATTATGAATTATGCTGCGATTACGAATCTACGAAAACAATGTTACGAAAGTACGAATAAATCAATCTTACGAAAGTACGAATTAACTAAATCTACGAAAATACGAATGCGTCCGAATACAAAATACAACAAAAATACGAAAATACGAATTTCGAATGAATGAAAATTAGACTAACGGAAAAACGAATCAACAAAAAAAATAACTCTACGAAAATACGAACGAGTCCGAATACGAACACCGACGACTTACGAATTTACGAATCTTTACGGATCAACGGAAACGAACAGAAACGAAACGAAACTAAACAGATTTTTCTATTGTGCACATGTCTAGTGGCCCTTCTCCGATATCTTTTGCCTATTTGCTTTAGGCCTTTATTATTTGTAATGAACAAGGTTTGAGTATGACTTCTTTTTAGAAATCTGTCTCTTAGTAACAGTGCTCATCTTTGGCTAATTCCATCTGTAGCATTTTTAACCGTATGTGATCAAATGGATGTTAACACAAGGCATGATAAGCCCTCCCAGCAGACCTGTGAATTAATGTGTACTAGCAGTAAACATAAAACTATAATCAGCTTTTGTGCAGGCCTCTAGGACACATCTCTACTTCTAATAGTACATATGGAGAATGTTCATGAAGCATCCTGTCTGGAGGGATATACTGGAGAATGGATGACAGAAGCACTACACTAGAATACCAACTATGCACCAAGCTCATTAGTATTACCAAACATTTTAGCTATTAGTCCTCATTGAATAAGGCTGAGAGAGTCAGCACAGAGCTTTGCAACTGTTGTGGAACTACAATTCCCAGCGTGTCCAGCCAGTCGGAGGCATGCAGCAAGGTTAGGTGACACTGTAACAATTGTGAGTTTGTATGTTTCAGTTTTTTGGGACTTATCGTGATGTGATTATGGCTGTTATAGAAGTACTGCCTAAAGTAGATTATGAGGAGCATCGCTCTAAAATATGAATACACTAGCTTTACGAATGCACCAAAATGACCAGAAAATCAAACGTGACCTAAATCTTTGTAATGTGCACTGCTGCAAGTTGCATTCCCCTGCAACACAGATTCATTGGGGTTGATTAAAGGGACTAAAGGGAAAAAAGACTGGGCACTTTTCAAGTGCAGTTGCTCCAGAGCTTAGTAAATAAGTTAAAGCCGTTGTATACCCCTTTAGCACATTTTTACCTACAGGTAAGCCTATAATAAGGCTTACCTTTAGACTAGTTTCACACTGGGGCATTGGGGGCGCTGGCGGTAAAGCGGCGCTATATTTAGCGCCGCTTTACCGTCGTTTTAGCGGCACATTTCGCCCGCTAGCAGGGTGGTTTTCCCCCCCGCGAGCGGCCGAAAAAGGGTCAATACCGCCCGCAAACCGCCGCTGCAGCGGCGTTTTGCGGGCGGGTTAGGAGCGGTGCCCCATTGTTTTCAATGGGAAGGGGCGTAATAGGAGCGGTAAATATACCACTCCTACAGCGAGCCAAAGATGCAGCTTGCAGGACATTTTTCAGTGTCCTGCAAGCGCACCGCTTCAGTGTGAAAGCCCTCGGGCTTTCACACTGAAGACACAGCAACAGCTGTTTCGGGTCGGTTTGCAGGCGCTATTTTTAGTGCAATAGCGCCTGCAAACCGCCCCAGTGTGAAAGGGGCCTTAGGGAGAATGTATATCTCCTAAACCTGTACGGTTTAGGATATACTCACCTTGCATGCAGCCGCTGACATAAGCGGCGCATGCACTCTGAAGGTCCAGCGGATGCTGCAGGAAAATCAGAGCTCCTTGCTGAAAATTAGACTCCCGCATACGCGGGAGTGACGCCATAGCGGCTATGGGCACTCACAGCGTCGGAGCCGCGAACCCGGAAGAAACACAAAGGGGAAAATGTCAGCTCCCTCAGCGGTGACCGGGATGTGATGCAGACGCTTCGTTCTAAGGTAAGTATTTTATAATAAGCCTTTGCTTTACATTTATTTATTTTTTTTGCCGGTATACAACCACTTTAAAGCTTTACTTTGAAAAGAATAGCCAAAAACATGCAAGGAAAATAAAAAAAAAATGCATTTTTGCGTGCACATTGCTCCCCCTCATTTACTAAGCTCTGGAGGAAATGCCCTTGCAAAGTGCACAGTCTATAAATCAACCCCAGTGCATTGTGGTGTCTTCCAAAGTGAATAGCACAACAACCCAGCAGTGTATGTAATATGCATTGCAATAATGCACACAATAACATTAACGTACCCTGAAGCATTCGGGATTAGACATGTGCACAATAGAAAAATTAGTTTAGTTTCGTTTCGTTTCTGTTCGTTTCCGTTGATTCGTAACGATTCGTAATTTCGTAAGTCGTCAGTGTTCGTATTCGTAACGATTCCTATTTTCGTAAGAGTTATTTTTTCGTTGATTCGTTTTTCCGTTTATTCGAAATTCGGACGCATTCGTATTTTCGTAGATTTAGTTACATTTGTACTTTCGTAAGATTGATTTATTCGTACTTTCGTAACATTGCTTTCGTAGATTGGTAATCGGAGCATAATTCATAATGTTATGTAATGTGTATGCTATTATTACATTGTAAGAGACACGGAAAATTACGAATTGAAAAAAAAAGTTACGAATGTACGAATTTTTTTTCGTTCAATCCATTCGAAGCACGTTAAGCAGCGCCGTTGTAAGTGAAACGGAAAATTATGAATCGCAAAAAAAAAAAAAAAAGTTACGAATGTACGAATTTTTTCGTTCAAATCCATTCGAAGCACGTTAAGCAGCGCCATTGTAAGGGACATGGAAAATTACCAATTCAACAAAAAAAAATTACGAATGTACGAATTTTTTCGTTCATTTTGATTTTCGTTGTTCCTGTTTTCGTTTTTCGGATTATCTTCTTTCGTAGTTTAGTTGTTTCTAATTTGGTTATTTTGGATTTTCGTTGTTTTTCATATTCGTTCGATTCGATAATTCGTTATTCGTTAAAATTGTTAGCGAATCGTTCGTTCATTCATACGATAACAGATGAACGAATATAACAAATTTTAACGGAAAACGGAAAAAAACGAAACGAATTGCACATGTCTATTCGGGATCACCTAACACCTGAAGACAGAAGGGGAGAATGACAAGCCAATGCATAATGTGCTTGGATCAAAGAAAGCAGAAAAATTAAGAAAACTAAATAGTGTAGGGGTAAATGAATGGGGAGAGGGATAGTGAAACGGGGGCTGCCCAACCAGGCCTGAAACATTGATAGGAAGGAAAACACAGAAACTGCGGTGCTGGAGGGTTTTGTTGCGTGCATACTAGCACAACATGACATTGCCTTGCAGGGAATCTGTTATGTTTTTTTAAACCACCTTCGGTTTACTACCGCTTTAAGTTGGAAATAGAGCAAGGCCACAGATTTATTGAACCTACCAAATGTAACAACAATCAAAATACCACATAAAATGGCAGTCACAATTATACCGTGAGCATCCATAACAAAACACAAATAGTCTTATGCCCCATACACACGGTCGGAAATTCCGACGGAAAATGTCCGATCGGACCATGTTGTCAGAAAATCCGACTGTGTGTGGGCTCCATCTGACTTTTTCCGTCGGAATTTCCACCGAAAAAAATTTGAGATCCCGCTCTCAATTTTTCCAAACAAAATCCGATCAGACTTTTTCCGATCGTGTGTAGAGTATTCCAACGGACAAAGTGCCACGCATCCTCAGATCAAATTACAAGACCAAAGCTATTGGCTAATAGCCTCTACGTAGTTCCGTCGTACGCAACGAACGTCACCACGTTCAGAATGATCGGATTTTCCGACAACTTTGTCCGACCGTGGGTATGCAACACCAGTGTCGGACAAAATCCGTCTGAAAAAGTCTGACGGATTTTGTGGTCGGAATTTCCGACTGTGTGTACGGGGCATAAGTGTCCTGTCTCTACCATCAGGCAAGACAGGCATTAAACTGACCCCAGAATTAAACTTGAGGCCATAACTCTAAAGCAGGGATATGCAATTAGCGAACCTCCAGCTGTTACAAAACTACAAGTCCCATCATGCTTCTGCCTCTGGGTGTCATGCTTGTGGCTGTGGGAGACTTGCTATGCCTCATGGGAATTGTAGTTCTACAACAGCTGGAGGTCCGCTAATTGCATATCCCTGCTCTAAAGCAATATCAGTCACTGGCAAGGTAAAACCACCAATAAAGATGAAACTCACAATGGGCGGGCGGGTGGGCAATTCTTGTGACATCAGAATGTCCTCAGAGTAGTGGGATGTGCCCCTGTGCAGCCTTCTCTAGAGTTCAGGCTCCAACCAGTCACCCCATGTCTTCGTGGTCAATCGCAACTGAGCCACTTAACCTACCTGTGTAGGTTGACGCCCATGTAGATGCCAAGCATCCAGCAGTCAAGGCTCCCTTTCCTTGGGGGGGGGGGGGGGGGGCTTCATTGTGAGCAAACTCAGTTTTCTGAAGTGTTATGGAAATTGTGGGCTATAACTCTAGCTATGTAACTTTTTTAATGTATACCTATTGAATAAAAACCTAGTTAGGTTGCTAGGATGTTAGATAAATTTAGCCTATTTGGCTTCTCTGTATTCATTGAAGCAGTGGCAGATTTCTTTTGGCTGTTCTGGGTTGCACAGGCTGCAGATTTCATTGTTCTTAGCTGCCTTCAAGAAGGCTCTGGGACTTAGGAGTGGTGCAAGGCAAATGGACAGCATGAATATTTATGGTGCTGCAGCCAATCCCAGGGGAGTTGTGCCTAGAAGGTGGCTGAGGGATACATAAACAGTCTGAGCTGTGGAACAGCAGGGTTTCCCATCCTAGGGATTCCACCTGTTTAGGTGAGGATGGCAACCTTCAGCCATTTTTCTGTTTCAAGTGGCTTTTCATCGAGGTCCCGGCTGTGGCAGAGCCAGGAGGCCTACATCTGAGAGGTTGGCGGAAACCCTGAGGCTTCACCTAAGGATCTAATCTGCATATACTCACTGGCGGGCATCTGAAAGAAGCTGAATGGGCACAGCTACTCCCCTGGCCTCATGAGTACTGCTTTGTTGCAAGATCCTAGTGGCTGTGTACTATTGGGATTGCTCTAGAGTCCCCTCTAGTTTTTTGGAAGAACTTTAAGCTAAGTAGTTCCTTTCCTGAGAGGTACATACATTAGTCTCCTCTGATTTATCGTAGAAGGACTGTCCTTGGAAGCTGAGTCAAGTAGTTCACCTTCTGAGGAGAACATACCTCTGACCTCTATTAGACTCTCACGGGAACATTGTATTTTGAGCTGAGCTCAAGTTTGTGACATAGAGAAGAGCGTCCTCTCGTTTCTGTTAGTAGTTCCGGAATATCCCATTCTACCCTACACCCCATCCAAGTTTGTGACATAGAGAAGAGCGTCCTCTCGTTTCTGTTAGTAGTTCCGGAACATCCCATTCTACCCTACACCCCATCCAAGTTTGTGACATAGAGAAGAGCGTCCTCTCGTTTCTGTTAGTAGTTCCGGAACATCCCATTCTACCCTACACCCCATCCAAGTTTGTGACATAGAGAAGAGCGTCCTCTTGTTTCTGTTAGTAGTTCCGGAATATCCCATTCTACCCTACACCCCATCCAAGTTACCTAAAATAAAACCACAAAAAAGACACCCCCTAGACTGTTTTCTGAGTCAGTTTACCTGGACTGTGCTTCACGTGTGTTGCCTTTGACCATCATCAGCCAATGGCTCTTATGGGGGGAATGCTACACTAAGTTAAAGGAAAGTAAGGTAGCATGTACATGTGTGTGTTGTATGCATATTTGTAATACTCTGTATGTCTTGTATTGTTTTTCTACAAATGTAAGCAGTTTGGATGTACAGCATTCCTGTTAAGAAAAAGCACATTGACCATCCCCTTTAGGTTTTACCCCCCTCATGACCAGATAATTTTTTTGCTGTTTAACACTGTGCTACTTTCCCTGGCAATTTCTAGCTCATGCAACACTGTACAGTGTACACACATAAAATTAACATTTTTATTTTCACTCAAATAGAGCTTTCTTTTGATGGTATTTAACCACTTCAGCCCCGGACCAATTGGCAGCCAAAGGACCAGGCCCCTTTTTGCGATTCGGCACTGCGTCGCTTTAACTGACAATTGCGCCATCGTGCGACGTGGCTCCAAAACAAAATTGGCGTCGTTTTTTCCCACGAATAGAGCTTTCTTTTGGTGGTATTTTATCGCCCCTGCGGTTTTTATTTTTTGCGCTATAAACAAAAATAGAGCGACAATTTTGAAAACAATGCAATATTTTTTGCTTTTTGCTATAATAAATATCCCCAAAAGATATATAAAAAAACATTTTTTTTCCTCAGTTTAGGCCGATACGTATTCTTCTACATATTTTTGGTCAAAAAAATCGCAATTAGCGATTATTGATTGGTTTGCGCAAAAGTTATAGCGTTTACAAAATAGGGGATAGTTTTATAGCATTTTTATTAATATTTTTTTTTACTAGTAATGGCGGCGATCAGCGATTTTTATTTTGACTGCGACATTATGGCGGACACATCGGACTTTTTTGACACATTTTTGGGACCATTGTCATTTATACAGCAATCAGTGCTATTTAAATGCATTGATTCCTGTATAAATGACAGTTGTAGTGAAAGAGTTAACCACTAGGGGGAGGGGAGGGGTTATGGGCTGTGACGTGTGTGTTTTTTTTTTACATTAGGGGGCGGGGCTGACGTCTGACGTCATTGATCGGCTTTCCCGATGACCGGGAACAGCCAATCAATGACAGGCAGAGTAGGAAGCGTGGGGAGAGGTTTGTTTACACATACCCGTTCTTCAGCTCCGTGACCCGATCACGGGACACCAGCGGCGATCGGGTCCGCTGGTCCCACGGCCGGGGTCACGGAGCTCCCGACCGGGTCACGAGCGCGCCGCTGGCAGCGCGCGCGTGACCCACGGGCAGGCATTTAAAGGATCACGTACAGGTACGTGATTTTGCCTGCCCGTGCCATTTTGGCGCAGTATATCTGCGTTAGGCGGTCGGGAAGCAGTTAATCACCACTGGAATTTTTTTTTTACTTTTTTCTCTCTTCTAGTTTAGTGTTGTTGTGCTATGTGTGATGTATCATACACCACTGTAGGTGTTGAAGAGTTGAAGGGTGTAGTACAAAGTTGGATGAAGAAAGATGTGGTGGGGTTATTCTTCCCACTCAGGTGTACACTCAGGTGTGAACGGAGCCTAATGCCACGTACACACGGTCGGAATTTCCGACGGGAAAAGTCTGATCAGATTTTCCGACAACATAATCATCCGATCGGACTTTTGTGTGGGCTCTAGCGGACTTTTTCCGTCGGAATTTCAGACGGAAAAAATTTGAGAGCAGGACCTAACATTTTACGACAACAAAATCCGATCAGACTTTTCCCGATCATGTGTATAGAATTTCCGACGCACAAAGTGCCACGCATGCTCAGAATAAATTTGTAGACGAAAGCTATTGCCTACTGGCCTCTTCGTAGTCCCGTCGTACGTGGTGTACGTCACCGCGTTCTGATTGATCGGATTTTCAGACAACTTTGTGCGACCGTGTGTATGCAAGACAAGTTTCGGACAAAATCCTTTGGAAAAAATCAGACGGATTTTGTGGTCGGAATGTCCGACCGTGTGTACGGGGCATAACAGATCTGGCTGCTTTTTCTCCCTAAACTCAGAGTTGATTTCAGAGAGAAGAAACAGCCAGATCAATCTCTGTGTACCGAGTTCTGTGTGTTTGTCAATACAGAACTCTGTGCTGTGATTGGCCACAGCCAATCAGCAGGTGTACAGCCATAATAATGTCCAATCACAGCACGGGTCAGCAGGGGGTGCGCACATGATGCACGCCACCAAACCAAGAAGTACACCGTGACGTACAGACACGTTGGCTGTGCCATTGGCTCACCGTATATCTAATGTGACCGGGCCGCAAGTGATTAATATTCTACAAGGTTTTCTGTTTTCTTGCTTTACAGAAAAGTAACCTAAAAGAAAAACACAAATTGTTTAAAAAGTTTGGGAGGTATATGGAGAATATCTTGTCACAGTGCACTTCCGAGGGCCCCAGGCCACTAGGGGGCCCCATCAGGGTTGCCAGCCTCAGTAAAACCAGGGACAGTATGTAAAAATCTGTGTTTTTTTTACATCTGTTTCTGAAATATCCCTTACCAACATCCTTTTGGTCTTAAAATCCAGAGATTATAGCTGCCCCACCTCTCCAGTACCTTCTACCACTACATGTATGTGTATACTGTGTGATTGTATACTGTGTGTGTGTATACTGTGTGGCACCATAATCTCTGATTGCCTCGGGACCCCATAATCTCCTATTGCCCGGGGGCCCCATGAGTTGTCAGTCCGCCCCTGCTCCTATATCAACCAATCAGGTATTTGCCTTCATCTTTTACCCCAAAAATGACAGCTGGCATCTGATCGCTAGCGATGGGCAATCTGCCATCTGCATTACAAAGAAAAATAAAAGTGTCAAGATTTTTGTAGAAGCAAAATGGTAAACATCAGACAAGCAGGTTCCTGTCCCCCATGGACATGAAATGCTTCAGCTGTCTTGTTCCAGTTTTTAATAATCTTTACTTATAAACTTGCCATCCACCCCAGAATACAACGGCTTTTCTCCTGTAGTTAAATATGTATACTTCTGAACATTTAACATTTTCCCGAGCAGACCCTGGAGCCCTTGTTTAGACATCTCCATGACTACCTCAATTTCAGTGATAAATGGCACAGGTGCGGAAAGAAAAGGCAAAGAACCTTAACGTACTGTCGGAATGCGGAGAACTTCCAGCAATTGCAAACGCCAAGATGCCAAGACCTGCGGGTTCAATTTGTCTGTCAAAAGTTGTGTTTGTTCCTTGGCAACATAAAGATTAAGGATGAGGTTCAGGTTCACCACTATCATGGATTTGCGATGGTTCCGGTGGGTTTGAAACTCCTACTCCCATTGAATTAAGGTGGGAAATCGCCGGACCAAGGTCGTAACTGTAGCGGTGACACCTTTTCGAGGTGTCCGCTAGGTGTAAATTTGGTTATTTTTGTCTCTCGGAACGGTAGGGGGTTCTGAGAGCTAATTGCATAGGGAAGCTTTAGCATCAGTTTGGCTGGGCTGTGTTGGGGTTCTGCCTGATCATGTGTGCGGTGAGGTACGTATGACAGGCTCAGAACCAGGCCTGGTTGGACGTTTGGGTACCGGCATTCCCCTGAGGCAATCACTGGGTGCGTTTGGCCCCGCTGAGGAGTCTGGGGAAGGGTACTTAAGATGCTGGAGTCACGTGTTCGGGGTTCGTCAGGCCATAGCTGCATGTTCTTGATTCTGGACAGGGGTACCCCCGCGAGAGGTCCCGGTCACGGGAGCGCCTGCTGTCCCGCAACATGGCCTGTTTGACTGACCCCATAGACCCGTTTGGTCGATCCGTCTGTTTCCGAGTCTCGGAACTGGCTGGTCCGAGGCGCAGTGGGCAAGATTGACAGGTGGTGCCACTTGTGGATTACAGTGTTGTGGGCTATATATTATTGTGTACTCTCCTATTTTCACAGTTTAGGGGCCCAACAGTCACTTTTAAGAATAATCTTTTTGGGTTAGGGTCAGCAGCAATTGTAGTTACTGTTACTGTTAGGTGACTGTTGCCTTATTTTGGATGGCGGTGCCACCTTTCAAACTCTGCAGACTAAGTTACATTTCCACAGTGGTTAAGCCATGTAACAGTGTGTGCTTGGTTTGTGGTTGTGGGTACGATTGTGGGCAAGATTGACAGGTGGTGCCACTTGTGGATTGGGTTCCCAGAAACCATTTAGCAGTGTGTGCTTGGTTTGTGGTTGTGGCCCTATTGACCTCAATGGGCAAGATTGACAGGTGGTGCCACTTGTGGATTACAGTGTGGTGGGCTATATATTCTTGTGTACTCTCCTATTTTTACAGTTTAGTGGCCCAACAGTCCCCTTTAAGATTGATTTGGGGTCTCTGGACCCAAAGGGTCCTGAAATGACATTGCTGCAGATGGACACAGTTGACCGAATTTGGGGCCCCGTATATCGGGGGCACTTGGTGCTAGGAACCCCAAATTCGGATATATTGTAGTGTTGGTTCCACTGGGTTTGCACACCAATTAGAGTTCCTGGCACCAAGTGGCCCAAGATACGGGGCCTCAAAGTCGGGTCGGAAAATGTCATTCTCTATACTATATATAAAAAATTAATTTTCCGACCCGACTTTGCGGCCCCGTATCTCGGGGCCACTTAGTGCTAGAAACACTAAGCACCAAGTGGCCCTGAGATACAGGGCCCCAAAGTTGGTTTGGCAAATGTCATTCTCTGCTGCAGAAAAGTGCTTGACATTTTCTGACCCGAATTTGGGGCCTCTTATCTCGGGGCCACTTAGGGCTAGGAACCCCAAATTTGGTGTGCAAACCCAGTGGAACCAACACTACAACATATCGAACATATCCAAGCACCAAGTGGCCCCGAGATACAGGGCCCCAAATTCGGTCAACTGTGTCCATCTGCAGCAATGTCATTTCGGGACCCTTTGGGTCCAGAGACCCCTGCTGCAGAAAAGTGCTTGACATTTTCTGAACCGACTTTGGGGCCCCGTATCTCGGGGCCACTTTGTGCTAGGAACCCTAGCTTTGGATATGTTGTGGTGCAGGTTCCACTGGGTTTGCACACATTTGGGTTCCTAGCACCAAGTGGCCCCGAGATACGGGGCACCAAAGTTGGTCAACTGTGTCCATCTGCAGCAATGTAATTTCGGGACCCTTTGGGTCCAGAGACTCCACATTTTGGCTGCAGATAGGGGGCATCTAGGAACCCTTAACTACCAAGTTAAGGGGAAGTTCGGGGGACCAATGGCTGCAAATGGGCACAGTGAGGCTGCAAATGGGCATTGTTGACCCTCTTTTCCACTTACAGTATGCTGCGCATTTCTCACCCTAGGCTTATACTCGAGTCAATAAGTTTTCCCAGTTTTTTTCTGGTAAAATTAGGTGCCTCGGCTTATACTCGAGTATATAAGGTAGGTGGGTAAGTTAACCGCTTCCCGACCGGCGCACAACCATGTACGTCGGCAGAATGGCACGGACAGGCATAAGGGCGTATATATAAGTCCCTTTTTTAATGCCTCCGTGTCATCGGGAGTGCGCCGGGAGCGGCGCGCTCCCGCGCCGGTCGGGACCCCCGTGAGGCCGGTCGTGGGTCCCGCGGACTCGATCGCCGCGGGGACACCCGTGATCGTCTCACGGGAAGGCTGAATGGGGAGATGCGGAAATAAACAGCATCTCCCTGTTCTGCCTAGCAACTAGTGACGCTGATCTCTGCTCCCTGTAATTGGAGCAGAGATCAGCATTCACTAGCTTACAGCCACGCCCCCCACAGTAAGAAACACACCCCTAGGCATACTTAACACCTACACTGCCCCCTTGTGGTTAACCCCTTCACTGCCAGTGTCATTTATACAGAAATCAATGCATTTAAATAGCACTGATTGCTATATAAATGACAATGGTCCCAAAAATGTGTCAAAAATGTCCGATGTGTCCGCCATAATGTTGCATTTGCAATAAAAATCGCTGATCACCACCATTACTAATAAAAAAAATAAATTATTAATAAAAATGCTATAAAACTATCCCCCAGCTTGTAAACGCTATAACTTCTGCGCAAACCAATCAATAATCGCTTATTGCGTTTTTTTTTACCAAAGATATGTAGAAGAATACGTATCGGCCTAAACTGAGGAAAAAAAAATGTTTTTTTTTTTTAAAATGGGATATTTATTATAGTAAAAAGTAAAAAATATTGTGTTTTTTTTTCAAAATTGTCGCTCTTCTTTTGTTTATAGCGCAAAAAATAAAAACCGCAGAGGTGATCAAATACCACCAAAAGAAAGCTCTATTTGTGGGGAAAAAAGGACGTCAATTTTGTTTGGGAGCCACGTCGCACGACCGCGCAATTGTCAGTTAAAGCGACACAGTGCCGAATCGCAAAAAGGGGCCTGGTCCTTTGGCTGCAAATTGGTCCGGTCTGTATGTGGTTAAATATCTTGACGTTACGGAACATAATTTTATTTCCAAACAGTTTAAAAAAGAAAAAAACAGCCACAGCTAAATCATTTTTCTTCTTAGTTTTGACAGATTTTTGTTTGTCTTTTAAACATTTATGTTAGAATTAGCAGAGAAAATCGGGCCGCACGTCACCTCTTTTGCTCTCTTCTTGAGTCTTTATTTTTTTCTAAACATATTTAATGTGCTGTGCTATTGTTGCACAATATAAAGTATTGTATTTCTGGTGCGCTTCTAATTTCTCTTTCACCCACTGCTACAGAAAAAGGCCTTGTTCTAAGGAATGAGCACTTAAATGACCCAGTTACTTCAAGTAAGTGTTTCGAACTGCGGGAGTTTATTCTGAAATGTGTATAATCTATGACTTTGGAGGTACAATTAATCCCAACCCTGAGGGTTTAGAAATATTTTGTGTTTCTTTTTTTCACGCCTTCAGGTGAAAGATCGCGTAATAGGATGTGATTGGATTAAAAGGGACCATACAGTGTTCTTTTATATAGTTTCTCGCTCTGCATTATATTCAGGGATAACATTTTTAATTTTATATTTTTTTAACATAAAACAACATCTTTAAATATTTACTATTCACCACTTTCCGCCAGCAGGTGGTGCATACGTGGCTTACTATATAGTTCTTCCACTAACTGATTTACTGCTGTGCTGTGAATAGCACGTGCTGTGAGCAGACCTAAATAGCAAGAGATCAAATGACATACAAACACACACAGCTGAATGACTCAGGAGCAAAAATCCCTCACTTACCACAGATATAGCTATGTGCAATTCGTTTAATTTTTTTTTTTTTGTTTTCCGTTAAAATTAGTTATATTCGTTCATTCCTTATCGTACGAATGAACGAATGATTCGCTAAAAATTTTAAAATTTTAATGAATAACGAATTATCGAATCGAACGAATATGAAAAACAATGAAAATCCAAAATAACCAAATTAGAAACAACGAAACTACGAAAGAAGAAAATCCGAAAAACGAAAACAGGAACAACGAAAATCAAAATGAATGAAAAAATTCGTACATTCGTAACTTTATTTTTTTTGTTGAGTTGGTAATTTTCCGTGTCTCTTACAATGGCGTTGCTTAACGTGCTTCGAATGGATTGAACGAAAAAATTCGTACATTCGTAACTTTTTTTTTTTTATCGATTCGTAATTTTCCGTGTCTCTTACAATGGCGCTGCTTAACGTGCTTCGAATGGATTGAACAAAAAAATTTGTACATTTGTAACTTTTTTTTCGATTCGTAATTTTCCCTGTCTCTTACAATGTAATAATAGCATACACATTACATAACATTATGAATTATGCTCCGATTACGAATCTACGAAAACAATGTTACGAAAGTACGAATAAATCAATCTTACGAAAGTACGAATGTAACTAAATCTACGAAAATTGGAATGCGTCCGAATTTCGAATAGACGAAAATTAAACTAACGGAAAAACGAATCAACGAAAAAATATCTCTTACGAAAATACGAATCGTTACGAATACGAACACCGACGACTTACGAATTTACGGAAACGAACAGAAACGAAACTAAACTAAACAAATATTTCTATTGTGCACATGTCTACCGCAGATATAGACCCATATGGGGATTTTAACCAGAAACCCTAATGCCCCGTACACACGTTTTTTTTATACATTTTTGAGGGATATTTATTATAGCAAAAAGTAAAAAATAATGTGTTTTTTTTCAAAAATTGTCGCTTTTTTTTGTTTATAGCGCAAAAAATAAAAACCACAGAGGCGATCAAATACCACCAAAAGAAAGCTCTATTTGTGGGAAAAAAAGGACGGCAATTTTGTTTGAGAACCACATTGCACGACCGCGCAATTGTCAGTTAAAGCGACGCAGTGCCGAATCGCAAAAAGTGGTCTGGTCTTTGCCCAGCAAAATGGTCCGGTCTGAAAGTGGTTAAAGGAGAATTAACCAAAAAAAAAAAAAAGGATAATTAAATCCACAAGGGCTTTTTTTTACCACTACTATTCCTTTATATTGGCTTTTAAAATTTACAAATGCAGCAATTTAGGATTTGGATGAAAGGTTTAGCTCTGGGAAACAGTTTTTGATAGATAAAAAGTGCATTTTATATACAACTATATAGATCAGACCAAAATGAGGGACAAATGAGGAGGAATGAGGGACAGAGGGACATTGCTCCAAATCAGGGACAGTCCCTCGAAATCAGGGACAGTTGGGAGCTATGCCGACAGGGAGTATCAACAAGTGCACCTCATCTTTTAGCCATTGCACTTTACATTGCAAATCAGTGCATATGGTGTGTGTTATTTTATGTTATCTTACATAAAAAAAAAAAAAAGCAAATAAATAAATAAATAAATACATTTAAAGCAGTAAAAAAAAAAAAAAAAAATTAAAATGTAATATATTGCAGAGGACCAATTATTAAATTACGAGGCAGCATTTTTTTATTTTTTAGCCTTCCCCCCCCCCCCCCTCTTTTTGACGTGGTTACAAAGTTATATAGTTACATAGTAGACAATTTTGAAAAAAGACACAAGTCCATCAAGTCCAACCTCTGTGTGTGATTATATGTCAGTATTACATTGTATATCCCTTCATGTTGTGGTTGTTCAGCTGCTTATCTAATAGTTTTTTGAAATGATCGCTGCCCCCCCCCCCCCGCTGAGACCACCGCCTGTGGAAGGGAATTCCCCATCCTTACCGCTCTTATGCCGCGTACACAAGATCGGAAATTCCGCCAGCAAAAGTCCGATGTGAGCTTTTGGTCGGAAATTGCGACCGTGTGTATACTCCATCTGACTTTTGCTGCCGGAATTCCTGCACGCAAAAGATTCAGAGCAGGTTCTCTATTTTTCGGTCGGAAAAAGTTCCAATCGGAAATTCCGATCGTCTGTAGGAATTCCGACGCGCAAAATTCCTACGCATGCTCGGAAACAATTTGACGCATGCTCGGAAGCATTGAACTACGCTCGGCGTAGTGTTGTACGTCACTGCGTTCTTGACGTACTTTGTGTGACCGTGTGTATGCAAGCCAAGCTTGAGCGGAATTCCGTCGGAAAAAACATCCAAGATTTTTCCGACGGAAAATCCGCTCGTGTGTATGCGGCATAAGAGTTTGCCTCATAGACTGTTGGCGGATAATCTGAAGTGGATTGGGGTTTGTTATGTGTTCATAGTTAAGTAGGTCTTTCCTATTATTCACCGCGTTCTTGATGGTCGAAAGTTCAGCAAAATTTTGTGTGACCGTGTGTATACAAGCCAAGCTTGAGCGGAATTCCGTCGGAAAAACCATCCAAGATTTTTCAGACGGAAATTTCGCTCGTGTGTACAGTAAAATACCCTCTACGCAGTTTAAGGTTAAACCGCATTTCTTCTCATTTTAATGAGTGGCCACGAGTCTTATTAAATTCCCTTTTGCGGAAAATGTTTTATCCCTATTGTGGGGTCACCAGTACGGTATTTGTACATAGAAATCATATCCCCTCTCAAGCGTCTCTTCTCCAGAGAGAATAAGTTCAGTGCTCGCAACCTTTCCTCATAACTAATATCCTCCAGACCCTTTATTAGCTTTGTTGTCCTGCTTTGTACTCGCTCCATTTCCAGTACATCCTTCCTGAGGACTGGTGCCCAGAACTGGACAGCATACTCCAGGTGCGGCCGGACCAGAGTCTTGTAGAGCCGGAGAATTATTGTTTTATCTCTGGAGTTGATCCCCTTTTTATTGCATGCCAATATTCTGTTTGCTTTATTAGCAGCAGCTTGGCATTCCATGCCATTGCTGAGCCTGTCATCTACTAGGACCCCCTGGTCCTTTTCCATCCTGGATTCCCCCAGAGGTTCTCCCCCCAGTGTATAGATTGCATTCCTATTTTTGCCACCCAAATGCATTATTTTACATTTTTATACATTGAACCTCATTTGCCATGTAGTTGCCCACTCCGTTAATTTGTTCAGATCTTTTTGAAAGGTTTCCACATCCTGCGGAGAAGTTATTGCCCTGCTTAGCTTAGAATTGTCCGCAAATACAGAGATTGAACTTGTTACCCCATCCTCCAGGTCCTTTATGAATAAAATAAATAGGATTAGTCCCAGAACAGAACCCTGGGGGACCCCACTACCCACCCCTGACCATTCCGAGTACTCCCCATTTATCACCACCCTCTGAACTTGCCCTTGTAGCCAGTTTTCAATCCATGTACTCACCCTAGGGTTCATGCCAACGGACCTTATTTTGTACAGTAAACGTTTTTGGGGGAACTGTGTCAAATGCTTTTGCAAAATCCAGATACACCACGTCTATGGGCCTTCCTTTATCTAGATGGCAACTCACCTACTCATAGAAGGTTAATAGATTGGTTTGGCAAGAACGATTCTTCATGAATCCATGCTGGTTACTGCTAATGATACTTGCAATCAGCTGGTACCATTCCAGGAACAATTCTCTGGCAATTACTTGACTGAGTTCCCTAAGGACCCTCGGGTGCAAGCCATCTGGTCCCGGTGACTTATTAACTACTTCAATACCAGACATTTACACCCCCTTGCTGCCCAAGCCAATTTTCAGCTTTCGGCGCTGTTTTAAATGACAATTGCGCGGTCATGCTACACTGAACCCAAACAGAATTTTTATCATTTTGTTCACACAAATAGAGCTTTATTTTGGTGGTATTTGATCACCACTGCGCTTTTTATTTTTTGCTAAACAAATAAAAAAATATTGAAAAAAAAAAAAGTTTTTCTTTTGTTTCTGTTATAAAATTTTGTAAATAATTAAGTTTTCTCCTTCACTGATGGGCACTGCTAAGGCAGCACTGATGGGCACTGATAAGGTGGCACCAATGAGGTGGCAGTGATGGGCACTGACGATGAGCACTGATGGGCACTGGTAGAGGGCACTGATGGGTGGCACTGATATGCAGCACTGATGGGCATTGATAGGTGGCACTGATGGGCACTCATAGGTGGCACTGGTGGGCACTGATAGGCGACACTGATGGGCACTGAAAGGCTGCACTGATGGGTACTTATGGGTGGCACTGATAGGCAGCACTGCTGGGCACTGATGGGAACTGGTAGGTGGCACTGCTGGGCACTGATGGGCACTGATATGTGGCACTTATAGATGGCATTGATAGGCATCACTGATGGCACTGGCACGCATTGGGGATGGGCACTGATTGGCAGCTGCCTCGGCACTGACTGGCATTTCCCTGGTGGTCTAAGGTGGCATACCTGGTGGTCCAGTGTGGTGGAAATCCCTGGTGGTCCTGGCGGCATCCTGGTGGTCCTGGGTGGGCATCTGAGGGGGGACTGCACTGATAAAAAATCAGCACAGACCCCTCCTGTCAGGAGAGCAGCTGATCAGCTCTACTCTACTCGCGTCTGTCAGACGCAAGTGAGGAAAAGGCGATCAACGGCTCTTCCTGTTTACATCATGATCAGCCGTGATTGGACAAGGCTGATCACATGGTAAAGAGCCTCTGTCAGAGGCTCTTTTCCAAGATTGGTGTATCGGTGTGTCAGACTGACACACCACGCCACCAATCGCAGCGATGCACGCCCCCACGGGAGCGCGAGAGTGGTCGTTCTGGAGGGCCATCATATGACGTCCACCCAGAACGAGGCAAGTGGTTAATGGTACGTTTTTCAGGTCTGTTTCTAATTCTATCCTCTGTTAGCCATGAGGACAAACACTGCAGTTTTGGTTACTGAAGCCCCCGATTCCCTCCTGAAGGCTGAGGAGAAGAATACATGTAATACCTTCACCATCTCTCTATCCTTAGTAAACAGATTCCCTTCATCATTCTTTATGGGATCAACATGATCTGACCTCCCTTCCTTACTATTTATGTACTTAATTCTACTAAAGAATTTCTTGGGATTTTTTTTTGCTCTCCTCCGCTATAAGCCTTTCATGTTCTATCTTTCACCCCTATCTCTATCTATCTGATTTTGGGTGTTTGGGGGTGGATGAACTTGACTGGCCTGCACAGAGTCCTGACCTCAACCCGAAAGAACACCCTTAGGATGAATTAGAACGGAGACTGCGAGCCAGGCCTTCTCGGCCAACATCAGTTCCTGACCTCACAAATGCTCTTCTGGAAGAATGGTCAAACATTCCCATAGACACACTCCTAAACCTTGTGGACAGCCTTCCCAGAAGAGTTGAAGCTGTTATAGCTGCAAAGGGTGGGCCAACTTAATATTGAACCCTACGGACTAAGACTGGGATGTTATTAACCGCTTCCCGACCGCCTCACGCAGATATACTGCGGCAGAATGGCACGGGCAGGCAAAATCACGTACCTGTACGTGGCCCTTTAATTGCCTGCCCGTGGGTCACGCGCGCGCCGCCAGCGGCGCGCTCGCGACCCGGTCGGGAGCTCCGTGACCCCGACCACGGGACCAGTGGACCCGATCGCCGCTGGTGTCCCGCGATCGGGTCACAGAGCTGAAGAACGGGGAGAGGTCTGTGTAAACAAACCTCTCCCCGGGCTACCTACTCTGCCTGTCATTGATCGGCTGTTCCCTGTCAGCGTAAAAAATGTAAAAAAAAACACACACACGTCACAGCCCATAACCCCTCCCCTCCCCTCCCCTAGTGGTTAACTCTTTCACTACCACTGTCATTTATACAGGAATCAATGCATTTAAATAGCACTGATTGCTGTATAAATGACAATGGTCCCAAAAATGTGTCAAAAATGTCCGATGTGTCCGCCATATTTTCGCAGTCACAATAAAAATAGCTGATCGCCGCCATTACTAGTAAAAAAAAAAAAATATTAATAAAAATGCTATAAAACTATCCCCTATCTTGTAAACGCTATAACTTTTGCGCAAACCAATCAATAATCGCTAATTGCGATTTTTTTTTACCAAAAATATGTAGAAGAATACGTATCGGCCTAAACTGAGAAAAAAAATGTTTTTTTATATATTTTTTGGGGATATTTAGGCCCCTTTCACACTGGGGCGGTGAGCCGCGGTGACGGTAAAGCAGCGCTATATTTAGCGCTGCTTTACTGTCGTTTTCACCGCGGTTTTCGGCCGCTCGCGGTGCGGTTTTACCCCCCGCGAGCGGCCGAAAAAGGGTTAAACACCCCCCGCAGAGCGCCGCCGTAGCCGCGGTATTGCCGCGGTAACCGCGGTATTGCCGCGGTTTTACCGCGGTCTCCCATTGTAATCAATGGGAAGGGGCGGTATAGGAGCGGTGAACACACCGCTCCTATCCCGCTCCAAAGATGCTGCTAGCAGGACTTTTTTTGTCATCCTGCTAGCGCACCGCTCCAGTGTGAAAGCCCGCCGGCTTTCACACTGGAGTTAAAGGGGCCGGATTTTTTCATGCGGTGAACAGGCGCTATTTTTAGCGCTGCACCGCATGAAAAACGCCCCGGTGTGAAAGGGGCCTTATTATAGCAAAAAGCAAAAAATATTGCATTGTTTTCAAAATTGTCGCTCTATTTTTGTTTATAGCGCAAAAAATAAAAACCGCAGAGGCGATCAAATACTACCAAAAGAAAGCTCTATTTGTGGGAAAAAAAGGACGACAATTGTGTTTGGGAGCCACGTCGCGCGACCGCACAATTGTCAGTTAAAGCGACGCAGTGCCGAATCGCAAAAAGGGGCCTGGTCCTTTGGCTGCAAATTGGTCCGGGGGCTGAAGTGGTTAAAGTGCATGTAAAGGCAGGTGTCCCAATACTTTTGACAATATAGTGTATTTAGTATCTCTTTACTCAACAAGGTCTATCTTTTATATTTTACAAAAAAAATTGATATTATATTGTGTTTTTTGCACTAAAATGAATTTGAGTGTATTGTTTACTTAACCTATAGATTTCATTAACACTATTTTTCTATTAACAACTATTTTGTTGTAGAGCGTTCCTACTTTCAGAAAAAAAATATAATGGGGGTTCTTGCCGACCGCTCACTGTATATATACACGTCATGACTTTGAAGAGGGATATCTCCGTAACGGCAGCAGCTGCTGCCACAACCGGGGTATCCATCCTTACAGTGAGCGGTTCTGTTTACGTTAATGGTGGTCTCTGCAGCGGGTTATCCGGGAGATCACCGTTATCGCCGGCGGGAGAGGTGCCACCCCACCTCCTGCCGCTCTCCCGCGCCCTCCGCCGCTTACCGGAGCCGTCGGTAGCGGAGTGAGGCTAAGATGGCCCCCACCCGTCTCTATACCATAGGAGGGCGGAAGCGACGTCAAAACGTCACTTCCGCCCATACGTCTTAAAAGGAACATTTTTTTCAATGTCATTTTTATAAATTACATTTTATTTTATTTTTTTATTCCATTTAAGTCCAAATATGAGATTTGATGACTTTTTGACCCCCAGATCTCATATTTAAGAGGACCTGTCATGCTTTTTTCTATTACAAGGGATGTTTACATTCCTTCTAATAGGAATAAAAGTGATACATTTTTTTTATTTTATTTTTAAAGTGTAAAAATTTATAAATTCAAGTAAAATAAATAAGAAAAAAAAAATATATTTTTTAAAACACCCCGTTCCGACGAGCTCGCACGCAGAAGCGAACGCATACGTGAGTAGCGCCCGCATATGAAAACGGTAGTCAAACCACACATGTGAGGTATCACCGCGATCGGTAGAGCGAGAACAATAATTCTAGCCCTAGACCTCCTCTGTAACTCAAAAGATGCAACCTGTAGAATTTCTTAAATGTCGCTTATGGAGATTTTTGAGGGTAAAAGTTTCACGCCATTCCACGAGCGGGCGCAATTTTGAAGCATGACATGTTGGGTATCAATTTACTCGGCGTAACATTATCTTTCACAATATAAAATATAAAATTGGGCTAATTTCACTTCTTATTTTTTTATTCAAAAAAGTGATTTTTTTTTTCCAAAAAAAGTGCGCTTGTAAGACCGCTGCGCAAATACGGTGTGAAAAAAAGGATTGCAATGACCGCCATTTTATTCTCTAGGGTGTTAGAAAAAAAAACAATATATAATGTTTGGGGGTTCTAAGTAATTTTCTAGCATGAAAACACAGAGTCTGAAAAACAGGCTTGGTCCTTAAGTGGTTAAAGTTCATTTTCATGTATAAAATGCACCTTTTAGTATGTGTGTAGAAAATGACAAAAAAATGTCCCTGGCAGCTAAAGGGTTACGGTTTATGGTAAGGAGTCGCTGACTCCCCTCTGCACTTAATGCTTCAGAAGTCTGTACTGTCAGGGAGGATTAGGAGTGTAAATAAGTACTTTCTGAATGATCATGGGCATGCATAATTGGAATAAGCATTCATTTATGTTTTTAAATGTGCAGAGCTTAGGATTTTAACATACTAGTCTGCATCCTACATGTCTGTACAATTTCTGTGCTACAAGTGAGCTTAGAGTTTTGCAGCGTTGGGTGACCTGGTGCAGAATAACGCAAGGTAGAAAAAAAAAAGTAAAGAAAAAAAAATGCAGATATGCTGTCTTTATGTGCATTTACTTTCATGTTAAAAATACCGCAAACAAGAAGAAAATAAATATATAGCACATACAATGGCTAAATAAGCCATATTGCAATTAATGTTTACTCCCAACTGTCCCGGATTCTCCTGGGACTGTCCCGGGATTTCAAGCAAAGTGATCCTTCCTGCCTTCCGTGTGCCATATTGATACGTCTTCCCTGCCTTCCATGTGCCATAGTGATCCTCCCTGCCTTCCTTGTACCTGTCAGGGCTGGGCTCAGCCCTTCCTTCTCTGAGCTGGCCGCTCAGCTGTCGGCTAATTGCCAGCTCCTATCTCTTCACCGTTACTCAGCTGTTGATGATATCCTGCTCGTCAGTCCTGCCCAGAGGATCTTTGCCTTCGCCTTGGTCAAAATCACAGAGACTATCTCCTGCGATACTTTTCAAGACTTGCTTTGCTGACATCCCTCCTGGCTCAAGATCCTGCTTGCTGTTTTACTACACTCATCTATGGCTCCCTGACGTTTGGCTTGGCTCACCATCCGTTCCGGTTCCTGAACTTTGGCTATGTTTTGACTAAGTTTTTTCTATTTATTTTTATTATTAAACAAATGTGATTTAACTGTACTTCTGTCTCGGCCTGATTTCATGGTTTATGACAGTACCATAGTGATCCTTCCTGCCTTCCATGTGCCATAGTGACCCTTCCTGCCTTCCATGTGCCATAGTGATCCTTCCTGCCTTCCATATATCATAGTGATCCTTCCTGCCTTCCATATATCATAGTGATCCTTCCTGCCTTCCATATATCATAGTGATCCTTCCTGCCTTCCATATATCATAGTGATCCTTCCTGCCTTCCATATATCATAGTGATCCTTCCTGCCTTCCATATATCATAGTGATCCTTCCTGTCTTCCATATATCATAGCGATCCTTCCTGCCTTCCATATATCATAGCGATCCTCCCTGCCTTCCATATATCATAGCGATCCTTCCTGCCTTCCATATATCATAGTGATCCTTCCTGACTTCCATATATCATAGTGATCCTTCCTCCCTTTTATATATCATAGTGATCCTTCCTGCCTTCCATATATCATAGTGATCCTTACTGCCTTCCATATATCATAGTGATCCTTACTGCCTTCCATATATCATAGTGATCCTTCCTGTCTTGCATATATCATAGTGATCCTTCCTGTCTTCCATATATCATAGTGATCCTTCCTGCCTTCCATATATCATAGTGATCCTTCCTGCCTTCCATATATCATAGCGATCCTTCCTGCCTTCCATATATCATAGTGATCCTTCCTGTCTTCCATATATCATAGTGATCCTTCCTCCCTTTTATATATCATAGTGATCCTTCCTGCCTTCCATATATCATAGTGATCCTTACTGCCTTCCATATATCATAGTGATCCTTACTGCCTTCCATATATCATAGTGATCCTTCCTGTCTTGCATATATCATAGTGATCCTTCCTGTCTTCCATATATCATAGTGATCCTTCCTGCCTTCCATATATCATAGTGATCCTTCCTGCCTTCCATATATCACAGTGATCCTTCCTGCCTTCCATATATCATAGGGATCCTTCCTGCCTTCCATATATCATAGGGATCCTTCCTGCCTTCCATATATCATAGTGATTCTTCCTGTCTTCCATATATCATAGTGATCCTTCCTGCCTTCCATATATCATAGTGATCCTTCCTGCCTTCCATATATCATAGTGATCCTTCCTGCCTTCCATATATCATAGTAATCCTTCCTGTCTTCCATATATCATAGTGATCCTTCCTGCCTTCCATATATCATAGTGATCCTTCCTGCCTTCCATGTGCCATAGTGAGCCTTCCTGCCTTCCAGGTGTCACAGTAATCCTTCCTGCTTTCCATGTGCCATTGTGATCCTTCCTGTCTTCCAGGCATCATAGTGATATTTCCTGCCTTCTACTGTATGTACCATGTGTCCGATGGACACATCAGATCATGTTGCTCGGTACCGGACCACTATGAGCAGCCAGGGTATCATGTGATTGCTTTGACCAATCATAGCGATCACAGGGTAACAATGTAAACAAACTGTCATGAATGGATTTCCATTCATGAACAGCTTGCTTACCGGTGTGATCTGTGATTTGCCCTACAGCAATCACATGGTACCCGGCGACCTGTGCCATGTGATTAGCTGTAGCCAATCACAGATCACAACCATAAACAAGCTGTTCTTGAATGTTAACCCATTCATGTGTGATTGTCTCACAGATTTTCCCACTGCACTAGGATTCAAGTCAGATTTTATGCTTGCGTCACAGCTATGTGGCGCCTTTGTGCACACACATCATGGGTACAGCAACCCATTTATTTTAATTCCATTACATTTGAATGGGTGCTGTACCCGTAAGAATCAAGGGGAAAGAAGCCCTTTTTTTAAACAAAAAACTGCATTGCATCTAACCACATGGCATTCCTCCCAACATTTTGAGATGGGAATGAGGGACACCTACTAATCAAATATATGTAGGCATAGGACATGCCCCCTGCCACACCCCCTTAAAGGAGAATTAACCAAAAAAAAAGGTTAATTAAATCCACAAGGTCTTTTTTTTTTTACCACTACTATTCCTTTATATTGGCTTTTATAAATTACAAATGCAGCCATTTAGAATTTGGATGAAAGGTTTAGCACTGGGAAACACCTTTTGAAGGATAAAAAGTGCATTTTATATACTACTATATAGATCAGACCAAAATGAGGGACAAATGAGGGGGAAAGAGGGGGAATGTGGCACAAGGTCCAAATAGGCATAATCCAGAACTGTACCTTCTAGTCACTTCTCAGGCCTCCAGTCACGGAACCACTGACTCAGAGACAACTAGCAGGTACCCATATACCAATTGGGAGCCGTACCTCAGGCGGGTCCCTATACCATGCCTTTTTGTTGTGCCCATTTGCCCCATACCTCCACCATATACACACACAATGTCCACCAAAATTTAAGGGCGGGTGGGAATTTCCTTCTCCTCTCTCCTCGTGGTGCTCGTGTGAGCCCTCCCCTTCCTCTCCTTACAGTTTCCTGTCTCGGCTCCACCCCCACCACACAGAACTACCAGCCCCTACTCTAGTATCCTCCCTTTTCTCTCACTCCCCCTAAGCCTGTTAACCCCTGTCGTGCCGGCCCTCCACTGAATTTCTTTTCAGTAATGCTCCGGGCCTTTCTTTTTGGTGAGACACTTTGGTGAGATAAATAAAGGGTTTATCGCTTTTAAAGGGATGCAGACCCTGCAACTTGCACTGCAGACACTTGCATTCAAGAATCAGCCTTCCAAGGACATAGCGTCTTCTTAACCACTTGTCTACCGGGCACTTTTACCCCCTTCCTGCCCAGGCCATTTTTCAGCTTTCAGCATTGTCGCACTTTGAATGGCAATTGCGCGGTCATGCTACACTGTACCCAAACACATTTTTTATCATTTTCTTCACACAAATGGAGCTTTCTTTTGGTGGTATTTATTCACTGCTGGGATTTTTATTTTTTACAAAAAAAAGACCAAAAATTTTGAAAAAAATATGTTTTTTACTTTTTTTCTGTTGGTAAATTTTGTAACTAAGTAATTTTTCGCCTTCACTGATGTGCGTTGATGAGATGGCACTGATGGGCACTGATAGGCAATGATAGGCTGAACTGGTGGGCATTGATGAGGTGGCACTTATGGGCACTGATGAGATGGCACTGATGAGGAGGCACTAATATGCCGCACTTATGGGCACTGATAGGTGGCACTGATGAGCACTAATAGGCGGCACTGATGGGCACTGTTTGGGTGGCACTGATGGGCACTAATAGACAGCACTGGTGGGCACTGATAGGCGGCACTGGTGGGCACAGATAAGCGGCACGGACATGTGGTACAGATGGGCACTGATGGGCATTGATCGACAGCAGTGATGGGCATTGATGGGCACCAATGATAGGCAGCACTGATTGCCAGCACTGTTTGGCATCGCTAATGGGCACTGATTGGTGGCACTTGTGGGCAGTGGTGGGCACTAATTGCTGACACTGGTGGACACTATATGCTGACATTGGTGGGCAATGGTGGGCACTGTTTTGTGACACTGTATTTATTTATTGTAATCAGTGCACTGATGATCAGTGCCCGGATTACATCCCTAGATGTCCCCCTGGGAGGAGATGCCGCTGATCGGCTCACCTCTCCTCACACTGTGTCAGTGTGAGGCGAGAAGAGCCGATTTCTGGCATTCCCTTGTTTACATGTGACCAGCTGTGATTGGACACAACCGATCACATGGTTAAAGAGCCGCGGACGTGGCTCTTTACAGAGATCAGGGTCGTGCAGGGGCGTGCAGGGGCGTGCAGCGCAGCGATTATGGCCGCACCACGTTGCTAGGACACAGCACGGCCACAATCACCACGCTGCACGCCCCCGTGGGTGCGCGAGAGCGCCCCGTTATGGGATGCCGTCATATGACGTCATCCCAGAACGAGAGCCACACCGCTCCGTCGTCATTTCATGGTGGGCGGGCAGCAAGCAGTTAAGGACAGAAAAAGGTAGAAATCTGCAACATTTGTTAAAAACCATGCAATGCACATAGACCACCCAGAGGGATTTTTTTTTTCCTCCAAAAAAAAACAACAAAAAATCTGAAGTTACTCTTTAAATGCCATATTTAAATGGAATGTCCCTTTAACTCACTTGATTGAAGTATACAATTTAGCTTTCTAAATAATCCAATTTTCTATTCATTTTTTCACATCCACAGAGATCAATACACGAGCTTTCTCCATCTCACGGAGGTCAGTTTTTGTAGTGTAACAATATTTGCAGGGCTTAATAGGATATTTGCTAAACATTGTGCTCATTAAGAGTATGTAGCTTCTGGGTGTTTGGGCGGCCAAATGTAATTCTTCAAAGTCTCCGCTAACCGTTGGTGCAGTTTATAAGAAAAAAGCAGCTTGCAAGAAATGCTAATTAATAGATCATCGGAGGGGCCCCGGCTAAAGGGATATAAATATCTTCCTGTTTTAAACTTTATATTTGTAAAAATGGATCTCGTTTTTCACAGCATTCCCGATCTAACTGAAAATGTAGCTGTTAACAGAAGCGTTTAACAAGTTTGCAAAATATTTATTCATCTTTTTCTATTTGGATGCCCCAATCTGTCATTTAAAAAATTCCATATGTCCCAATTTATGCCACGATTTAGCCGTAAATCTATACTTAGCTGTACTGTAACCCAAATACTAACGGCACATTGATTATTGCTGTACCCTCATCATTCACAATAACTCTCCCTTTGACTCTAATCCTAATCATCCCTGTAACTCTAACCCTCACACTAACCCTTCTATTAACACTTATGCCGCGTACACACCACCGGACTTTCTGGCAAACTAGGTCTTCCCGACGGACTTTCAGCAGAGTTCCGACAGACTTTCCGAAAACAAACGGACTTGGCCAGTGGCCACACATGAACGGACCAAGTCCGTTCGAAAGTCCGTTCGTTTTGAACGTGATGATGTAAACGGAACTAAAAAAGGAAGTTCAAACGCCAGTAGCCAATAGCTGCCCTTGCGTTGTATTTGGTCCATCGGACCAGCACACAGACGAACTGTTTTCCCCCGATTTGAGTCTGTCGGAATTGAGTCCGTCGGATAGATTTGAAACATGTTCTATTTCTAGGTCCGCCGTATTTTTTCCCCGAAAAACGAACGGATTAGCCCACACACGATCGGACTAATCCCGTCAGACCTAGTTTGCCGGAAAGTCCGGTCGTGTGTACGCGGCATTTTTATTTTATTTTTTTAATGCAGAATAAAAAAATTGGGGAGAATAATACTTGGCTATGTGTTTTACTTCAAATGAAAGTTTGGGAGTCGGCAGTCTCATTTTATAAAATACAATGTAAAATTAACAAGAGACTCCCTGTAACTCTAAAGCCCCATACACACGGTTGGATTTTCCGATGGATTCTGTCCTATCGGACAATGTTGTCGGAAATTATGACCGTGTGGGCACCATCGGACATTTTCCATCGGATTGTCCGATGGACAAAGTTGTATCTCCTGCTCTAAAAATTTTCCGACAACAAAGTCCAATCACACCAATTCCGATCGTGTGTAGCGAATTCCGATGGACAAAGTGCAACGCATGCTCAGATCACATTACAAGACCAAAGCTATTGGCTACTAGCCTCTACGTAGTCCCGTCGTAGGCAACAAACGTCACCACGTTCAGAATGATCGGATTTTCCGACAACTTTGTCCGACCCTGTGTATGCAACACCAGTGTCGGACTAAATCCGTCGGACCAAATCCGATGGATTTGGTGGTCGGATTTTCCGACCGTGTGTATGGGGCTTAACACAAACCCTCCCTGTAACCCTAATGCCGCCAGGATGCTGGGACTGTGACATCGCAAGGGGGCGGGGTCACCATGTGACATGAGCATGTGACCCTGTCCCCATGTCCCTATATAAGTCCCAGCGCAGCGCGGTTCTGGCATTCCGGGCAGAGACAGCGACGGGTCAAAATCGGAAGAAGAACAAGAAGAACAAGAAGAAGGACAAGAAGAAGAAGACGGCGCCGGCGGCGCGGAAGACGACGACCGCCGCAAGAACAGAAGCGACCCCCGGAAGACCCCCGAAGGCGGATCGAGACCCCCAGACGACGGCGGCGACGACGAAGAAGGTAGCCGGACTTCTCCGCTCGGTAAAAGAGCTTGGTAAATGGCGGAGGATTCCGGCGAGAAGACCCCAAAGACGGAAGAAGACCCCCGGAGCAGTGCAATAAAATATTTTTTCAAAAGTGTGGGTGTTTTTTTACTTTACATTTTACACCTTAGGTGAATGGGTAGGGGTACATCGTACCCCATACTCATTCACATAGGGTAGGGGGCCGGGATCTGAGTGCCCCCTTATAAAAGGGGGCTCCCAGATTCCGATAAGCCCCCGCCCGCAGACCCCGACAACCAACGGCCAGGGTTGTCGGGAAGAGGCCCTTGTCCTCATCAACATGGGGACAAGGTGCTTTGGGGTGGGGGGGCCGCACGGCCCCCCTTTCCCCAGGGCACCCCCCATGTTGAGGGAACGCGGCCTGGTACGGCTCAGGAGGGGGGGGGCGCTCGTTCGTCCCCACCCCCTTCCTGGCCTGCCAGGCTGCGTGCTCGGATAAGGGTCTGACATGGATTTGGGGGGAACCCCCACGCCGTTTTTCGGCGTAGGGAGTCCCTTTAAATCCATGTCAGCTTACGGAGCTAGCGTGGCGGCATTTACTGCCTATGCTAGCTACGTAACCTGAAGTCACGTGCTAAATGAACGGACTTGCCGACGAGCGGCAAGTCCGTTCATTTCAAAAGTCCGGCGGACTAGCCTACTAACGGCGGGAAGTCCAGCGGATAATTTTAAAACCAAACTTAAAACTTTGGTCCGCCGGACTTTGGCGCCAAAAAGTCAGCCGACGCCCACACACGAGGGGATTATCCTCTGGACTTCAGTCCAGAGGATAATCCCGCGGGATAGTCCCTTCGTGTGTACGCGGCATAACACTAACCCTCCCTGTAACCCTAACACTAACCCTCCCTGTAACCCTAACCCTTCCTGTAACTCTAACACTAACCCTTCCTGTAACTCTAATGCCGCGTACACACGTTCGGACTTTGTCCGCCGGACCTAGTCCGGCGGGACTTCCCCACACACGCCCGGACTTCCGAGCGTGTGACTTGCCCACACACGCCCGGACTTCTCCGGCGGACAATCCGCTGGACAAAGTCCGCGGAACTTTTGAAAATGAACGGACTTGCCCACACACGGAGCAGTCCGTTCATTTAGAACGTAACTGCAGGTAGATGGAGCTAGCGAAGGCAGTGAATGCCGCCGCGCTAGCCCCGTCACCTGGCATGGATTTAAAGGGACTCCCCACGCCGAAAAAAAACGGCGTGGGGGTCCCCCCCAAATCCATCTCAGACCCTTATCCGAGCACGCAGCCCGGCAGGCCAGAAAAGGGGTGGGGACGAGCGAGCGCCCCCCCCCCCCCCTCCTGAGCCATACCAGGCCGCGTGCCCTCAACATGGGGGGTGCCCTGGGGAAAGGGGGGCCGTGCGGCCCCCCCACCCCAAAGCACCTTGTCCCCATGTTGATGAGGACAAGGGCCTCTTCCTGACAACCCTGGCCGTTGGTTGTCGGGGTCTGCGGGCAGGGGCTTATCGGAATCCGGGAGCCCCCTTTAATAAGGGGGTCCCCAGATCCCGGCCCCCCACCCTATGTGAATGAGTATGGGGTACGATGTACCCCTACCCATTCACCTAAGGTGTAAAATGTAAAGTAAAAAAACACCCACACTTTTGAAAAAATATTTTATTGCACTGCTCCGGGGGTCTTCTTCCGTCTTGGGGGTCTTCTCGCCGGACTCCTCCGCCATTTACCTAGCTCTTTTACCGAGCGGAGGAGGCCGGCTACCTTCTTCGTCGTCGACGCCGTCGTCTGGGGGTCTCGATCCGCCTTCGGGGGTCTTCCGGGGTCTCTTCTGTTCTTGCCGCGGTCGTCGTTTTCCGCGCCGCCGGCGCCGCCTTCTTCTTCCGATGTTGACCCGTCGCTCTCTCTGGCTGGAATGCCAGAGCCGCGCTGTGCTGGGGACTTATATAGGGACATGGGGACAGGGTCACATGCTCATGTCACATGGTGACCCCGCCCCCTTGTGATGTCACAGTCCCGGAGGATGCTGGGACTGTGACATCACAGGGGGGCGGGGTCACCATGTGACATGAGCATGTGACCCTGTCCCCTTGTCCCTATATTAGTCCCAGCACAGCGCGGCTCTGCCATTCCGGCCAGAGAGAGCGACGAGTCAACATTGGAAGAAGAAGAAAAATAAGAGGAAGAAGAAGGCGGTGGCGCAGAAAGCGACGACAGCTGCAAGAACCGAAGAGACCCCGGAAGACCCACGAAGGCAGATCGAGACCCCCAGACGACGGTGGCGACGACGAAGAAGGTAGCCGGGCTCCTCTGCTCGGTAAAAGAGCTAGGTAAAATAGCGGAGGAGTCCGGCGAGAAGACCCCCCAAGACGGAAGAAGATCCCCCGGAGCAGTGCAATAAAATATTTTTAAAAAATTGTGTGTTTTTCTATTTACACTTTACACCTTAGGTGAATGGGTAGGGGTACATCGTACCCCATACTCATTCACATAGGGTGGGGGGCCGGGATCTGGGGACCCCCTTATTAAAGGGGGCTCCCGGATTCTGATAAGCCCCCCGCCTGCAGACCCCGACAACCAACGGCCAGGGTTGTCGGGAAGAGGCCCTTTTCCTCATCAACATGGGGACAAGGTGCTTTGGGGTGGGGGGGCATGCGGCGCAAGACCCCGCCCCTCCACATTTGCCCCTCCCACTTCTCATAAGCCACACCCCTTATAAAATCCACATCATATACCAGGCTGTACATTATACACAGGGCTCCGCACATCATACACCAGGCTGTACATTATACACAGGGATCCGCACATCATACACCAGGCTGTACATTATACACAGGGATCCGCACATCATACACCAGGCTGTACATTATACACAGGGATCCGCACATCATACACCAGGCTGTACATTATACACAGGGCTCCGCACATCATACACCAGGCTGTACATTATACACAGGGATCCGCACATCATACACCAGACTGTACATTATACACAGGGCTCTGCACATCATATACCAGGCTGTACATTATACACCGGGCTCTGCACATTATACAGCAGGCTGTACATTATACACCGGGCTCTGTACATCATACAGCAGGCTGCACATTATACACCGGGCTCTGAACATCATATACCAGGCTGTACATTATACACAGGGCTCCCCACATCATACACCAGGCTGTACATTATACACAGGGCTCTGCACATCATATACCAGGCTGTACATTATACACCAGGCTCAGCACATTATACAGCAGGCTGCACATTATACACCGGGCTCTGCACATCATACACCAGGCTGCACATACACAGGGCTCTGCACATCATAGACCAGGCTGTACATTATACACCGGGCTCTGCACATCATATACCAGGCTGCACATTAAACACAGGGCTCTGCACATCATATACCAGGCTGCACATTAAACACAGGGCTCTGCACATCATATACCAGGTTGTACATTATACACCGGGCTCTGCACATCATATACCAGGCTGCACATTAAACACAGGGCTCTGCGCATCATATACCAGGCTGCACATTAAACACAGGGCTCTGCACATCATATACCAGGCTGCACATTATACACCGAGCTCTGCACATCATATACCAGGCTGCACATTATACACAGGGCTCTGCACATCATATACCAGGCTGTACATTATACACCAGGCTCTGCACATCATATACCAGGCTGCACGGTAGCGCTGCTCAATGCAACTGAGTCTATGCACTGCACTGTATTAATGCTTTTATAAATAAAGCTTGACTGTCCTCCCACTAGTTTTATTATACGTTATATTAGCCCCCCCCCCCCTCTTTGTTTTAGTCTCAATTGTTCAGCTAGAACTCTCGCTACATGTTTATTCATAACTATCATACCCCTCTTTTTATTTGCTGCTGCTTTTGAATATTATTATACTTTTAATATTAACATTTTTATATATTCTCACTTTTATATATAAATTATAATATTAGCCCGCTTTTATCTGTTTTTATACAAGGGCAACCCCCAGTAACAAAGGCGAGGCTTTATAGTTTATATTTATTCTATTTCGGAGATTTTTAAGAGTATTTTTAATAATACTTTACGTTTTATGGAAACTTTTTATGTGTAATTTTTACATATTCTGTGGACCCATGTTTTTACATGTGCATATATATATGTTTTTATGTATATTTTTATACATTTTAAATACACATAGATCTGGTTAGCACGTTTGACGCCTATTCAATCGTCTTACAGTTTCCATTTAATATCTCCTTTCATATATTTAAATTTATATTATCTCCATATATCTGACTCTCCATAAGATATATATAAATTAAGATTTATCCGTACAAATTGGAGAATTTACATATGTATATACATATATGTGTACAGGTGCACACATGGGTTAACAGGGTAGGGAGTGACCCCTCTCTGTGTGTCCCGCCATATATATTTTTTAACCTATCATACTATGGTAGCATATTATATATATATACATTTCATTCCGCTTTATGTGTTTATTTTGGGGCAGGCCAGGCCCACATTGTAACACCAATCCCCCGGAATCTACGTCCAGCAGTGTCAGCAACACATGAATGTGTGCGGCACATGCGCACTAGAGGGAGTCCGGTTAACATTGAGGACCTCTAAATGATATATGGAGTGGCTGCGACGCGCTATAGTTGCACGCGGCCGCCCCGCCCCTCCCCATACTGAGGCTTGGCTCATACAAGGCTTAGCCAGCGGCGGGCGGAAATGAAGTCACGACGTCACGCACGCCACGTCTGCGCTGCGTTCCACCGCCGCTATCCAAAGGATCTGATCGAGGAGATGACACTTTACTGTGTCTCTCCTCGATCCTTCATAATATTACGAGATGCTTATAATAAAGTTAATCCCCATTATTTTAACATGCATCCCCATATATACAGAACCTTTTTTATGTAAATTTAAAGAGCCCAATACCGCCGGACCGGAAGTGAGGTCAACTTCCGGTCCGGAAGGTCAAACGAGCTTACAAACAGATTGGGGTCACTCTCCCTATATAAATGCACTGCTGATGCTTGTAGTCCACACCCCAGACGAAGTCCCAGAGGACGAAACGCGTCGGGTGGCCTACAGCAGCAGCACTTTCGATATCCAAAACGATTCTATGATCCTGAATATTACTTCTAAAATGTGAGTGTTTTTAATCTGTTTTTACTACATTAAAAGTATTTTTACGGTATCACACTATGCGAGTTCTCTTTTCTCAAATGTGACCGAATGCTATTGGAGATTTTGATGACCGCATCCCCCCCTGCCCTTTCACGCGCATATATCCTGGAATTCATCCGTGGAACAGGGACCCGGTAACCCTCCACAACAAAGCCTGTCACGACTTATGAGGCGTACGTCTCATTTAGTCTGTGACTTCCGGTAAGCCTCCTTGCAATAGGCGCTGATGCCGACCAGACAGGATCACCATCACCCCACTTAGGAATACCATTTTCCATCTACGGCTATCCACATATTGTGCCACTCACCGGACTATATATATATTGTGTCACCCACTGGACTACACCACTGTATAAATGCATATATACAGTTTGGCGACCTTTTTCACCTAATACCCACTTGTTATTTATTAAATTTTAATGGTTTTATGTTTATATACTCACTATATCAACAATTTTTATTGTTCACCATTTTTTTCATTTCATCGAATTTTATCTGTCACAAGATCACTTTCACAATATATATTCACAATTTTTTATTAATTTTAATTTCTGTTCTTTTATATATAATTCCTTATATATAATTTTATATACAGTTCTATTTATTTAAGATATATATTTATATTTTTCATAATCTACACGTATACGAATAATATGTAAGAGTGATCGTACACGTATACTACCTTCTGTGTGCAACATATATACCCTTTCCAAACCATTTTTCCGTTAGTCTATCGGCAATGTTTGCAGCTCCACTATAAACTATTCATACACAGCGCAATATTTTCCAACTTCCAATTTTATATGCACTGCACTCGCCCGGCCAGTCCATCGCGATCGACCGTGCCGCAAACAGAGTTTTTTGGGGGCAAATGAAGCGCCTTGCCTGCAATGTCATGATTGCATCAACGTGGCGCTTCCCATATTGCACTGTGCAATATGTTAATACAGTGTCATTTTTTTTTTTAAAGGGACATGTTTAAATAACAATTTTTTTTTTTTACTGCCCAGGGGGTTGGGTGCAGCGCTGGGGCCGCCCACCGAAAAACATCTATGGGTACCGGTACTTAAAAAATGTATGTAAAAAAAAAAAAAAAAAAATTATTTAAACATGTCCCTTTAAAAAAAAAAAAAAAATATGTAATTGCCCTTATGTGCACTGTTTCCCGGTGCCGGGGGGTAGGTGCTGTCCATTATCCACAAAAAAACAGGCTGCTCGTGTAAAAGAAATGATATTGTGTTGAATTAAATAAGCAGGGGGGGGGGGTGCCGTCCAACATCCACAAAGAAAAATCCAGGCTGCTCATGTAAATGATAAGATATTGTGTTGTATAAGGGGGGGGGGGGGGGGGGGGGGGGTGTCGTCCATCCTCCACAAACATAATCAGGCTGCACATTTAAAAGAAAAGATATTGTGTGTTTTGAATAAGCGGGGGGGGGGGGGTAAATCATGCTGCACGAGTTAATATGCCTACTGTCGGAAGTAACGTAACATCCATCCTCCACAAACATAATCTCAAAGATATTGTGTGTGTTGATTGAGCGGGGGGGGGTTGTATTGGGGATGCTGCACAAGTTAAAAAGATATATATATGCCTACCGTCGGAAACGTCTGTGCAGGGGAAAGTGAAAGTATAGTCTCACATAGGCTCCTCTCACGCTGAGCAGAGCAGACGAATGGAAACGTCACTTCCTGTGACGAGTGCTCAATGCATTTGAGTCTATGGGCTGGCCGGTCCATCGCGCCGGAAGCTGTGGCGCGGTCGGCCGCGCCACAGAGCAGTTTTTTAGGGGGCAAATGGAGCGCCTCATCTGCAATCCCATGATTGCATCGACGTGGCACTTCCCATATTGCACTGCGTCCGGCGCCCCCTATGGACGGGCCGCCACTGGTCTGAGATGGATTTGGGGGGAACCCCCATGCCGTTTTTTCGGCGTGGGGATTCAGTTTAAATCCATGCCAGGTGACGGGGCTAGTGCGGCGGCATTCACTGCCTTCGCTAGCCCGTCTACCTGAAGTCACGTGCTAAATGAACAGACTTTCCAATGATCGGCAAGTCCGTTCATTTCCAAAAGTCCGGCGGACTAGCATACTAACGGCGGGATTGTCCGCCGGACTGCCAAGTTCAGCGGACAATTTTAAAACAAAACTTAAAACCTAGTCCGCCGGACTTTTGGCGCCAAAAAGTCCGCTGGCGCCCACACGGGGGGATTGTCCGGCGGACATTCCTGCGGGAGAGTCCGCTCGTGTGTACGCGGCATAACACTAACCCTTCCTGTAACCCTAACACTAAGCCTTCCTGTAACTCTAACACTAACCCTTCCTGTAACCCTAACACTAACCTTCCCTGTAACCCTAACACTAACCCTGCCTGTAACCCTAGCACTAACCCTCCCTGTAACCCTAATGCCGTGTACACACGATCGGACTATACGGCGGACTTGGTCCGGCAGACAAGAGTCCGCCGGACAATTCGCCTGTGTGTGGGCTCCAGCTGACTTTTTCTTCCCAAGAATCCAGGAGCCCCCTTTAATAAGGGGGCCCCCAGATCCCGGGGGAAAAAGTGTTAATAAAAAAACACAACACAGATTTTTAAAGTAGTTTATTAGAAAGCTCTGGGGATCTTCTTCCGGCTTCAGGGGTCTTCTCGCCAGACTCCTCTGCTATCTTCTGCTCTTTTACCGCTCTTTTACTAGTAGAGGAGCCCGGCTTTCTCCTTCGTCACCTCCATCCAGGGGTCTTCTTGTGACTTGGGGGATCTTCTTCCGACTTGGGGGGTCTTGTCCCGGTCTTCGTTTCTTCTGCTGGGCCTCCGCTATCTTCTTGCAGCTCTTTTACTAGCGTTGGCCCAGTCTTCTGGTTCGTCGCTGTCGCTGCAGCGTTCTTCTTCTTTTCTTCTTCTTCCTCCTAATGTTGACACGATGCTCTCTCCGGCCGCAATGCCAGGGACGCGTTGCGCGGCGACCAGTGATGGCACTAACGGCGTTAAAGTAAACGGCGTTACGTAACGCCGTTACTTTAGAGGGTAACGAGTAATCTAACTGATTACTCTTCCCCTCGCGGTAACGCCGTTCCCATTACTGGGGCGGCGTTACCGCAATTACCCGCCGCGATCGCGGAGCCGTCCGCGGCCTCGGCCTTAGGAAAGGCCGCGGCTTCGGCCTAGCTCCGGAGCGGCGGCCGACGGGTGCACCAAGATGGCCGCCGCTCCGGCCTAGCTCCGGAGCGGCGGCGGCCATCTTGGTGCACCCGTCGGCCAGTGGAGGGGAGAGATCGGATGGCAGCGTTGCGCGGCGACCAGTGATGGCACTAACGGCGTTAAAGTAAACGGCGTTACGTAACGCCGTTACTTTAGAGGGTAACGAGTAATCTAACTGATTACTCTTCCCCTCGCGGTAACGCCGTTCCCATTACTGGGGCGGCGTTACCGCAATTACCCGCCGCGATCGCGGAGCCGTCCGCGGCCTCGGCCTTAGGAAAGGCCGCGGCTTCGGCCTAGCTCCGGAGCGGCGGGCGACGGGTGCACCAAGATGGCCCCCGCTCCGGCCTAGCTCCGGAGCGGCGGCCATCTTGGTGCACCCGTCGGCCAGTGGAGGGGAGAGATCGGATGGCAGCAGCCATCCCTCCATACCCTGCCACTCATTTATCATGATTGCTGCAGGTCAGGACAGCTGAACATTGGTGTTTAGCAGGTGAGAATGTTTACCATCAAGCCCAGGAAAAATTGCCTATTTAACCTCAAAATATCACAATGAAAAACCTACTGTCCTCCTAAAATATCAGTCCACCCAAAAATGTGAGTGTGAGTGAAGGAAGCCAAAGTTCCTAAACACTGACCTATAATCCAATTTTATATCCCATTGAGTGTGAGTCCGGCTCTGGGTGCTGAAACTGGAAGTAAGGGGCAGAGCTGGGGTGATTAACATAAATCCAATGTCCTCTGTGTGTTATATGTGTAGCTGTTGGTTTTTTATTACTTGTACTTGTGCGATGTAGTGTCTCTTCAGGCAGCACAGCGAGGCCAGACTAAATTAAGACATGTCAGTAGAGGATTGAAACCCCTAGGAAAATAGTAAAGTCTCACTTTCAATGTAAAACAGCCATATTCTGCAACACCCTGCTAATACTGCGCAATACTCTGCAACACCCTGCTAATACTGCGCAATACTCTGCAACACCCTGCTAATACTGCGCAATACTCTGCAACACCCTGCTAATACTGCGCAATACTCTGCAACACCCTGCCAATACTGCGCAATACTCTGCAACACCCTGCCAATACTGCGCAATACTCTGCAACACCCTGCCAATACTGCGCAATACTCTGCAACACCCTGCCAATACTGTGCAATACTCTGCAACACCCTGCCAATACTGCGCAATACTCTGCAACACCCTGCCAATACTGCGCAATACTCTGCAACACCCTGCCATACCCTGCAACACCCCGCCATACCCCGCAACACCTGGCCATACCCCGCCACACTCTGCAATACGCGGTAATACCCAGCCATACTCGGCGATACCCAGCCATACTCGGCGATACCCAGCCGTACCCAGCTATACCCAGACAATATTACAGTTGGGGAGATGACGTGGATATTACAGTGGGGGCTTTATGGTGGTGGAATTTTCAAAGGTTTTTGCAAATTCAATTATTATTTACTGATCCGAAAAATGATCCGATCCGTGACTCTGCAGCGATCCGATCCGTGAGTTTGGGGGGGGACAGATGTACGGGGGGGACAGATATATGTGTGGGGGGGGGGGCAGACGTGTAGTGGGGTACAGAGGGGGAACAGATATATGTGTGTGTGGGGGGGGGGGGCAGACGTGTAGTGGGGTACAGAGGGGGAACAGATATATGTGTGTGGGGGGGGGCAGACGTGTAGTGGGGTACAGAGGGGGAACAGATATATGTGTGTGGGGGGGGACAGACGTGCAGTGGGGTACAGAGGGGGAACAGATATATGTGTGTGGGGGGGACAGACGTGTAGTGGGGTACAGAGGGGGAACAGATATATGTGTTGGGGGGGGGGGGGGGGGGGGGGGGGGGGGGGGAAATAGACGTGCAGGGGGGAACGCGCCCCTTGCTTACAGTAATACTAGACCCGCCCCTAAGAATATTTAAAAAAAAAGTCAGTTACTTTGCTGAGTAACTAATTACTTTTCCAATGTAGTAACTGAGTTACTAACTCAATTACTTTTTTGGGAGAAGTAATTTGTAATGTAACTAATTACTTTTTTAAAGTAAGATGACCAACACTGGCGGCGACTTATATAGGCATAAGGGACGTCCGGGGGATTTATAATTAATAATAAAATGCCATATATCTATCCCCTATTTTGTAGACGCTATAACTTTTGCGCAAACTAATCAATATACGCTTATTGCGATTTTTTTTTTTTTTTTTTAAAAGATTTTATTCATGTTTTCAGTACAGTACAAGCAAAATCAGCATAAAAACATACACTAAACAACAGTAGCAAGGAATAGTAAGACGATATGAATGAGAATCATATGAATACATCAAGAGATGATAACCTGAGTACGATACTCATCATGAACAATATAACGTAAGTCAATCTGGTAATCATGTAAGAGGAGAGGTACAAAATCTCCCTGACAGGTAACAGTATCATGGAAGCATGGCAAGGATCAGAATGGCGGAGAGTATGAGTGTGATGAGAAGCATGGACACATAGACAAGGGTGTGTGCGAGGGTGATCCGACCCCACTCACCCCGAAGAAGGGAACTTGCTGTGAGTGGGGAAGGATATACAAGCACCTGAGGAATAGGACGTGTAGGGTGTTCTCTATATTGGATGAGAGTTGCACGATAGGCAAAGTGCGGCATGACTTCAAGGGGGGTGAGCAGCGGGAGGAGTCAGAGTGGGTTGTGGGGCCGATCTAAAGTGTTTCCGGCAAGCCCAGGTATGTTCATGGCGCGTGACGGTGTCTTTGGCCTGGTGTATGAGGCTTTCTATTTCTTCCACTTTATCGACCCTGCGGGTCCATTCGGCGACAGTGGGGGGTAAGGGACTCTTCCAATGGACCGGGATGCACTGATTAGCAGCATTCAGGAGATGGATTGTGAGGGAGTGTTTGTAAGTACCAATAGAGGAAGGGGTGTGGTGTAGGAGGAATCGAGTCGGGGTGAGCGGAATATCATAGGTGGTAATGCTGGAGATGAGGGATTGTATTTCCGTCCAGAAAGAGCGAATGCATGGGTATTCCCACCAGATATGTAAAAGGGAGCCTGGGTGAGTATTGCAACGCCAACAGAGCGGGGTAATCGTCGGATGAATTTTATGAAGGAGCTGAGGCGTTCTATACCATTTGGTACACAATTTGTAGCGATTCTCCTGTACAGAGACATTGAGAGATCCTTTGTGTATGTGTGTATAGATCTTTTCCCAGTCCTGGGGCGTAAGGTCCAACTGGAGGTCTGATTCCCATCGTCTAATCAAAGTATCAGATTTAATGTCGTGGGTAGAGAAAAGAAGGGAGTATGTCGTGGAAATTACGTGTCTTTGTGGTTCCTGTTGGAGACAAAGGGTTTCAAAGGGTGTAAAGTCATGATGCCAGGGTATAGTGGGTTTACCAGTCATGAAGAAATGTCTAAGCTGTAAGTAGGTAAAAAAAGGAATGTGAAAGTCCGGAAGAGATTGGGTTAGAGAATCGAATGATGAAATCTCTCCATTTGTAAAGAAGTGTTGGGCTCTAGGAGAGACATTGGAGTCTATGCGTGTAGAACCAGTATGAGTGAGATTAGCGGGAAAGGCAGGGTTGTTAGACATCGGGGTCATGGGTCCCGGGGCGTGCAGAATTTTTGAGTTGTTGTTTGCTAAGCGGGAGTATAGAAGAGTGGCTCCAATCAGCGGATGAAGAAGTAAACTTTTGGGGACATGTGAGGTGTGCAGCCACGGAAAGTGCTGTATGGGGGTGTCAGTGAAGGATTGTTCTAGACGGACCCAATCCTTGCAGGAACCATGTACGTGCCAGTCGACCAGCCTGGTCAAGTGGCAGGCCCATTGGTATCTCTGTAGGTCTGGTAGACCCACGCCGCCTTTCAGTTTGGGAAGTGTCAATCTATTCCAATTAAGTCTGGGGGATTTGGTAGCCCATATGAAGGTTCTGCACATGCGTTTGAAGGAGAGGTGAAAGGATGGTGGGAGTTTAATTGGTATAGTTTGTAGCAGGTAAAGGAGTCTAGGTAATACGTTCATTTTTAGAATAGCGATCCTTCCGAACCATGAAAACGTACCACGGTTCCATCTGGAAAGGTCAGATTGGATTGCTGATAATGCGGGCAAGAAATTAAGGGAATATAGATCAGTGAGGTTGGTGGGTAACCGTATTCCTAGATACGTTATAGCTTTGGGTTCCCAAAGAAAGGGGAAGACGGACTTGCAATGTTCAACCAAAGACAGAGGAAGAGACACGTTAAGGGCATACGATTTCTTAAAATTGATCAGGAGGTTGGAAAGGTTTTTGAATAGTGAGAATTCCTTAAGGAGGTTGGGGATGGTGATCAAGGGGTTGGACAGAAATAGAAGGATATCGTCGGCATACGCTGCTACTTTGTATGTTTTGCGTTAAATAGAGATGCCAGCGATATCCGGGTTTGCCCTAATTTTACGGAGAAAGGGTTCCAATGTAAGCAGGAATAACAAGGGGGAAAGTGGGCCCCCCTGACGTGTGCCATTGGAGACCGAGAAGGCGTTCGACAGGTGGCCGTTCACTCTAAGAACTAAAAGCGAGCGTGGGACTGTAGATATGACAGCGGAAGGAGGAGACAACCACCTAAAAAATACCGAAGAGGGGGAGGCTGTAAAAAGGCCCTCTGACCCCAAAAAATAAAAAATTTAAATCGCAAGCGCAAAATCGGTAGTGGTCAGGGTTTCAGGGGGTAGTCCACGTAGAGGCACGTAGGCACACCACCGGACCCCACTGTGTGGGGGTTGGAACCAACAGGTTTGAGATGGGTGTGTAGGTAATTAATACAGGAAAATATGTCCCTGAAGCCCGACCAAGATATATGTATGTGGAGGATAAGTGTTGAACATAGCACTGGGGGGTGAAGTGAGAAGATGAGGAATGTAATGGGTAGGTAAGAGGGGAGAGAAGCGAAATAGGAGTACATATATGGACTCGTGGTGAGCGACGTGAGAGCATCGGAAATAACAACCGGAACATTATATAGAAAAAACCTGGATAGCATTCAAATTGCGAGAGTCCTAGAGATGTCTTGCAGGGAGAATATCACAGAGACAGGTAGGGAGTAGGGCATATATCAAAACACCATCCGAGTGATAGCCTGAGTATATATACAACATACGTTAGACACATCTTAAAAAGAGAAAGTCATATATAGCCGTTACCTGTAAGAGAAGAAATTACCAAAACATAAAGCAAACCAACATGCATGCAAAATAAGAATTCAGTGAGTGAGACAAAAACCTGTGAAGGTGGGTAGTGAGCATGTCACCGCCGCTGCATAACGCGGATAAGGTGAACAATCGGCACAGGATAGGTGGTGTTGTCCATAGTAATACCTTCACAGTGAATATCGTGGGCAGGTGAAAAAAACTTAGGATGTACCTGTGGCGAGTCTATCGTATAAACGTGTCGGGACACCTGGTATGCCGGTGAAGATGCTGTGCTTCTGTCGTAGCGTATCAACAGTCCGGGAATGGAAGGCATTCAGAGCAGGTATGCGCCTTATGGAAAAGAACAAGTTCCCAGTCCCGACCTGTATCATGCTGATGGTGAACGTGTCCAGCGAACACTCGCATCTGGCTAGAAGGATCAGACGTAGAGGAGGCGGCGCTAAAGAACACGTCCGTGGTCACGCAGTGGGAGGATTATAGCGTGAGACGTAGTGGAGCGTCAACCGGAGGGGGCGGTCACACCACCGCAAGGTGATCTGGGGCTTGTAGGCAGAAAATTGGCGCCAAGAGTCTCTCAGTGTTCCACCGAACAGGGTTGTGGAGAATCAAACAACAAGTAGTGGCAGTTAGTAGCATTTGAAGTGAACTGTTCAGCATAAAACGTACGGTCAAGAAAAAGAGCAGCAAAAATAAAAATTGCGCATAAAAATAAAAAGGATGAAAGACCAGTAGATGGAATTCACTTAACTGTGGGAGGTTTAGGCAGGGGGCTCCCGGCCCGGGATTAGGCAGTTAGCGGTCCCTTCTGGCCCTTCGCGAGTCGGAGGATGCGAAGGGGTTACGACGATGGTGCGGATCCCTGGCCTGTTGCCCGTCAGTTACCGGCATCTAGGGCTTCCATCGGTTCAGGCAGTGGTGCTTCTCTTTGAACCGCTGAGCGGCGAAAGTCCGCATACCAGTCGGGGACCTCAGGCAGTGGAATGTGCAGAGTACGACAGAATTGCTGGAGGTCTTCAGGCACCCTCAGAAGTGCCGTGCGGCCTTGAGTGGAGGCTGAAAAGCAAAAAGGAAATTTCCATTTATACGCTATGCCGTTGGTGCGGAGGACATTCAGCAACGGTCGCAGGTCCCTGCGATGCTGGAGTGTGATGCCAGAGAGGTCTTGGTATATCTGTAGAGGGTGGCCAGAATGGGTGATGTGTTGTTTTCCTCTGGCTTGTTTAAGAATGTCTTCTTTAAGCCGAAAGTCAGGTAAGCAGCACACTACATCGCGCAGGGGTCTGTGTCTTTCCCCTTAGGTCGTAGGGCGTGGTGGATCCTATCCATGGAGATAGGGGTTTGGGGAGACCTGTCCAGCAAGTTATTGAAGAGAGCCGTGACTGCAGGCATTAGTTGAGGTCCCTCAATGGCCTCTGGAAGACCTCTCACCCTAAGGTTGTGGCGTCTGCCCCTATCGTCGAGGTCTTCCAGGTGCCTCTGCATATCCCTCAGCTGGAGGGTATGTGTGTCAACATGGTGGGTGGTCTTTTTCAATTGTGAGTGTTGTCGATCCACGGTCTCTTCGACTGCTAACACTCGGTCATTCAGGGTGCGGATGTCCATAAGGAGGTCCGATATGGTCGCTGACAGGGTGGTCTTTATATCATCAGCTATGGTCCGCAAGTCATGGATATTAATATGGGGTTGTAATGATGGTAGGGCGACATTACAAGCATCGTTGTCGGCGGATAGGGGCGGCAGGGTAGAAGGAGGCGAACCGACAGTCTCTGGGGGTGAGGCCTGGGAGACACTCTGAGGCGCAGGCGCCATGTTTCCCCTTTGGCAGCGGAACATGTCCGGTATATTGTTGGTCAAACCCCCGGGATTTCTATGGGGAGAGCGGGAACGGGATGCCGACGAGTTCCGCGAGGCAGTCCCCATGAGAGAGGGAGGTTTGCAGTCAGAATTACCTCCGATAAACAGGTAGCAGGTCATGAGGCAATGGGAGCTCCGGAGCTAAGCGTCCATCTTCAAACTCAGTCAGGCCACGCCCCCCCGCAATTTTTTTTTACCAAAAATATGTAGAAGAAACATAAAGCCTAAACTGAGGAAAAAAATATTTTTTTTATATATTTTTGGGGAATATTTATTATAGCAAAAAGTAAAAATGCGTTTTTTCAAAATTGTCGCTCTTTTTTTGTTTATAGCGCAAAAAAAATATAAACCGCAGAGGTGATCAAATCCACCAAAAGAAAGCTCTATTTGTGGGAAAAAAAGGACGTCAATTGTGTCAATTGTGTTTGGGTGTAACGTCGCAGGACCGCGCAATTGTCAGTTAAAGCAACGCAGTGCCAAATCGCAAAAAGTGCTCTGGTCAGGAAGGGGGTAAAATCTTCCGGGGCTGAAGTGGTTAAGATAAAAAAAACAATGTAAAATGAAAATAGCACATGGAAGCTGATAGGAGAATTTAGTTGCTGGGTTTAGATCTAGACATGTGCACAATAGAAAAATTTGTTTAGTTTTGTTTCGCTTCTGTTCGTTTCCATTGATTCGTAACGATTCGTAAATTCGTAAGTCGTCGGTGTTCGTATTCGTAACGATTCGTAAATTCGTAAGTTGTCGGTGTTCGTATTCGTAACGATTCGTATTTTCGGAAGAGTTATTTTTTCGTTGATTCGTTTCTCCGTTAGTTTAATTTTCGTTTATTCAAAATTCGGACGCATTCGTATTTTCGTAGATTTAGTTACATTCGTACTTTCGTAAGATTGATTTATTCGTACTTTCGGAACACTGTTTTCGTAGATTCGTAATCGGAGCATAATTCATAATGTTATGTAATGTGTATGCTATTATTACATTGTAAGAGACACGGAAAATTACGAATCGAAAAAAAAAGTTACGAATGTACGAATTTTTTCATTCAATCCATTCGAAGCACGTTAAGCAACGCCATTGTAAGGGACACGGAAAATTACAAATCGCAAAAAAAATTAGGAATGTACGAATTTTTTCGTTCAATCCATTCAAAGCACGTTAAGCAGCGCCATTGTAAGAGACACGGAAAATTACCAATTCAACAAAAAAAAAAGTTACGAATGTACGAATTTTTTCGTTCATTTTGATTTTCGTTGTTCCTGTTTTCGTTTTTCGGATTTTCTTCTTTCGTAGTTTCGTTGTTTCTATTTTGGTTATTTCGGATTTATTTAAAGAATTTTATCGGAAAACGAAAAAAAAACGAAACGAATTGCACATGTCTATTTAGATCTAATTTAACATTTGAACAATTCCTACTTTATTGAATCCACATGAGGAATTGCTAAAATATCCGTGTAATTCTCCCTAAAAATCTTCCACGAGAAATAAGACAAACGCGGGTTGGGTCTGCCGTTCGCTCCTCTCGGCTCACCAAAGAGCGTTTCTTACTCTGCGCTAAAATACTTTTTCTGGCAGCCACCTGCAAAAAGTTTTAAACTAATAATGAGGGTAATTACATAACTGCCTTTTCCCAGCCAGTAAGTTCATGACAATGTAATCAGACTGACACCATTTTTTTTTTTTTTTTTTCGTGTAACTGGGTCAATCCTTCACCCACGCGCTAAAATTTTGAAGTTTTTGGCTGCAGTCATCTAGCGCAGCAGCCAGTAGTCATTATATCCAAAATGGTAACCGATCTGTCAAGCCTAAGCTATCCAGAGGCCTCGGAAATATCGCCATGTGAGCTGTGCCCAAAAATAAATGACGTGACGTTCTAGTCGGTAATCTGTGAATTCACACTGGCTTGTGTTTTCCTTTCTTTTTTTTTTTTGCTAAAAAAAAGGATTAAACATTAGAAATAGAAGGAAAGATTAACTTTGGGGGGGGGGGGGGGGGTTATGTTGCAATTATTATTTATAATAATAATCCTTATGAATTAATAATAATAATTAATATTTATAATAATATATATTAATAAGATTTATTTGAACAGACTCTATTTATATCTGTGTGGTGACACATTAAAGTGGTGTTGCCACCAAAAAAAAAAAAATTGGCTTAAAAATCATAAAAAGATGTAAAAAAAAATAATTGGAAAAATTTTTTTTTTTTACTCACCTCTAAATGCCTGTTGCTAGGGGGTCCCTCGTAGTCTGCCACCTTCAGTGCCCAGCAACTGACGTCACTTCCCCTCGGCGCAGCACAGTCACCTGGGACCTGTCAAGTGTCCCAGATGAGTGAGCGTCGAATCACGGCGCATGGCGCCGCTCGCGCATGCGCAGTGGGCGCCCAGCTGTGAAGCCACAGCCGGGTGCCCACATTAAGAATGCCGGCGCCGCGAGCGGAGCAGGGAACCAGGGGGAGCCTCGTTCCACCGCATCGCTGGACCCTGGGACAGCTAAGTGTCCGATTATTAAAAGGCAGCAGCTGCAGTATTTGTAGCTGCTGACTTTAATTTTTTTTTTTTGTGGGCACTCCACTTTAACGTGCATTGGGTATAAGCAGCTCAATCATTTGAACGATTGTTCATTGTTTTTTTTAAGTTTGTTTTCTACAAGCATTAACCACTTGCTTACTAGGCACTTAAACCCCCCCCCCTTGCTGCCCAGACCAATTCTCAGCTTTCAGCGCTGATGCACTTTGAATGACAATTGCGCGGTCATACAACACTGTACCCAAATGACATTTTTATATATTTTTTACACACAAATGGTGGTATTTATTCACTATTAAAGAGGAGTGCCCACTAAATTTTTTTTTTTTTAAAGTCAGCAGCTACAAATACTGCAGCTGCTGACTTTTAATAATCGGACACTTACCTGTCCCAGGGTCCAGCGATGCGGGGGAGCAAAGCTCCCCCTTGTTCACCGCTCCGCTCACGGCGCCGGCATTCTTACTGTGGGCACCCGGCTGTGACCTCACAGCCGGGCACCCACTGCGCATGCGCCAGCGGCGCCGTGCGCCGTGATACGACGCTCAGTCATCTGGGACACGTGACAGGTCCCAGATGACTGTGCGGCGCCGAGGGGAAGTGGTGTCAGTGCCCGGGCACTGAAGGTGGCAGACTACGAGGGACCCCCTAGCAACAGGCATTTAGAGGTGAGTAAAATAAATTCATTTTTATGATTTTTAAGCAAATTTTTTTTTTTTTTGGTGGCAACACCACTTTAATTACCATTACTATTCATTTTGTTTCTTTTGATGGTATTTAATCACCATTTGGGTTTTTATTTTTTGCTAAACAAACAAAAAAACTGAAATAAAAAAAGAAAAAAGAAAAAAAGAAAAACATGTTTTATAGTTTGTTATAAAATTTTGCAAGCTGGTAATTTTTCTCCTTCATTGATATTTGCTGATGAGGCTGCACTGATGGGCACTGATGGGCACAGATGGGCTGGACTGATGGACACTGATGAGCTGCACTCATGGGCACAGATGGGCTACACTGATGGGCACAGATGGGCTGCACTGATGGGCACTGATGGGCTGCACTGATGGGCACTGATGGGCTGCACTGATAGGCACAGATAAGACTGCACTGACGGGCACTGATAAGACTGCACTGAGAGGCACAGCTAAGGTGACACTGATGGGCACTGATAAGACTGCACTGACGGGCACTGATGGGCTGCACTGATGGGCACAGATAAGGCGACACTGATAGGCACTGATAAGACAACACAGATGGGCACTGATAAGACGACACTGATGGGCACTGATAAGACGACACTGATGGGCACTGATAAGACGGCACTGATGGGCACTGATAAGACTGCACTGAGAGGCACAGCTAAGGTGACACTGATGGGCACTGATAAGACGGCACTGATGGGCACTGATAGCTGGCACTGGAAGGTGGTATTGATAGGCAGCACTGGTGATGAAGCACTGATTGGTGACATTTATAGGTGGCACTGTGGGCCCTGATAGGTGACACTGTGGGGACTGATGGGTGGTACTGTGGACACTGGTAGGTGGCGCTGGTGGGCACTGATAGGTGGCACTGATGGGCACTGGTAAGTGGTATTAAGACAACACAGATGGGCACTGATAAGACGACACTGATAGGCACTGATAAGGCGGCACTGATGGGCACTGATAGCTGGCACTGGAAGGTGGTATTGATAGGCAGCACTGGTGATGAAGCACTGATTGGTGACATGTATAGGTGGCACTGTGGGCACTGATAGGTGACACTGTGGGTACTGATAGGTGACACTGTGGGGACTGATGGGTGGTACTATGGACACTGGTAGGCGGCGCTGGTGGGCACTGGTAGGTGGCACAGGTGGGCACAGAAGGCTCTTGACGATTGGGACTGATGTCCCTCTCACAACCGCTGGTGATTTTTTTTCTCCTCTCGCTACCAGTGTGAGGAGAAAAAATAGCTGATTACCGTCTCTGTTTACATCACATGATCAGCTGTCATTGGCTGACATCTGATCACGTGGTAAGGGGTCGGGATCGACCCCTTACTCCGATCTGTGATCAGCCGAGTCTCATAGTGTATTGGGAGATGCAACAACACACATAACAGGCATTGTAGTAAATGTGCACTATCATTTGCACTTTATCACACAAGAGTGTGATTTTGGCATAAGTGTTGATGTGGCTTTCACATTTTACTTATTTTCCGCGTTTTCATTAAAGCGGAGTTCCAGGCTTTTTTTTTTTTTTTTATTAAAAGTCAGCAGCTACAAATAAATGTACCTGCTGATTTTTAATAAACAGACACTCATCTATTTCACGGTCCAGTGATGCGGCCGTACGGAGCCCCGCTTCTCTCCCCCACCCTTTGCAGCTATAAGAGCTTCAACTCTTCTGGGAAGGCCGTCCACAAGGTAGTAGTAGTAGTTAGTAGTGTGTCTATGGGGATGTTTGACCATTCTTCCAGAAGCGCATTTGTGAGGTCAGGCACTGATGTTGGACGAGAAGGCTTGGCTTGCAGTCTCTCTTTTCCAGTCTGAGCTCTGCTGTACAGGGATAACAAAAGGCTGAGATCAAGTCACATTCAGGTGCTTGTTTAAAAAAAAAAAAAAAAAAAAAACATTTACTGAATGAATGCAGAGCGGAATTCATGTGAGTCTTTTATATCTACTAGACATGTGCACAATAGAAAAATGTGTTTATTTTAGTTTTGTTTCTTTCGTTTCCGTTGATTCGTAACGATTCGCAAATTCGTAAGTCGTCGGTGTTCGTATTCGTAACGATTCGTAAATTCGTAAGTCGTCGGTGTTCGTATTCGTAACGATTCGTATTTTCGTAAGAGTTATTTTTTCGTTGATTCGTTTTTCCGTTAGTTTAATTTTAGTTTATTCGAAATTCGGACGCATTCGTATTTTCGTAGATTTAGTTACATTCGTACTTTCGTTAGATTGATTTATTCGTACTTTCGTAACATTGTTTTCGTAGATTTGTAATCGGAGCATAATTCATAATTTTATGTAATGTGTATGCTATTATTACATTTTAAGAGACACGGAAAATTACGAATCGAAAAAAAAATTACGAATGTACGAATTTTTTCGTTCAATCCATTCAAAGCACAATAAACAGCGCCATTGTAAGAGACACGGAAAATTACGAATCGAAAAAAAAAAAAAAAAAGTTACGAATGTACGAATTTTTTCGTTCAATTCATTCGAAGCACGTTAAGCAGCGCCATTGTAAGAGACACGGAAAATTACTAATCGAAAAAAAAAAAAAAAGTTACGAATGTACGAATTTTTTCGTTCAATTCATTCGAAGCACGATAAGCAGCGCCATTGTAAGAGACACGGAAAATTACGAATCGAAAAAAAAAAGTTACGAATGTACGAATTTTTTCATTCAATCCATTCGAAGCACGTTAAGCAGCGCCATTGTAAGAGACACGGAAAATTAAAAATTGGAAAAAAAAAAGTTACGAATGTACGAATTTTTTCGTTCAATCCATTCAAAGCACGTTAAGCAGCGCCATTGTAAGAGACACGGAAAATTACCAATTCAACAACAAAAAAAAAAGTTACAAATTTTTTCGTTCATTTTGATTTTCGCTTTTCCGTTAGTTTAATTTTCGTTTATTCGAAATTCGGACGCATTCGTATTTTCGTAGATTTAGTTACATTCGTACTTTCGTTATATTGATTTATTCGTACTTTCGTAACATTGTTTTCGTAGATTTGTAATCGGAGCATAATTCATAATTTTATGTAATGTGTATGCTATTATTACATTGTAAGAGACACGGAAAATTACGAATCAAAAAAAAAATTACGAATGTACGAATTTTTTCATTCAATCCATTCGAAGCGCGTTAAGCAGCGCCATTGTAAGAGACACGGAAAATTACGAATCGAAAAAAAAAAAAAAGTTACGAATGTACAAATTTTTTCGTTCAATCCATTCGAAGCACGTTAAGCAGCGCCATTGTAAGAGACACGGAAAATTACCAATTCAACAACAACAAAAAAAAGTTACAAATTTTTTCGTTCATTTTGATTTTCGTTGTTCCTGTTTTCGTTTTTTGGATTTTCTTCTTTCGTAGTTTCGTTGTTTCTAATTTGGTTATTTTCGGATTTTCGTTGTTTTTCGGATTCGTTCGATTCGATAATTCGTTATTCGTTAAAATTTTTAGCGAATCGTTCGTTCATTCGTACGATAACGAATGAACGAATATAACGAATTTTAACCAAAAACAAAAAAAAACTAAACGAATTGCACATGTCTATTGCTGAATTTTAATAAACAGACACTCACCTATTCCACGGTCCAGTGATGCGGCCGCACAGAGCCCCGCTTCTCTCCCCCACCCTTTGCAGCTATAACAGCTTCAACTCTTCTGGGAAGGCCGTCCACAAGGTTTAGGAGTGTGTCTATGGGAATGTTTGACCATTCTTCCAGAAGTGCATTTGTGAGGTCAGGCACTGATGTTGGACGAGAAGGCCTGGTCTCTCTTTTCCAGTCTGAACTCTGCTGTACAGGGATGACAAAAGGCTGAGATCAAGTCACATTCAGGTGCTTGTTTTAAAAAAAAAAAAAAAACATTTACTGAATGAATGCAGAGCGGAATTCATGTGAGTCTTTTATATCTACCTGACTTTCAAATATATTCGATATAAACAGCGGCTGTATAATGCGTACCACGGCATTCAAGCAATGTGTAAAAGTTTAAACGTACTCTCATAGCCAACTACACATAAAACATAGTCGCTGATTGCAAATGTATTGCACTCTTAGATCAATAGCAAGAAAATCTTTTTAAATTTCATTGCAGCTCGGCGGTGAGCTTCTACACACAATAAATTCATTTAGAGTACATTCCGGAGAGCTCAGCTTATTGTTTACTTCAAAACAAAATTTATTTGAAGATGAAGGAGGGATAAAGCTGAAGGAAGCATATTAAAAGTGCATTTCATCTTTTTTTTTGATTATAATTCCAATAGTATAGAGTATCTCACAAAAGTAAGTACACCCCTCACATTTTTGTAAATTGTTTATTCTATCTTTTCATGTGACAACACTGAAGAAATTACACTTTGCTACAATGTAAAGTAGTGAGTGTACAGCTTGTATAACAGTGTAAATTTGCTGTCCTCTCAAAATAACTCAACACACACCGCTGGCAACAAAAGTGAGTACACCCAGGGCCGTCTTTAAGGCAGGGCAAGAGGGGCAGCTGCCCTGGGCCCTGTCATTCTTGTGGGGCCCAAAGCAGCTGCCTCATACTCATAGCTCCCAACTGTCCCTGATTTCGAGGGACTGTCCCTGATTTGGAGCAATGTCCCTCTGTCCCTCTTTCCCCCTCATTTGTCCCTCATTTTGGTCTGATCTCTATAGTTGCATATAAAATGCACTTTTTATCTTTCAAAAGGTGTTTCTCAGTGCTAAACCTTTCATCCAAATTCTAAATGGCTGCATTTGTAAATGTTAAAAGACAATATAAAGGAATAGTAGTGGTAAAAAAAAAAAGCCCTTGTGGATTTAATGAACCTTTTTTTTTGCTTAATTCTCCTTTAAGGGGGTGTGACAGGGGGCGTGTCCTATGCCTACCTTTGTTTGCTAGTAGGCATCCCTCATTCCCATCTCAAAATGTTGGGAGGTATGCATACTTGCCAACTATCCCAGTTTAAATTCCCTTGTCCCTTGACGTTTTAGTCCTGTGCTGTGTCCCTAAATCTCAGTGTGAAGTGCTACTACTAATGCTGCCCAGCTCTGCCCTATTGTTGTGTACAGATGACTCACCTGCAGACCCTGTGTTTACATGTAATTATCCATCATTCATATGTCAATAGATGAGGCTGGCGGCATTCATATGTAAATAAAGGCAGCATTCAAATGTATATCATGCCTCTCTGCAGTGAAGAGATGATGTGCTGTAACCTCTAGCAACCAATCAGTGAGCAGTATTACTGTACAGTAATCTCTAGCAACTGTGCAAATGTGCTGTAACCTCTAGCAACTAATCAGTGACCCGTAATGTGTACTGTAACCTCTAGCAACCAGCCAGTAAGTGGTAATGATATGCTGTAACCTCTGGCAACCAATTGCAATCACTGCCTGATCTGATACAGTAAAATGATTTTAAGTCTAGCTGATATTTATTGTATGTCTCAGAGCAAGTGAAGAGTAAAATTTCGGGGGGGGGGGGGGGGGGGGGGGGGGGGGGGGGGCAGCAAGAAAATGTTTTCCCAGGGTCCAATCAACATTAAAGACGGCCCTGAGTACACCCCTAAGTGAAAATGTCCAAATTGGGCCCAATTAGCCAATTTCCCTCCCCGGTGTCACGTGACTCCTTACAAGGTCTCAGGTGTGAATGGGGAGCAGGCGTGGTAAATTTGGTGTTATCACTCTCCCTCTCTCATACTGGTCACTGGAAGTTCAACATGGCACCTGGGACAGGGAGTGAAGGAAATTCTCCTCAATAGGGACACGGGTCTTGCAGCGCCTACGACAAGGCTGGGAAGGTCCACAACTGTTCACAGAGATTGCTCTTCCTAGTGATCAGGAACAGCGATCTCTGTGTTGTCCCAGTAAGCCCCTCCCCCTACACAGTTAGAACACACCCAGGGAACACAGTTAACCCCATGATTGCCCCTAGTGTTAACCCCTTCCCTGCCTGTGTCATTTATACATTGATCAGTGCATTTTTTTTTTTAGCACTGATCGCTGTATTGGTGTCACTGGTCCCCAAAAAGTATCACTTAGGGGCAGATTTGACCGCCGCAATGTCGCAGTCCCGCTAAAAATCGCAGCTCACCGCTATTTCCAGTAAAAACAATAAAAATAATTAAAGGTCCCTAAATCTATCCCATAGTTTGTAGACGCAATAACTTTTGCGGGAGGTATGGTACCATGATTGCTATCCTACTCAGGAGTAGACATGTGCAATTCGTTTAGTTACGAATTTGTTTTCCGTTCAAATTCGTTATTTCCGTTCATTCGTATCGTACGAATGAACGAATGATTTTGTAAAAGTTTTAACGAATAACGAATTATCGAATATGAAAAACAACGAAAATACGAAATAATTAAATTAGAAACAACTAAACTACGAATGAATGAAAATCCGAAAACAGAAACAACGAAAATACCGAACGAAAATTCAAAAATCACGAAAATCAAAATGAACGAAAAAATTCGTACATTCGTAACTTTTTTTTTGTTTGTTGATTCGTAATTTTCCGTGTCTCTTACAATGGCGCTGCTTAACACGCTTCGAATGGATTGAATGAAAAAATTCGTACATTCGTAACTTTTTTTTTTGTTGATTCGTAATTTTCCGTGTCTCTTACAATGTAATAATAGCATACACATGACCCGTGTAGCCTATATAAAACCCCCAGGCTGATACAGCCCATAATACCCTTTACTTAACCTAAAATAATAGACCACACCATGTTTTGGAGTAAATGGCCGACAACGGCCTTTTATTTAAACATAACTCCAATTTTAAATATATAAATAACATAAACACATAAACCATAATGATAATAAATTATCAACACATAACACAACTGTAAACAATCAGTTACCCTATTTGTTGGTCAGTGACTTAGCTAGTACCAAAAAACGGCATATATATAAATAACTGCATAAATATATATGAACACCAGGGGGCACTGCGGGATTAACCGAACCAACTGGCCTCCACTTGTACCGCCCGGAGACAACCCTTTCCCGCAGTGCAACAAGGGTAATCACCAAAATAAATTTGGTGTACTACCGGAGGGGCCATCTACAGATGAGCCCCTCACACACCGGAGGGGCCATCTAATGATGAGCCCCCCACACACTTACTAACTACGTCACTGCTGCCGTCACTGACCAACAAACCAAGACACCCCCTCCCCTTGTCTCCATTCCGTCCAATGCTTCCAAACCTGAAACGATAACAAAAACATTAACACCTCCAACATTATCGCCTTAAAATAAGGGAGGGTGGGTGGGAAAAATCCTGCCTCCTCGTGTCTTTCTTCTTCCTGACTGACCTCCTACGGCCAAGCCTCCTGTTTATACGGCCTCGCCCCCCTGTCGCTATTGGCCTGCCTGACTCGGCCACACCCCCCAGAATTTCTCCCTGTGTGTAATAGACACACAGTCATGCCCGGCCCTCCTCTACCATTCCCCTGCTGTCCATTTACGATCCGGCCCTCTCTTTACATAAAATTATGAATTATGCTCCGATTACGAATCTACGAAAACAATGTTACGAAAGTACGAATAAATCAATCTTACGAAAGTAACTAAATCTACGAAAATACGAATGCGTCCGAATACAAAATACAACGAAAATACGAATTTCGAATAAACGAAAATTAGATTAACGGAAAAACAAATCAACGAAAAAATAACTCTACGAAAATACGAACGAGTCCGAATACGAACACCGACAACTTGCGAATTTACGAATCGTTACGAATCAACGGAAACTAACGGAAACGAAACTAAACAAATTTTTCTATTGTGCACATGTCTATTCAGGAGACACGGCAATACATTTATTTATTTATTTGTATGCCTCTGGCATATACTTACCACTATTATATTAAAGTTTCCAAGGATTATTTACTGCTGTTTCTGGCATATGTAAGCTCATCACGCTCACAAGTGTCCTGTACCAACACAAACAATTATATCCCGAAATGATGACATGTTTTGACGAGTTAATTAAATTGGAATATACTGCAGATACTTCTTTGCATTTTTAATGCTGCTGTGAAATTAAATATTACCCTAAAGTAAACTTGTGTCTAGTTTACATGTATTAAATTGGCATGAGGATTGTAAAGTAGGTACCTAGACAGGCCATGGACATTCTGTACCTCCCCGATGTCTTCCTATGCGCCCCAAAATGACCAACCCTGGAAAACACTCAGTTATGCAAATAAAGCCCCTCAGATGTCAGGTGCTTGTTTAGCCTAGCAGAGGTCTAATATTGAGGTATACTTACTTATTCCTGACTCCCGTAGGCTGTCTCCCAACTTTTTACCCAAGCGGTCTCAAGAAGCCGCTCCTCTTTGCTCATCATGCAACTGTACCCTCTCTAACATCATCATGTACAATACAGGACCAGTGCAGGACCACCGGCTCCATATTGTATGTGAGGATGTTGAGGGACACCACATCACTGGAGAGGGGGAGAGTGCAGGTAAGGAAAGTGTTTCTCTACTCTAAAGTCTAATGCCGCGTACAGACGATCAGACATTCCGACAACAAAACCGTGGATTTTTTTCCCACGGATGTTGGCTCAAACTTGTCTTGCATACACACGGTCGCACAAATGTTGTCGGAAATTCCGAAACGTCAAGAACGCGGTGACGTACAACACGTACAACGAGCCTAGAAAAATATAGTTCAATAGCCAGTGCGGCTCCTTTTGCTTGATTCCGAGCATGCGTGGACTTTTGTGCGTCAAAATTGTGTACACACGCTCAGAATTTCCGACAAGTTTTGTTGTGGGAAAATTCGAGAACCTGCTCTCAAACATTGAAAAAATGCAAAGCAAACACCGCGCTCAGATATCAAAAAGAGAAACAAAAATAATAATAACAATATTAAATAAAAACCTAGCAGCAGCTTTAAAATATGTGAGATATACACAAACCCAATTAGAAATAACAGAAAAAAGCTGCGCTGTGTACTTGTCTACTAATTAGACATACAAGTGACCAAAAAATATTATAACAATAAAGTCAGTGAAGTCCATATAGAGAAATCCAATGGTAAATAGGTGACTTGTATGAAATGGTAACGTGAACACCAACACTGTGATCCACCACCACACGGATATTGTGCTTACCAGAAGGCAAGCTATAAGGAGCCTGTAGGATTATGATATCCTGATGTTAAATCGGCAACGAGAACTCCACACACCAACTCAAGAGTGACCAATATCGGACTGTGTTCTTAGGATGGATCAACCTCGATATACTCTTATGCCCCGTACAGACGGTCCGATTTTCCGATGGAAAATGTCCTATCGGACCATGTTGTCGGAAATTCCGACCTTGTGTGGGCTCCATCTGACTTTTTCCGTCGGAATTTCCGACGGAAAAAGTTTGAGATCATGCTCTCAAATTTTCTGACAACAAAGTCCTTTCGGACTTTTTCAGATCGTGTGTAACGAATTCCGACGGACAAAGTGCCACGCATGCTCAGATCACATTACAAGACCAAAGCTATTGGCCACTAGCCTCTACGTAGTCCCGTCGTAGGCAACGAACGTCACCACGTTCAGAAGGATCGGATTTTCAGACAACTTTGTCCGACCGTGTGTATGCAACATTAGTGTCGGACTAAATCTGTTGGAAAAAATCCGATGGATTTTGTGGTCGGATTTTCTGACCGTGTGTACGGGGCATTGGGATGGATCAAACTTGATATCTCCTTTCCTCAGCTCCACCACGGAGAGTCTCACGAAGTCCCAGGACCGGAAGCCACAAATCAAACCAGATCACCTCAGCCACAAAGTGACCTCATAGCATGACTAATGGGAAAGACGTTTGGAAATTCCGACAGCAAATGTCCGATTGAGCATACACAAGGTCGGATTTTCTCACATCGAACATTTGTTGTCGGAAATTCCGACCGTGTGTATGCGGCATTAGTGTCATGGTTTGGAGGCCAGTAGCTATAGCAGTAGAGAGGCTTCCACCAACCAGCTGGATAAGTACACAAGCTGGTCACCCTGGCAGATGATGTGGGCTCACCCGAGGTGCGGAGTCTAAGGACTAACTGGTGTTGAAGATGGGTTTTGCTGCATGTTAATACCAGGATGCAATCCTCAGGATCGCCCCTCCAGCAGGTGAGCAAGCCGGAGTCCAATAGCAGATATAGCAGGTAGGGATCAAGCAGAAGCATAGTCAGTAAACAAGCTAAAGGTTGGTAACAAGTGGTTGCAGGTTGGACTCAAGCAGAAGCGTAGTTGGGGAACAAGCCAAAGGTTGGCAATGAGTGGTAGCGAAGCACAGCCACATAAACAAGGCGTTAATTCACGCTGTACAGGTCACAGCACCCAAATGAATTAATGCCGTGTACACACGGTCGGACTTTCTGGCAGAAAAAGTCAGATGGAATCTTTTCATCGGATATTCCGATCGTGTGTGGGCCTCATCTGACTTTTTTTTTTTTTCGAAATTGCTGATGGACCTAGAAATAGAACATGTTTTAAATATTTCCGACGGAATCAATTCCTATCGGGAAAACCGCTCGTCTGTATGCTGCTCCGCTCCGATGGACCAAAAACGACGCATGCTCTGAAGCAAGTACGAGACGACAGCTATTGGCTACTGGCTATTGAACTTTTTCTAGTTCCGTCGTACGTGTTGTACGTCACCGCGTTCAAGACGGTCGGACTTTGGTGTGATCGTGCGTAGGCAAGACAGTTTCAGAGGAACTCCGTCAGAGTTTATTCTGATGGAAAAACCAGTCGTGTGTTTTCTCTCACCTTGGCAAGATATCCTCGCACTTCCTTTTGAGTCTTTAAGAAATGAAAGTGGTATGAAACCCAAAACTAAAAACAATAGTATATTATTGCAGCTTAGCAATCATTAGATGCAGCGGCTTCATTCGTTTTCTTTTCTTTGGCTTTTTACCCTCTGTTTCGCTGTCCCCTCTTCCATGGAGCGCCCATCTTCCTTCTGTGGCTCCGGCGCTGTGATTGGCCGGAGCCTCGATGACGTCACTACCGCGCCTCCACCACTGTCTTTTGAAAATATCTCCTAGACGTGTAGGTCTAGGAGATATTTCTTGCACCTACAGGTAAGCCTTAATCTAGGCTTACCTGTAGGTAAAAGTGGTCTGTAAGGGTTTACAACCACTTTAACAATTGAGGCTGAACATTCGCTAACAATTTATAAGTAGTTACAGCAGTTATTTTTTTCTTTTGGGAAGGTTTTATATAAAAATATAAAAGCTAATCATTGTAAACACCCCTGTCAGTGGTATATGGTTTGTCTCCCCCCTCTAACTGCTATAACCGCAGGAGAATTTGTTCTGTTGAAAAACAACAAAATTACTGGCCAGATCACCAGGTAAAAATAAAGGAAAGAAAGTCTAAACAAATGAAACTAATGCAGCCATCACATCTAAGAATTGGCAAGCTGCCATAAAATAAATGTTTCCTTTTGGGGTTAATACAGATTTAAAGGCAAATTTCCATAATGAGAAATCTCAATCCCCAAAAAACACAAAAAAAAAAAGAACTAATGACTTGATATAGATGAGTGTGGGTAAATCATCATTTTTCTTAATAGGTATTTAGAAAAAAGGGTTCAAAAACATAATTAAAGTTCAATATTTATTAAAGAATTAAGTTAAAATAATCTATCAATATAAAACCATAGACAATCATGACCCATTTCAATAGTCTTTGAATTCATAGCAGTATTGATGGGGAATCCTGACATGTTTCGCCCAATTGAGCTTCTTCAGGGGAATGTATAATCTGCTAAAAGGTCATGGCACTAGATCAATTAAAGAGAAAGTATATATATATATATATATATATATATATATATATATATATATATATACAGTGGCTTGCGAAAGTATTCGGCCCCCTTGAACTTTTCAACCTTTTGCCACATTTCAGGCTTAAAACATAAAGATATAACATTTTTATTTTTTGTGAAGAATCACCAACAAGTGGGACACAATTGTGAAGTGGAACGAAATCTATTGGATTTTTGAAACTTTTTTAACTAATAAAAAAATGAAAAGTGGGGCGTGCAAAATTATTCGGCCCCCTTGCGTTAATACTTTGTAGAGCCACCTTTTGCTGCGATTACAGCTGCAAGTCGCTTGGGGTATGTCTCTATCAGTTTTGCACATCGAGAGACTGAAATTCTTGCCCATTCTTCCTTGCAAAACAGCTCGAGCTCAGTGAGGTTGGATGGAGAGCGTTTGTGAACAGCAGTTTTCAGCTCTTTCCACAGATTCTCGATTGGATTCAGGTCTGGACTTTGACTTGGCCATTCTAACACCTGGATACGTTTATTTGTGAACCATTCCTTTGTAGATTTTGCTGTATGTTTGGAATCATTGTCTTGTTGGAAGATAAATCTTCGTCCCAGTCTCAGGTCTTTTGCAGACTCCAACAGGTTTTCATCCAGAATGGTCCTGTATTTGGCTGCATCCATTTTCCCCTCAATTTTAACCATCTTCCCTGTCCCTGCTGAAGAAAAGCAGGCCCAAACCATGATGCTGCCACCACCATGTTTCACAGTGGGGATGGTGTGTTGAGGGTGATGAGCTGTGTTGCTTTTACACCAAACATATCGTTTTGCATTGTGGCCAAAAAGTTCGATTTTGGTTTCATCGGACCAGAGCACCTTCTTCCACATGTTTGGTGTGTCTCCCAGGTGGCTTGTGGCAAACTTTAGACAAGACTTTTTATGGATATCTTTGAGAAATGGCTTTCTTCTTGCCACTCTTCCATAAAGGCCAGATTTGTGCAGTGTACGACTGATTGTTGTCCTATGGACAGACTCTCCCACCTCAGCTGTAGTTCTCTGCAGTTCATACAGAGTGATCATGGGCCTCTTGGCTGCATCTCTGATCAGTCTTCTCCTTGTCTGAGCTGAAAGTTTAGAGGGACAGCCAGGTCTTGGTAGATTTGCAGTGGTCTGATACTCCTTCCATTTCAAAATGATCGCTTGCACAGTGCTCCTTGGGATGTTTAAAGCTTGGGAAATCTTTTTGTATCCAAATCCGGCTTTAAACTTCTCCACAACAGTATTACGGACCTGCCTGGTGTGTTCCTTGGTCTTCATGATGCTCTCTGCGCTTTCAACAGAACCCTGAGACTATCACAGAGCAGGTGCATTTATAGAGAGACTTGATTACACACAGGTGGATTCTATTTATCACCATCAGTCATTTAGGACAACATTGGATCATTCAGAGATCCTCGCTGAACTTCTGGAGTGAGTTTGCTGCACTGAAAGTAAAGGGGCCGAATAATTTTGCACGCACCACTTTTCAGTTTTTTAGTTGCTAAAAAAATATCCAATAGATTTCGTTCCACTTCACAATTGTGTCCCACTTGTTGGTGATTCTTCACAAAAAAATGTAATTTTATATCTTTATGTTTGAAGCCTGAAATGTGGCAAAAGGTTGAAAAGTTCAAGGGGGCCAAATACTTTCGCAAGCCACTATATATATATATATATATATATATAAACAGTATTACAAAAGTATATGCACATATTCAATATTGATCCAGCATGCTTACCCCACAGGTACTTCTATATAACTTGAATGTATAATCTGAACTATTCAAGAGATGTTCCCACTGGTGTCAACCCGACAAAGACTATATGTCGCCACAGGAGGCATACATGGACCAAACTAAAATTTAATATAATCAAAGAACAATATATTTTTTTTAAATTTCAAATAATTGGTTGATATTATCACTTTAAATGCAGATAAGGCTGAATCTTTCTTATATTACAAGCCTTCAGTATAGTTTACTAATATCCCTGACCCTTTCTAAATGTTGAGTTAATTATTCCTGGGAATATCAGGTAATAACTGTACATGAATGAGAACATTCAGTTTTTCATAATTTCATCCCTTTGGTGTGCAGCAATGTACTCTGTAAAATATTGTGTATGTATTACAACTTGCCAGAGCAAATCCCTAACTAAAGGATCAGCATACTGAAAGCTGGAATTTCAATTCACGTACTGACATCTTACATCTTTCAGGAACTTGACTAGTAAAAACCATGCAGAATTTACAGCTGAAGTCAAGTGAATAACACAATTTCCACTACAATTGTGAGTGCTGCTCAGGGAGAGCAGACCTTCATTGGAGGATCCACCAAGCAAATACTCATTTTGATCAGAGTAATTCTGAACAAGCAAAAAGTGATCCAAAAAAGTCACTTGTCCAGAAGCTCCAGATAGTTACATAGTAGGTGAGGTCGAAAAAAGACACAAGTCCATCAAGTCCAACCTATGTGTGTGACAGGAGATTCTGCTAGAAGAGGATTAGGAGGCAGTGGGGTAACAATAGCCGTAGCAGTCCATGTGGCTACTATGAGGCCTGAGATAGGAGGGGGGGCCCATTAGGAAGGCTGTTAAGAAAACCTAAATTGTGAAGTCGTACTTGAATCTTGCTGTGCTTTGTGTATTTCTAATAAATGTACTTCCAGATAAGGGTAGTGATGTCAAATTGATTCATTCAATCCCTCAAAGCTCCCAAGTGTCCCTTATTTGGAGGGACTGATCATCTTTTGTAATAGAAGAAAAAGAAAGGGGTAAAGCACACTCAGTATAGTGGGAAAAACAAGGTTGCTAGGATGTATACTGTATATGCCATTGGTGGGCAGAGTGGGGGCCATGGCCTGGGTGGGGGGTCCTGAGACTGCCATTCACTATCATACAGCAGGTCTTGACTTAATGTGCAGCTCCGGGGACACCTTGTCACGCTCCACCATCGCCTAGAGCAGGCATCACTAAATGGCAGACCGCGGACCGCATCCAGACCGAGCCGATATTCCATCCGGACCCGCGGTCACGTCATTTGGTAGCCGCCGGCAGAACATCGCAGAGATGCGGTGTGTGTAAAAAATCACGGCGTGTGATGTCACAAAGGCACAATGGCCCGCGCCCGAGGACGTCCCACGCATGCACAAAGGCACAGTAACACTGCGCATGTGCTGGACATCAGTAGACTGGCAAATAGACTCCAGGTGAAGGGGAAGAGGGATACATGGCATTAAGGATGGGGCGTGCACTGGAAGTCCCCCTCTCGATGCCAAGAAAGGGTACAAAGGGACGTGACACCGATGCCAGCCAAGACAGTACTGTGGGGGAGGGATGTGAAGGGGACAGAGGACAGTACCGTGGGGGAGGGATGTGAAGGGGGCAGAGGACAGTACCGTGGGGGAGGGATGTGAAGGGGGCAGAGGACAGTACCGTGGGGGAGGGATGTGAAGGGGGCAGAGGACAGTACTGTGGGGGAGGGATGTGAAGGGGGCAGAGGACAGTACCGTGGGGGAGGGATGTTAAGGGGGCAGAGGACAGTACTGTGGGGGAGGGATGTGAAGGGGACAGAGGACAGTACTGTGGGGGAGGGATGTGAAGGGGACAGAGGACAGTACTGTGGGGGGAGGGATGTGAAAGGGGCGGAGGACAGTACTGTGGGGGAGGGATGTGAAATCTGCATAGGACAGTACTGTGGGGGAGGGATGTGAAGGGGACAGAGGATAGTACTGTGGGGGAGGGATGTGAAGGGGACAGAGGACAGTACTGTGGGGGAGGGATGTGAAGGGGACAGAGGACAGTACTGTGGGGGAGGGATGTGAAGGGGACAGAGGACAGTACTGTGGGGGAGGGATGTGAAAGGGGCGGAGGACAGTACTGTGGGGGAGGGATGTGAAATCTGCATTGGACAGTACTGTGGGGGAGGGATGTGAAGGGGGCAGGGGATAGTACTGTGGGGGAGGGATGTGAAGGGAACAGAGGATAGTACTGTGGGGGAGGGATGTGAAGGGGGCAGAGGACAGTACTGTGGGGGAGGGATGTGAAATCTGCAGAGGACAGTACCGTGGGGGAGGGATGTGAAGGGCACAGAGGATAGAACTGTGGGGGAGGGATGTGAAGGGAACATAGGATAGTACTGTGGAGGAGGGATGGATGTGAAGGGGGCAGAGGACAGTACTGTGGGGGAGGATGTGAAGGGGGCAGAGGACAGTACTGTGGGGGAGGCATGTGAAATCTGCATAGGACAGTACTGTGGGGGAGGGATGTGAAGGGGACAGAGGACAGTACTGTGGGGGAGGGATGTGAAGGGGGCAGGGGACAGTACTGTGGGGGAGGGATGTGAAGGGAACAGAGGACAGTACTGTGGGGGAGGGATGTGAAGGGGGCAGGGGATAGTACTGTGGGGGAGGGATGTGAAGGGGGCAGAGGATAGTACTGTGGGGGAGGGATGTGAAGGGGCAGAGGACAGTACTGTGGGGGAGGGATGTGAAGGGGGCAGAGGACAGTACTGTGGGGGAGGGATGTGAAGGGAACATAGGATAGTACTGTGGGGGAGGGATGTGAAATCTGCAGAGGACAGTACTGTGGGGGAGGGATGTGAAGGGGGCAGAGGACAGTACTGTGGGGGAGGATGTGAAGGGGGCAGAGGACAGTACTGTGGGGGAGGGATGTGAAGGGGGGCAGAGGACAGTACTGTGGGGGAGGGATGTGAAGGGACAGAGGACAGTACTGTGGGGGAGGGATGTGAAGGGGGCAGAGGACAGTACTGTGGGGGGGGATGTGGGGGACAGAGGACAGTACTGTGGGGGAGGGATGTGAAGGGGCAGAGGACAGTACTGTGGGGATGGGATGTGAAGGGGGCAGAGGACAGTACTGTGGGGGAGGGATGTGAAGGGGACAGAGGACAGTACTGTGGGGGAGGGATGTGAAATCTGCAGAGGACAGTACTGTGGGGGAGGGATGTGAAGGGGACAGAGGACAGTACTGTGGGGGAGGGATGTGAAGGGGGCAGAGGACAGTACTGTGGGGGAGGGATGTGAAGGGGGCAGAGGACAGTACCGTGGGGGAGGGATGTGAAGGGGGCAGAGGACAGTACTGTGGGGGAGGGATGTGAAGGGGGCAGAGGACAGTACTGTGGGGGAGGGATGTGAAGGGGCAGAGGACAGTACTGTGGGGGAGGGATGTGAAGGGGGCAGAGGACAGTACTGTGGGGGAGGGATGTGAAGGGGACAGAGGACAGTACTGTGGGGGAGGGATGTGAAGGGGACAGAGGACAGTACTGTGGGGGAGGGATGTGAAGGGGGCGGAGGACAGTACTGTGGGGGAGGGATGTGAAGGGGCAGGAGGACAGTACTGTGGGGGAGGGATGTGAAGGGGACAGAGGACAGTACTGTGGGGGAGGGATGTGAAGGGGACAGAGGACAGTACTGTGGGGGGAGGGATGTGACAGGGGTACAGAGGATAGTACTGTGGGGGAGGGATGTGAAGGGGACAGAGGACAGTACTGTGGGGGAGGGATGTGAAGGGGACAGAGGACAGTACTGTGGGGGAGGGATGTGAAGGGGACAGAGGACAGTACTGTGGGGGAGGGATGTGAAAGGGGCGGAGGACAGTACTGTGGGGGAGGGATGTGAAATCTGCATTGGACAGTACTGTGGGGGAGGGATGTGAAGGGGGCAGGGGATAGTACTGTGGGGGAGGGATGTGAAGGGAACAGAGGATAGTACTGTGGGGGAGGGATGTGAAGGGGGCAGAGGACAGTACTGTGGGGGAGGGATGTGAAATCTGCAGAGGACAGTACCGTGGGGGAGGGATGTGAAGGGCACAGAGGATAGTACTGTGGGGGAGGGATGTGAAGGGAACATAGGATAGTACTGTGGAGGAGGGATGGATGTGAAGGGGGCAGAGGACAGTACTGTGGGGGAGGATGTGAAGGGGGCAGAGGACAGTACTGTGGGGGAGGCATGTGAAATCTGCATAGGACAGTACTGTGGGGGAGGGATGTGAAGGGGACAGAGGACAGTACTGTGGGGGAGGGATGTGAAGGGGGCAGGGGATAGTACTGTGGGGGAGGGATGTGAAGGGAACAGAGGATAGTACTGTGGGGGAGGGATGTGAAGGGGGCAGAGGACAGTACTGTGGGGGAGGGATGTGAAGGGGGCAGAGGACAGTACTGTGGGGGAGGGATGTGAAATCTGCAGAGGACAGTACTGTGGGGGAGGGATGTGAAGGGCACAGAGGATAGTACTGTGGGGGAGGGATGTGAAGGGAACATAGGATAGTACTGTGGAGGAGGGATGGATGTGAAGGGGGCAGAGGACAGTACTGTGGGGGAGGATGTGAAGGGGGCAGAGGACAGTACTGTGGGGGAGGGATGTGAAGGGACAGAGGACAGTACTGTGGGGGAGGGATGTGAAGGGACAGAGGACAGTACTGTGGGGGAGGATGTGAAGGGGGCAGAGGACAGTACTGTGGGGGAGGATGTGCAGTGGCAGAGAACAGTACCGTGGGGGAGGGATGTGAAGGGGGCAGAGGACAGTACTGTGGGGGAGGGATGTGAAGGGGACAGAGGAAAGTACTGTGGGGGAGGGATGTGAAATCTGCAGAGGACAGTACTGTGGGGGAGGGATGTGAAGGGGACAGAGGATAGTACTGTGGGGGAGGGATGTGAAGGGGGCAGAGGACAGTACTGTGGGGGAGGGATGTGAAGGGACAGAGGACAGTACTGTGGGGGAGGGTGTGAAGTGGTAGAGAACAGTACCGTGGGGGAGGGATGTGAAGGGGCAGAGGACAGTACTGTGGGGGAAGGATGTGAAGGGGGCAGAGGACAGTACTGTGGGGGAGGATGTGAAGTGGCAGAGAACAGTACCATGGGGGAGGGATGTGAAGGGGGCAGAGGACAGTACCGTGGGGAAGGGATGTGAAGGGGCAGAGGACAGTACTGTGGGGAAGGGATGTGAAGTGGCAGAGAACAGTACCGTGGGGGAGGGATGTGAAGGGGCAGAGGACAGTACTGTGGGGGAGGGATGTGAAGGGGGCAGAGGACAGTACGGTGGGGGAGGATGTGAAGTGGCAGAGAACAGTACCATGGGGGAGGGATGTGAAGGGGGCAGAGGACAGTACTGTGGGGAAGGGATGTGAAGGGGCAGAGGACAGTACTGTGGGGAAGGGATGTGAAGGGGGCAGAGGACAGTACTGTGGGGGGATGTGAAGGGGCAGAGGACAGTACTGTGGGGAAGGGATGTGAAGGGGCAGAGGACAGTACTGTGGGGAAGGGATGTGAAGGGGCAGAGAACAGTACCATGGGGGAGGGATGTGAAGGGGGCAGAGGACAGTACTGTGGGGAAGGGATGTGAAGGGGCAGAGGACAGTACTCTGGGGCGGGGTGATGATTTAGGGAGGGGGGTTAAGGACTGCTGTGAATAAAAGGTGTGTGTGTGATATAAAGGGGGTTCAGTACACTATTGTAAAGGGGGGGCTAAGAACACTTTTGTGAAGTAGAAACTGATGTGAAGTGGGGGATTGTGATGTGTGGGTGGAACTGATGAAACTGAATTAAAGGATTGTGATATAGAAAAAGAGGGCTAAAAACATTTTTTTCTGGCCTCTGGTAGAAGAAAATTTTACTGGTCGGACCTCCGTAATTTTAATTCAATACCCCTGGCCTAGAGCATAGACGAGCTCCCTTCCCGGCCAGCATTCACAGCGGTGGCCACAGAACTTTATTCCTATACAGCCTGAGCAGATCACACACATATCCTTGGTTCACAGTCACACTGAGCCATTAAATGATAAATGCTGAGACTGTCTCCACATCAATGACTGTGCTCACAATAATGTAACTCTCAATTGTGCGTCTCAAAATAGGAATTGAAAAAGCATCAATAAGAGTCCCAATGGGCAAGCCAACAATCACAACATAAGTCCAAAGGAAAATACATTAAAAGCTTTATTTAAAGTCTTGTAAAAAGTGAAGCAATTACTCACAAAAACATCCCTTCTTGACTCTTACATGTGCCAGTGTTGCCACGTAGGATTGGATTCCAAATGTCCCAACCTGTGGCCACTCAGGCATTGGTAAAGGACAGGCGCTGCAGCTGGATAGGAATGGTGTAGGATGAAAAAGGCTGCAGTGTGTATCCGTCAACTGTACAGATGACAAAACTGGAAGTGACATATCACCACTCCCGTACACACGGTCGCAAATTTCGACAGAAAATTCCAACAGACTTTTTCCGGTCGGAATCTCAGACTGAAAAAAATTTGAGATCCTGCTCTCAAATTTTCCGACAACAAAATCTGATCTGACTTTTTTCGATCATGTGTCGAGAATTCCAACGGACAAAGTGCCACGCATGCTCAGATCAAATTACGAGACCAAAGCTATTGGCTACTAGCCTCTACGTAGTTCCGTTGTACGCAACGAACGTCACCACGTTCAGAATGATCGAATTTTCCAAAAACTTTGTCCGACCGTGTGTATGCAACACCAGTGTCGGACAAAATCCGTCGGATTATGTGGTCGGAATTTCCGACCGTGTGTACGGGGGCTAAGGATCTCACAATGGGTGGTGTCTGGAGTGCAGAATATTTATTGGGTCTCCATAGCAATGTTTTGAGGCCTCTTTGTCAAGCCTATCTTTTGGAACCCGGTCCCTCTATCCCGTTCTCCTCTACAGTTGCCATTTTTTTTTAATCTAAAGTATAAACCTTTATAAAAATACACTATTTAACTACCTAAAGTATTATACTACTCAAAATCCTACATCCAACTTCAAACTTATTTAAAAAGAAAAAAAATATCTATATATCTATCAGTACTATTATTGTTGCTATAACTATAACTTATCTAAAGCAATTCTCTCTAGTAGTCTGACAAAGCTGATAGCTTTCCTGCTTCTTGACCTTAATTTGGGAATATTGTTTGTTAAGATCAATGGCAGTATTGTCAAAGTTGACTTTGCCAACTGCTACAGAGAAGCCACTGTGGTCCCCATCAAAAATTAGCTATAGAGAACCATGAGCTGTAGTTACGCCCTTAATTGTGGGGTGAGAATTTCCAGACCTATTGAAGTGATTTGCTTCATAAGAAAGTAGTATACTGGCAAATGTACATCGAATCATGTACATTTCCCGCAGGTTTTCCTTATTGGGATGGACTAATCATCTTTGGGAACCCTCTGTCCCTCTTTCCTCCACAGTTACCTTTTATATCTAATGTGTAGACCTTTATAAAATGCACTATATAACTGCCTAAAGTTTTATATGACACAAAACCCAACATCCAAACTCAAATGTATTTACAGTGGTGTGAAAAAGTGTTTGCCCCCTTCCTCATTTCCTGTCCCTTTGCATGTTTGTCACACTTAAGTGTTTCGGAACATCAAACCAATTTAAACAATAGTCAAGGACAACACAAGTAAACACAAAATGCAATTTGTAAATGAAGGTGTTTATTATTAAAGGTGAAAAAAAATCCAAACCATCATGGCCCTGTGTGAAAAAGTGATTGCCCCCCTTGTTAAAACATATTATAACTGTGGTTGTCCACACCTGAGTTCAATTTCTCTAGCCACACCCAGGCCTGATTATTGCCACACCTGTTCACAATCAAGGCATCACTTAAATAGGAGCTGCTTGACACAGTAAGGTCCACCAGAAGATCCTCAAAAGCTACACATCATGCCGAGACCCAAAGAAATTCAGGAACAATTGAGAAAGAAAGTAATTGAGATCTATCAGTCTGGAAAGGGTTATAAAGCCATTTCCAAAGCTTTGGGAATCCAGTGAACCACAGTGAGAGCCATTATCCACAAATGGCGAAGACATGGAACAGTGGTGAACCTTCTCAGGAGTGGCCGGCCGCCCAAAATTACCCCAAGAGCGCAGCGACGACTCATCCAAGAGGTCACAAAAGACCCCACAACAACGTCCAAGGAAATGCAGGCCTCACTTGCCTCAGTTAAGGTCAGCGTTCATGCCTCCACCATCAGGAAAAGACTGGGCAAAAATGGCCTGCATGGCAGAGTTCCAAGGAGAAAACCACTGCTGAGCAAAAAGAACATCAAAGCTCGTCTCAATTTCTCCACAACACATCTTGATGATCCCCAAGACTTTTGGGACAACATTCTGTGGACCGATGAGACAAAAGTGGAACTCTTTGGAAGGTGTGTGTCCAAGTATATCTGGCGTAGAAGGAACACTGCATTTCAGAAAAAGAACATTATACCAACAGTAAAATATGGTGGTGGTAGTGTGATGGTCTGGGGCTGTTTTGCTGCTTCAGGACCTGGAAGACTTGCCGTAATAAAAGGAACTATGAATTCTGCTGTCTACCAAGAGATCCTGAAGGAGAATGTCCGACCATCTGTTCGTGTACTCAAGCTGAAACGAACTTGGGTTCTGCAGCAGGACAATGATCCTAAACACACCAGCAAGTCCACCACCGAATGGCTGAAGAAAAACAAAATGAAGACTTTGGAGTGGCCTAGCCAAAGTCCTGACCTGAATCCTATTGAGATGTTGTGGTATGACCTTAAAAAGGCCGTTCATGCTCGAAAACCCTCTAATGTAACTGAATTAGGACAATTCTGCAAAGATGATTGGGCCAAAATTCCTCCAGGACGCTGTAAAAGCCTCATTGCACGTTATCGCAAACGCTTGGTTGCAGTTGTTGCTGCTAAGGGTGGCCCAACCAGTTATTAAGTTTAGGGGGCAATCACTTTTTCACACAGGGCCATGATGGTTTGGATTTTTTTTCACCTTTAATAATAAACACCTTCATTTACAAATTGCATTTTGTGTTTACTTGTGTTGTCCTTGACTATTGTTTAATTGGTTTAACACTTAAGTGTGACAAACATGCAAAGGAACAGGAAATGAGGAAGGGGGCAAACACTTTTTCACACCACTGTATCTGTTTCGAAAAGCCAGTATAAGGAAAAAGCAGTAAAAAAAAGGGCATGCAGGTTTAACCAATCATGTTTTGCATATTCATTCTTTATGATCTGTGTACCTTGGGACATGATACAGGTGTGTCCTTTGTCTCTGTATTTTGCATGCAAAGGGGTCACTCGTTCCCATCTCGAAAAGATGGAGAGGTATTTCTTTCTGAATCACCCACTTGCAGAAAAGTCCAACTTTATTTATGTTGCTCTCAAACGCTATAGAATTCCCTAAGCTACCATGTTGTATTATATCTAATTTGTTAAGCAAATGAAGCTTTAATGATATGCAAGATAAATTACAAACCAAGGACTATTTATCATTGTTATCAGCAGTTTGGGTCATGAAGTTAATTTTAGGCCAGTCATATTGGTCTTTGCTGGTGCAGAGCCAGTTTTCTTATTAAAGAGGACGTGAACTGGGAAAGCTGTACCCAAAAAAAGCAAGCAGAAAGCGAAGGACAAGTTGCCAGTATTGCCTGTGGTCTTCCTGCAGCTGTTCTTTTCCACATTACTGAATTGAAAAGTCTTGTTCTGCACTGTATCTCTGTATGAGGATGGCCATCTTGTGAAGAGAAGCAGGGCTTTGCTTCCTCGTGTTAAAGTCTGACTTCTGATGACTGGTAGTCAAAAGCAGGAGGAGAGGTGGAATAGAGAACAACTCTGAATGAATGAAGCAGGTAGATACTTGCACTGCTGGTCCTTACGTACAACTTTTTTCTCCAACGCGGAGAAGAGTGAGCAGCATAATAGTAACATCACTAAATTTAACTCCAAATCTGGTAAGACTATCAGTCATGAGCAGTGGTGCCCTAGATAAGTGGTCACCTAACTGTGGCCAGGGGGCATAATATGGTCCTTTGCTTTCCTTAATCTGGCCTTTGGGGCACTATTCTACCAAATGAAACCAATGATGGAGCACCATTCCCCATACTGACACAGTTCTTCTCATTGATATCAACAATGGGGCACTATTGCTCCCATTAAAACCAATAATGGGGCAATGATGCTGGGGCATTTTCTACTCCCACTGGCCACAGTCTGCCCCCCTAAACCCTGAAGGACAGTAAACTGGCCCTTTGCTTACAAAGTTTGGAGACCCCTGCCATAGATGAACTTACCCAGCTGATGTAAAACTATCAGGATCAAGGCACAAGATTGCCTAGGCGCACCCTTTTCTAATGCCGCGTACACACGGTCAGACTTTCCGGCAGAAAAAGTCAGACGGAATCTTTTCATCGGATATTCCGATCGTGTGTGGGCCTCATCTGAATTTTTTTTCTGAAAATTCTGACGGACCTAGAAATAGAACATGTTTTAAATATTTCTGACGGAATCAACTCCTATCGGGAAAACCGCTCGTCTGTATGCTGTTCTGACGGACCAAAAATGACGCATGCTCTGAAGCAAGTACGAGACGGCAGCTATTGGCTACTGGCTATTGAACTTCCTTTTTCTAGTCCCATCGTACGTGTTGTACGTCACCGCATTCTAGACCGTTGGACTTTGGTGTGATCGTGTGTAGGCAAGACCGTTTCAGTGTAATTCCATAGGAACTCCGTCGGGACTCCGTTGGAAAAACCGTCAAAGGGTGCTCCTTCAGAGCATAATTAACATTTTTAGATGTTCCATTTAAGATAGCAAATCTTCACTTTTTGATTTTGGGTCCATTTTAAATATGGCACCTAAAGCCTAAAAAAGTTTTAGCATCTTTGAGGATCGAAAACATGTTACGTTTTTCAGCCTCTCCTGCAGCCTCTTGGAAACATAAAGGCCCCATGCACACTTAAAAATGGACCGCTGAGGTCCACAAAGTGGACATTCTTAAACAGATTTTTGAATAAATTCTATGGTCTTCTATATACATTTGTACACTAAAAGCGTTTACAAGCACAATGTTTACCAAATCCTGAATAAAATATTTTCATGGTCCTTTTAGTGCTGGTTTTCTGGAGTAGGACAAAGCTCAATGCTTGCATGTGAACAGTTGTAAACATGACTAAATGCATCTAAAAATGCTTTTGGGTCCGTTCACACCAGCATGCTATGAAAAATTGCACAGAAAACACAATTAGCATGTGTTTTAAAATGAGTTGCATTTTGTATGCCCTGCAATGCTCCTCTGCATACCAGATACAGAAGTACAGACTACGGGTCCTCACAGAAGACAAACTTCAAAGCACCTCTTTTTTAATGAGTCGCACTTCCTTGTCGGAGCATGAGGACACTAACCACATTTGGTCACAAAAAAGGAAGACTCCCACTGGAATAGAAAGTAGATAATGGTGGTCCCATCCCTAAGTGTAGACCAAAAAAGACCCCCTGGATTGGGACTTTAATCAGACCACCACCAACACAAATATAAAAAGAAATATTTTTATTATAAATGCTAAAAATGGACGACTAGCGTCAAAAGCACAGTACGCAATGCAATGTACAAAATACAAAATAATAAAACAAACAGAACATAACAAACATAAGAAAATGGGTAGCACTTATGCTGCGTACACACGGTCGGAATTCTCGTCAGAAAAAGCTCTGATTGTTTTCCCGTCGGAATTCCGACGGAATTTCGCTCAAACTGTCTTGCCTACACACGGTCACACCAAATTCCGACGGTCAGTAACACAGCGGCATAAAACACGTTCAACAGCACTATAAAAAGGGAAGTTTAATGCTTCCGAGCATGCGTCAAATTGTTTCCGAGCATGCGTCGGAATTTTGCGTGTCAGAATTGCATACACACCATCGGAAAATCCGATAGAAAGGTTTTCCGTCGGAAAAATTGAGAACAGGATCTCAATCCAAAGTCTGTCGGAAATTCAGACAGAAAAAGACCGATGGGCATACACACGTTGAAAAGCTCCCATCGGACTGTTTCCATCGGAAATTCCGACCGTGTGTTCGCGGCATTAGGCTCTCGTGGAGGTTATGAGTACTCCAAAACCCGACGCGTTTCCAGTTCCTTTGGTGAACTTTGCAGCACTTTTCCACCCGGACGGCGCACATTTCATTTGGACTATCTTTTGGGGTCATTGTACCTCAATCTTCCCCCCTTGGGCATTGATCATACCGGGAAAATTCCTGGGGAGCCACATTGGGGGCTCACGGTCTGTTTTGGTCAACCATTTTTGGTCCAGCGTGGAGTATGTTTATAGACAAAAAGCCTCCCGTGCTTAATTGTGTTACTCAGATGTTATAAGCATAGCTTTGAGGAAGGGGGTGTGCCCCAAAAAAGCGTCAGCTCGCCAGTTCAATAGGGTTGCATGTTGACATTCAATTCCCTTATGGGTTTAATGATATTTTATCTTCTACTTTTGTGAGTATTCATTTGTCATAAATTTTGTTTTATTAACAATAAATAGCTGGTAATACACTAGGTGTTTGCGCCCTCCTGTTCTTTTTGTAACTGCAACGGGATTTCACCGTCTGCATTAACTACACATCTGCGGAGGAGTTGTCATGAAGATCCTGCCAGAAACCTGAACCCTGGCCGTCCTGGCCCACAGGCGCCACTGCGTATGCGCATGCGCGCCGGTGCACGTGCACATGTGCGGCCGCGCACGGGCGTGCGCACAGGGAGACAGGTGCGCCCTCTTGTTGGCGCCAGGTAGCCTATTTAAGCCTGGCCTGAGTAGACGGTCCCCGCTGTCTGCTCTACAGCGTTGTGGTGACTGTAACCTGATCCTGATACCTCTGTCCTGTTTGACCCGGCCTGCCTGTGACTATTCAGCTATCTGCCCGCACCCGACCTTGGCTTGTTTTTGACCACTCTTCTGCTTCATCCCCTTGCACTTTGCTGCCAGCCTGATTCCTGACCTGGCCTGTCCTGATGAACCTGATCACCTGTATTGATCCAGTCTGTTCTGAAGTCCTGTTTCCTGTGCTGAACCTGATCACCTGTATTGATCCAGTCTGTTCTGAAGTCCTGTTTCCTGTGCTGAACCAGATGACCTGTATTGACCCAGTCTGTTCTGAAGTCCTGTTCCCTGTATGCTTGCTGAACCAGCTTACCTGTCCAGATCCAGCCTGCTCTGCTATCCAGTCTGCTAAGCTGTCCATCCAGACCCAGCCTGCTCTGCTATCATGTCTGCTTGCTGAACCAGCTTACCTGTCCAGATCCGGCCTGCTCTGCTATCCAGTCTGCTGAGCTGTCCATCCAGATCCAGCCTGCTCTGCTATCCAGTCTGCTGTGCTGATCCTGCCTGTCCATCCAGACCCAGCCTGCTCTGCTATCCTGTCTGCTTTGCTGAACCAGCTTACCTGTCCAGATCCGGCCTGCTCTGCTATCCAGTCCACTGAGCTGTCCATCCAGATCCAGCCTGCTCTGCTATCCAGTCTGCTGTGCTGATCCTGCCTGTCCATCCAGACCCAGCCTGCTCTGCTATCCTGTCTGCTTTGCTGAACCAGCTTACCTGTCCAGATCCGGCCTGCTCTGCTATCCAGTCTGCTGAGCTGTCCATCCAGATCCAACCTGCTCTGCTATCCTGCCTGCTTTGCTGTACCAGCCTACCTGTCCAGACCCAGCCTACTCTGCTATCCAGTCTACTCTGCTATCCAGATCACCCACCTTGTCCGCTGAGTTGACCTTGTGTCACTCCACCGGTCTGTTGATCCTGCCAGGCACCCGTGCTCCTCCTCACTCCTGGGTCTCCTGTCATCCTACCAGGGAACCAGGAGTGGGAGACGCAAGGGAGGTCTCTCTCTGCAACTTGGGCTTGCACCACCAGGTACGTGACAGGAGTCCGTTGTTTCATCATTCCTGGAACTCTGGGAGTTACATCCATGGCATCCCAACCTGGACCAGATCCTGATCATGTATCACAGTGGTCAAGTGATTAGGTGGTCCTTCCTGCACCCCCAGCTTCCTGGGTGTAGAGACCAAGATAAAGGGATGACTGGGCTGGGCGGGCATGGGGTTAATAGTGGGGTCAAGAGGAGAACTCATAAGTCTACAGATAAACTTAAAAACACCACCAACTCCAAATTGGAGTTCTTCTTTAATCGTAGGCCTCCGTGTCAAGTGAGGTTGAAGAGGAGAACAAATCAGACAGCACTCAAACTATTTTCAGAAGCTGATCTAATTTACTAATTCATGCACCGAGTTTGTGTAATTAAGTTTCAGGATCCTGATTGTGCACCTGCATCAGGATTACTCATCTCATGACATGAAGATTGTTGTTATAAAACCGTTAATGTTTTAATTCATTTTTAAGTTGTCTGTGCCGGGAAAATAAATGGGCCTTGTATGTCAGAGCTAATCTGGAGCTGTTTCTGACATGTGGGGCTTTATTCCATTTTTTTTTATGACACTATTTGGGCTTACCATCTGGGCAGGGGGTCCGGCATATGCAGGGCCATATTTAGATGTCGTGCTGCCTCAGCCAATGATGACACCCTTCGCCCCTAGTAACGTCTGATTATTTTAGTAAAAAACTAATGTCACCAACCCTTCCCTCCACCTCATCCAATCAGAGAAAGTTATGCATTCCTTAACCACTTCAATACCGGGCCTATTTTGGCCTATTCTGCTTCATGTAAACATCATAATTTTTTTGCTAGAAAAATTACTCAGAACCCCCAAACATTATATACGTTTTTTTTTTTAGCAGACACCCTACGGAATAAAATGGCGGTCATTGCAACTTTTCATCTCACACGGTATTTGCGCAATAATTTTTCAAACGCCTTTTTTTTGGAAAAAAAACGGTTTCATGAATTAAAAAATAACAAAACAGTAAAGTTAGCCCATTTTTTTTATATAATATGAAAGATGATGTTACACCGAGTAAATAGATACCTAACATGTCACGCTTTAAAATTGCGCACAATTTTTTTTACAGGTTACCAGTTTAGAGTTACAGAGGAGGTCTAGTGCTATAATTGTTGCACGTGCTCTAACGCACACAACCATACCTCACATGTGTGGTTTGAGCGGCGTTTACATATGTGGGCGGGACTTACGTGTGCGTTCGCTTCTGAGCATGAGCTACCGGGGACAGGGGCGTTTTCAATTTTTTTTTATTTATTTATTTTATTTGACTTCATTTTTTTTATTTTTACACTTTTAAAAAAAAAAATTAAAATTTGGATCACTTTTATTCCTATTACAAGGAATGTAAACATCCTTTGTAATAGGAATGTATTTGACAGGTCCTCTTTATGGAGAGATGTGAGGTCAATAAGACCCCCACATCTCTCCTCCAGGCTGGAAAGCATGAGATCGGTAAAAAAAATTCACCGATCTCATGCTGATAGCCGCGATCGCAGCTTTGTTTACTTCTGGGTACCAGGCGTGACGTCATAACGTCATGCCCGGGCCTCCGATGGTCATAGAGATGACTGGTGACCATCTGGTCACCGGAAATCTCTATGCTCGTCATCCGGCGGCGAGCGATTCTTTCTCCGGGCCCCCGATGGCACGGGAGAGCCCGGAGAAGCACCGGATGGCGGCGGGAGGGGGGGACGTCCCCTCCCGTTGCCTATAAGAACGATCAAGCGGCGGAACAGCCGCTATGATCATTCTTATCGTGCACAGAATCGCCGGACGGAAAGATTGATATCTGAATGGTGCCTATAGCTGCACGCATCATTCAGATATCCCCACTCAAAGTCAAGGACGTCATATGACGTCCTTGGTATTGAAGTGATTAAGAAAATGCAAATCGATTTCTGAATGTCGCCCGTGCCAAAGGGCCAACCTCCTGTGTTCATAATGCAGTAGTGTAGCCATTTAGCGTGGGACCCAAAAGCTAGTGGAGATCACTGTAGCAGCGCTGGCTACTACTATGATTACCGGTTTTTCATGAGGCCTGGCCGGGTAGGATACAGTGGTGTGAAAAAGTGTTTGCCCCCTTCCTCATTTCCTGTTCCTTTGCATGTTTGTCACACTTAAGTGTTTCGGAACATCAAACCAATTTAAACAATAGTCAAGGACAACACAAGTAAACACAAAATGCAATTTGTAAATGAAGGTGTTTATTATTAAAGGTGAAAAAAAATCCAAACCATCATGGCCCTGTGTGAAAAAGTGATTGCCCCCTAAACCTAATAACTGGTTGGGCCACCCTTAGCAGCAACAACTGCAACCAAGCGTTTGCGATAACGTGCAATGAGGCTTTTACAGCGTCCTGGAGGAATTTTGGCCCACTCATCTTTGCAGAATTGTCCTAATTCAGTTACATTAGAGGGTTTTCGAGCCTGAACGGCCTTTTTAAGGTCATACCACAACATCTCAATAGGATTCAGGTCAGGACTTTGGCTAGGCCACTCCAAAGTCTTCATTTTGTTTTTCTTCAGCCATTCGGTGGTGGACTTGCTGGTGTGTTTAGGATCATTGTCCTGCTGCAGAACCCAAGTTCGTTTCAGCTTGAGTACACGAACAGATGGTCGGACATTCTCCTTCAGGACCTCTTGGTAGACAGCAGAATTCATAGTTCCTTTTATCACGGCAAGTCTTCCAGGTCCTGAAGCAGCAAAACAGCCCCAGACCATCACACTACCACCACCATATTTTACTGTTGGTATAATGTTCTTTTTCTGAAATGCAGTGTTCCTTCTACGCCAGATATACTTGGACACACACCTTCCAAAGAGTTCCACTTTTGTCTCATCGGTCCACAGAATGTTGTCCCAAAAGTCTTGGGGATCATCAAGATGTGTTGTGGAGAAATTGAGACGAGCTTTGATGTTCTTTTTGCTCAGCAGTGGTTTTCTCCTTGGAACTCTGCCATGCAGGCCATTTTTGCCCAGTCTTTTCCTGATGGTGGAGGCATGAACGCTGACCTTAACTGAGGCAAGTGAGGCCTGCAGTTCCTTGGACGTTGTTGTGGGGTCTTTTGTGACCTCTTGGATGAGTCGTCGCTGCGCTCTTGGGGTAATTTTGGGCGGCCGGCCACTCCCGGGAAGGTTCACCACTGTTCCATGTCTTCGCCATTTGTGGATAATGGCTCTCACTGTGGTTCGCTGGATTCCCAAAGCTTTGGAAATGGCTTTATAACCCTTTCCAGACTGATAGATCTCAATTACTTTCTTTCTCAATTGTTCCTGAATTTCTTTGGGTCTCGGCATGATGTGTAGCTTTTAAGGATCTTCTGGTGGACCTTACTGTGTCAAGCAGCTCCTATTTAAGTGATGCCTTGATTGTGAACAGGTGTGGCAATAATCAGGCCTGGGTGTGGCTAGAGAAATTGAACTCAGGTGTGGACAACCACAGTTATAGTATGTTTTAACAAGGGGGTCAATCACTTTTTCACACAGGGCCATGATGGTTTGGATTTTTTTTCACCTTTAATAATAAACACCTTCATTTACAAATTGCATTTTGTGTTTACTTGTGTTGTCCTTGACTATTGTTTAAATTGGTTTGATGTTCCGAAACACTTAAGTGTGACAAACATGCAAAGGAACAGGAAATGAGGAAGGGGGCAAACACTTTTTCACACCACTGTACATGCACACTTACATTGGTTCCAGCTGCACCAATATAACTATAAAGCGCCCTGAGGCGATTTCGTTTGCATATGTATCGCTATACAAGTTACCGTATATACTCGAGTATAAGCCGACCCGAATATAAGCCGAGGCACCTAATTTTACCACAAAAAAATGGGAAAACGTATTGACTTGAGTATAAGCCTAGGGTGAGAAATGCACAGCTGCTGTAATGTCACGTACACACGGTCGGAAATTCCGACGGAAAATGTCCGATCGGACCATGTTGTCGGAAAATCCAACCGCCATCAGACTTTTCCCGTCGGAAATTTCCGACGGAAAAAAATTTGAGATCCTGCTCTCAAATTTTCTGACAAGAAAATCCGATCTGACTTTTTCCGATCGTGTGTAGAGAATTCCGATGGACAATGTGCCACGCATGCTCAGATCACATTACAAGACCAAACCTATTGGCTACTAGTCTCTACGTAGTTCCGTCGTACGCAACAAACTTCACCACGTTCAGAATGATCAGATTTTCCAACAACTTTGTCCGACCGTGTGTACGCAACACCAGTGTCGGACAAAATCCGTCAGAAAAAATCTGACGGATTTTGTGGTCGGATTCTCCGACTGTGTGTACGGGGCATAAGTGTAAAGGAGGGTCAACAATGCCCATTTGCAGCCTCACTGTGCCCATTTGCAGCCATAGGTCCCCCGAACTTTAAACTTGGTAGTTAAGGGTTCCTAGATGCCCCCTATCTGCAGCCAAAAGTTTGGGGTCTCTGGACCCAAAGGGTCCCGAAATGACATTGCTGCAGATGGACACAGTTGACCGACTTTGGGGCTCCATATTTCAGGGCCACTTGGTGCTAGGAACCCAAAATTACTAGTACTAGGAACTAGTACTACAAAAAATCCAAATATGGCACCAAGTGGCCCCGAGATACGGGGCCCCAAAGTCGGTTCGGAAAATGTCAAGCACTTTTCTGCAGCAGAGAATGACATTTTCCAAACCGACTTTGGGGCCCCGTATTTCAGGGCCACTTGGTGCTAGGAACCCCAAATTACTAGTACTAGGAACTAGTACTACAAAAAATCCAAATCCTAGCACCAAGTGGCTCCGAGATATGGGGCCCTAAAGTCGGTTCGGAAAATCCAAATCCACTTGGTGCTAGGAAAAATCCAAATCCACTTGGTGCTAGGAACCCCATATTTGGATATGTTGTAGTGCTAGTTCCACTGGGTTTGCACACCAAGTGGCCCCAAGATACGGGGCCCCAAAGATGGGTCGGAAAATGTCATTCTTTGCTGCAGAAAAGTGCTTGATTCGAGTATAAGCCGAGGGGGGCATTTTCAGCACAAAAAAATGTGCTGAAAAACTCGGCTTATACTCGAGTATATACGGTATTCATTCAGTCATTCATGCCAACATTGTCATACCTCAAATTCAAAAACAAAATTGAAAAAGCGCTGGCAGGTAAAAACACCAAGCTGCTGACAAGGAATTGTCAGATACATTTAATAACAAAGAACAATAAATAGCTTGCCATGCTAAATGTGATACTGTGCAACCACAATCAAATTTAAAAGTCCATTTTGAGTGGAAAAAAAAAGGTATGCCCCACAATGACGTCAGTTATGACAAAACGCGTTGGCTGGAGCTAACTCACGTGATGTTGCCACGCCTCTCAGGATCAGGAATTGTTTGTTTGGAACAATTGCTACACTGCCCAGGTTCATTTTAAATATAAGTGCTTATGCATTGTACAAATGTAAGCCGTTTTACAGTAAACCCCCCTCCATCGCTGGGGTTATGTTCCGGACCCACCCGCGAAAAGTGAAAAACCGCGAAATAGAAAGACCCTATTTAAATACACCCTAGGCATGTTTTGTTCATTTTTAATAGCATTAAAAGGTCTTTAAACACACTTTTATGCAATAGAAACACATTAAAGATAGAGAGAGAGATCAAGAGGATTTTTAAAACACAAACATATTGTCTTAACAGTACAGTATACTGTACAGTACAGTAAAAAATAGAGTACATAACTGCGAAAATGGTGAAATATTACCACAATATCAGAATAACAGGTCCTAATTAAAATACCGCGATATACCGGGACCGCAAAAACTGAACCGCAATATAGCGGGGGTTTACTGTATACATTTTGAAGCGCAATAAAGGTTTTACGCACATCTAAACTATGTGGATTTTCCCATTTTAACTTTATGGTGAACTCTGGGAATTATCTGGTTGCCGTTGATGTTAATACATATTGGAGAGTGGGCAAGCATTGCAGAGCCCCAGCCAAGCAGCGTAGGTCAGATTCCCTCATGATGATTTACAGGCTGATTTGACTATGTAGTGGGGTCTATTTGTTCCGGTAAGAGTCTAATTCTCACTGTTGGCGATGGTCCACATGGTGATGGCAAGATCTGTTTGAACACAATATTGTCCTAATTGACACAGTGGTGATTTTGTTATTCAGCTGGGACTATCACAACATTGTTTTTACACAAACTGGACTTATAATTTGATTGTGGTTGCACAGTATCCTGTTTAGAGCAGCTAGCTTTTTATTATATCTCAAAGTCAGCTTTAAATATACTTTTACTTCTACCACTAATGCCGCGTACACACGACCGGACTTTCCGGCAGACTAGGTCCGACGGTCTTCCCGACAGACTTTCGGCAGAGTTCTGACTGACTTTCCGAACAAACAGACGTGGCCACACACGAACGGACTAAGTCTGTTCGTTTTGAACGTGATGACGTAAACGGGACTAAAAAAGGAAGTTCAATAGCCAGTAGCCAATAGCTTCCCTTGCGTCGTATTTGGTCCGTCGGACCAGCATACAGTTTTCCCGATAGGAATTGAGTCCGTCGGATAGATTTGAAACATGTTCTATTTCTAGGTTTTAACGAAAAACTATCGGATTAGCAGTACTAGCTTCCCATAGTGGGAATATGAGTACTAGCAGTAGTAGTATTCCATAGTGGGAATATGAGTAGTAGCAGTAGTAGTATTCCGAAGTAGAAATATGAATAGTAGCAGTAGTAGTTTCCCATAGTGGGAATATGAGTAGTAGCAGTAGTAGTATTCCATAGTAGGAATAGGAGTAGTAGCAGTAGTAATCCCTAATAAGAATATGAGTAGTAGCAGTAGTTGTATTCCATAGTGGTAATATGAGTAGTAGCAGTAGTAGTATTCCATAGTAGGAATATGAGAAATAGCAGTAGTAGTTTCCCATAGTGGGAATATGAGTAGTAACAGTAGTAGTATTCCCTAGTAGGAATATGAGAAATAGCAGTAGTAGTTTCCCATAGTGGGAATATGAGTATTAGCAGTAGTAGTATTCCATAGTAGGAATATGAGTAGTAGCAGTAGTAATCCCTAATAAGAATATGAGTAGTAGCAGTAGTAGTATTCCAAAGTAGGAATATGAGTAGTAGCAGTAGTAGTATTCCAAAGTAGGAATATGAGTAGTAGCAGTAGTAGTATTCCGAAGTAGGAATATGAGTAGTAGCAGTAGTAGTTTCCCATAGTGGGAATATGAGTAGTAGCAGTAGTAATCCCTAATAAGAATATGAGTAGTAGCAGTAGTTGTATTCCATAGTGGGAATATGAGTAGTGGCAGTAGTAGTATTCCATAGTAGGAATATGAGTAGTAGCAGTAGTTGTATTCCATAGTGGGAATATGAGTAGTGGCAGTAGTAGTATTCCATAGTAGGAATATGAGAAATAGCAGTAGTAGTTTCCCATAGTGGGAATATGAGTAGTAACAGTAGTAGTATTCCATAGTAGGAATATGAGAAATAGCAGTAGTAGTTTCCCATAGTGAGAATATGAGTACTAGCAGTAGTTGTATTCCATAGTGGGAATATGAGTAGTAGCAGTAGTAGTATTCCATAGTAGGAATATGAGAAATAGCAGTAGTAGTTTCCCATAGTGGGAATATGAGTAGTAGCAGTAGTCGTATTCCATAGTAGGAATATGAGTAGTAGCAGTAGTAATCCCTAAAAGGAATATGAGTAGTAGCAGTAGTAGTATTCCAAAGTAGGAATATGAGTAGTAGCAGTAGTAGTATTCCATAGTGGGAATATGAGTAGTAGCAGTAGTAGTATCCCATAGTGGGAATATGAGTAGTAGCAGTAGTAGTATTCCGAAGAAGGAATATGAGTAGTAGTAGCAGTAGTAGTAATCCATAGTAGGAATATGAGTAGTAGTAGTAGTAATAGTAATCCATAGTAGGAATACGAGTAGTAGTAGTAATAGTATTCCATAGTGTAAATATGAGTAGTAGTAATTCATAGTAGGAATATGAGTAGTAGTAGTAACAGCAATAGTGGTAACCCTTAATAGTAACATAAGTAGTAGTAGCAGTGATATTAAAAACAATAGATGTAATCCTTGGTAAAAAAAACATTAGTAGTAGCAGTAGTAATAGCCGTAGTTGCAGTAGTAGCTCCTATTAGGGGTAATAAGAGTACTAGCAGTAGCAGTAATACTGGCAGCTAGAAAAGTAGTAACATTCATTAATGTAGTAGTATTGGCCGTAGTGCTTTGAAGTGTATTTTTTTTACTTTTATGAGCACAGCCAATCATCTCTGCCCACGGCTGTAGAAAAAATAGTTAAACCCGAATCATTAAAACAAAAATACTAAACTTTGAAAATCTGTCATTTTCAGGAGATCTTGTCACTTTTCAAACAAGAACATTTTGTAAGGAAAAGCTGCGGAAAAAAAATAAATAAAATAAAATATGCATTGAAGGAGGTTTTTGTATCTTAGTAACTGTCTCCTGTGTCAAGAAGCTGAGAATTTGTAAGAAGAGACGATCCCTAATCATTATCACACTGTAGTAATGGTTGCTAATGTTGTTTTTCTTTTCTTCCTCTGAATCCAGGATTACACAGACCAACCATCAAAATACATTTCTGCAGGTAAAATAAAGTGCAGGAGGCGGCAAGACTTGGAGTGATCACATTTTTTCACCATGTTATATATTATGTATATATTTATCTGAAGGAATGTCTCTCCCCCAAAGCAATCAGTCTGGATTTCCTCACTTCACCTTAAGAATCAAAGGGAAAGGTCCGAGTGATTGTAGTTTTGAACAAAGGGAATTGTTTTAACCAATGGCAGCCTGAAGCACTGCGCTACAACCATGTCTGTTACACGCAGTTGCAGCGCGGTCCCATTCACATGAAAGGGTCGTGTTTGGCGTTGGCACTTCCGGGAAAACAGGACCGGTTGTATAAATTTCACATCGCTGTACCACTATCGCAGCAATGTGTAGTAACGTGGCCAGTGCCTTATGAAATTCTCAATGTCTAGAGCAGTGATGGCAAACCTTTTTGAGCCCAAGTGCCCAAACTGAAATAAATACATTGGTTTTGTGTTGCAAAGTGCCAACACGGCAATTTGCGAGAGAGGGGGGCTGAGCGAAAGAGAGGGGTTGTGTAAGAGAGAGGGGGGTGTGTGAGAGAGAGAGGGAGAGAGAGAGAGGGGACAGCGAGAGTGAGGGGTGTGAGAGAAATGCTGAGAGGGAGGGGGGCTGAGAGAGAGGGGTGTGAGAGATATGCTGAAAGAGAGAGGGAACAGAGAGAGGGTGAGGGGCTGAGAGAGAGAGGGGTGTGAGAGATATGCTGAGAGAGAGAGGGAGGGGGGCTGAGAGAGAGGGAGGGGGGCTGAGAGAGGGAGAGGGGCTGAGAGAGAGGGAGGGGAAGGGACAGAGAGAGAGGGGTGTGAGAGAAATGCTGAGAGAGAGGGGGGCAACAGAGAGAGGGAGGGGGGCTGAGAGAGAGGGAAGGGGGCTGAGAGAGAGGGAGAAGGGCTGAGAGAGAGGGGACAGAGAGAGAGGGAGGGGGGCTGAGAGAGAGGGAGAGGGGCTGAGAGAGAGGGGTGTGAGAGAAATGCTGAGAGAGAGAGGGGCAACAGAGAGAGGGAGGGGGGACAGAGAGAGAGGGGTGTGAGAGAGGGGGAACAGAGAAAGAGAAGGGGGACAGAGAGAGAGGGGTGCGAGAGAGATGCTGAGAGAGGGGTGAGCTGAGAGAGAGGGGGAACAGAGAAAGGGGGACACAAAGAGGGGGGGGGGGGGGGGGGGGGCTGAAAGAGAGGGGAGGGGGGCAGAGAGGAGAGAGAGACCTTTAGCTCTGTCCTGGACCCTCTTGTGTACCCACAGAGATAGCTCTGCATGCCAGCTGTGGCACGCGTGCCATAGGTTCGCCATCACTGGTCTAGAGAGTAATGCTCTGCTGCGGGTTTCACCTTCCTCTTCAGCCACCGGGCATCAGGAGTAAAAGCTGAACAACAAGGAAAAGGGGGACTTTATATGAAGTACATGGTTGCAAATAAACAAGTTGGTGAATATAAATGATATTTATTAACCACTTTCAGCCCCGGACCAATTGGCAGCCAAAGGACCAGGCCCCTTTTTGCGATTCGGCACTGCGTCGCTTTAACTGACAATTGCGCGGTCGTGCGACGTGGCTCCCAAACAAAATTGACGTCCTTTTTTTCCCACAAATAGAGCTTTCTTTTGGTGGTATTTGATCGCCCCTGCGGTTTTTATTTTTTGCGCTATAAACAAAAAAGAGCGACAATTTTGAAAAAAAAAAACGCATTATTTTTTGCTATAATAAATATCCCCCAAAAAATATATAAAACTATTTTTTTTTCCTCAGTTTAGGACGATACGTATTCTTCTACATATTTTTGGTAAAAAAAATTGCAATAAGCGATTATTGATTGGTTTGCGCAGAAGTTATAGGGTTTACAAGATAGGGGATCGTATTATAGCATTTTTATTAATAATTTTTTTTTTTATTAGTAATGGCGGCGATCAGCGATTTTTATTGTGACTGCGACATTATGGCGGACACATCGGACATTTTTGACACATTTTTGGGACCATTGTCATTTATACAGCAATCAATGCTATTTAAATGCACTGATTCCTGTATAAATGACACTGGCAGTGAAGGGGTTAACCAAGGGGTGGCAGTGTAGGGGTTAAGTATGCCTAGGGGTGTGTTTCTTACTGTGGGGGGCGTGGCTGTCAGATAGTGAATGCTGATTTCTGCTCCAATCACAAGGAGCAGAGATCGGCGTCACTAGTTGCTAGGCAGAACGGGGAGATGCTGTCTATTTCCGCATCTCCCCGTTCTGCCTTCCCGTGAGATGATCGCGGGTGTCCCCGCGGGACCTACGACCGGTCTCACAGGGGTCCCGACCGGCGCGCTCCCGATGGCACGGACGGCATTAAGGAGGGACTTATATATACACCCTCCTGCCTGTCCGTGCCATTCTGCCGACATATATCGTCGTGCGCCAGTCGGGAACTGGTTAATACATATAATAGTACCGTATATACTCGAGGATAAGCCAACCTGAATATAAGCCGAGGCACCTAATTTTACCACAAAAAACTGGGAAAAGGTATTGACTCGAGTATAAGCCTAGGGTGAGAAATGCGCAGCTACTGTAAGTGGAAAAGAGGGTCAACAATGCCCATTTGCAGCCTCACTGTGCCCATTTGCAATCATAGGTCCCCTGAACTTCAAACTTGGTAGTTAAGGGTTCCTAGAGGCCCCCTAGCTGCAGCCCAAAGGGTCCCGAAATGACATTGCTGCAGATAGACACAGTTGACCGACTTTGGGGCCCTGTATCTCGGGGCCACTGTATAAATTTGGATATGTTGTAGTGCTAGTTCCACTGGGTTAGCACACCAAATTTGGGGTTCCTAGAACCAATTGGCCCCCCGAGATACGAGGCACCAAGTCGGGTCGGAAAATGTCAAGCACTTTTCTGCAGCAGAGAATGACATTTTCCGAACCGACTTTGGGACCCCGTATCTCGGGGCTACTTGATGCTAAGAACACCATCTCGGGCCCTGTATAAATTTGGATATGTTGTAGTGTTGTTTCCACTGGGTTTGCACACCAAATTTGGGGTTCCTAGCACCAAGTGGTCCCGAGATATGAGGCCGCAAAGTCGGGTCGGAAAATCCCAGGGGGCTCATAAGCACCATACCACCAAGGAACATAGGGGGGCCCCTTTACCACATTTGGTTTATATTTTTTCATATTCTATATTCTTTACTATGCTGGACCATTTTTCATTGCAGATACTTACCACGTGCTCCCTCCTGAAGAAGGGCTTTAAGCCACGAAACGCGTCAAGCTTTCAGATGCCGTGTTCTATATCTATCATATGTTTACAGAACTTTATGGAACTTTTATATGTACCATGTGTTTCAGGATTTTTACATGATTTTTACAAGGTTGTTGCATTGCTATGGATGTTGATGTCTAGGATTCTTCCCGAGGAGCCAGGGGTGCCCAACTTCTCTATATCTCCTTCTGGCACCCATTTACTTGCTCTGGGTTCCTCCTAACAAAAGTGCCTCTTAGGGCTCATCCACACCAGTAGCATCGGGTTGTGTTGCCCAACACAGTTCCCATGTAAGGTCAAGGCAAAAAAGCAAAATAAGAGAGAAATGGGACATGTTACATTTTTCTGCAGTGTACTAAACATGCTGCAGTGCAAAGTAATAACATCAGAAAGACTAAAACACTGCAGTGCATGTTAAAAATGCACTGCCATCAGGGGCGTATCTGCCACAAGGCAAAACAGGCGATTGCCTTGGGCGGCATTTTTCGGGGCGCTATGATGGCTACAGCGTGGTCATCCAGTTCTCAGAACCTCGCCCGCTGCGGCACGCAATCAGCCCGATCTGTTGTTGCTGTGTCCTGATCTGATCACAGATTTGGGTAAAGAGCCAATCACAGCGGCTCTTAACCATGTGATCAGCTGTGACCAATCACAGCTGGTGACGATCAATCTACACTTGCCAGTTATCGGCATTCCTTTCCTCACGCTCTCACAGCGTGAGGAGAGGAGTGGGGAGCCAGTAACTGGCAAGTGTAAAAGGGGACATGATTATCAGTGCAGCCCCAACGGTGCCCATCAGTGTTGCCTATCAATGCTGCCAATTAGTGCTGCCAAACAGTGCTGCCTATCAGTGCCAGCAATCCGTGCTGCCAATCAGTGCCCATCAGTGCTGCCAATCAGTTCTTCCTCATCAGTGCCGCCTACCAGTGCCCTTGAGTGTCGCCTATTAGTACTCATCGGTGCTGTCTATTAGTGCCCATCAGTGACAAATATTAGTGCAGCTTCATCAGTGCCCACCAGGGGCGCTTCATCCTCTGCCCTGCTGACCCCATCCTATGTCCTGCTGACCCCATCCTATGTCCTGCTGACCCCATCCTCTGCTCCGTTGACCACATATATGGCACTTGGACGAATCATGTCTCATGGTCTGATGATGACGTCACAACTGTTCACTGTGAACGGCCGCAGCTTCTTCATCAGACCCTGAGACAAGAATGATATACCACGGCTGGGGGGGGACAAATTTAGATGGGGGGGGGGGGTGCCTGACGCAAATACCACCAAAAGAAAGTTCTATTTGTGGGAAAAAAAGGACGTCAATTTTGTTTGGGAGCCACTAGTCTTCCCTAGGGCAGCACAAAACAAAAATACACCACTGACTGCCATGGTCTCCGGCCTTGTCCAGTCTAATGAGGACCTCCAAGGCCAAAGATAGCTGACATCCTTCAATATGTGGTGGGTTGTGAGGCATAGTGGGTGCAAGGATGGTGAAAGTCATTGGGCGCCAGGCACTTCTTGGATGTAAAAGAGGTTTTATTTCTTTTGACAGTCCTTTTGTATTTTTGGGGGAAAGAGGGTTAGGGCCAGGACACCCTTAGGTAGTTGCAAATTCAATTGACAGACTCCAAGACTTCAATAGGAGGACAGCCGTGCAGGGAAAGGCCCCAGCAAGAAGCCACGTCTGCACATGCAGGATTGCTGTCTCCTATGGCAACAGTCTTTAACAGTTCCTAACTTAAACGCAACAGTTCTTTCAGATTCACTACAACTGCCCCTTGTAGTTCTTCAACACTGAGCTCCCGGTCTCTCACTAGACCCTCTGATTCACTGACTCTGAATCCCTTGAGCTCCTCCAAGATTTGCGGTGGTATCTCTCTCAAGCGTCACCCACGCTTCCCTGCTGGGTCCCTAGCTTGGCACTCCAGATACTTCTCAAGCTTTACCCCTGCTAACCTGCGGCGAGGTCCCTGGCTTGACTAACAAGGCTGCCCTGCAAGCGCCAGGTTGGGTCCTTGACTTGATCACCGCCTGAAGTTTCCAGATTCTCCACCGTGCCCATTCGGTGAGAATATGGTTCCGGTACTTTCTTCAGTTCAGTTACTGACATTTCCTTCATTAAAAAAAAAAAGTGTCCCGCGATGTCCATCCATCTTCAATCATGCCACCCGACGGACCCAAAAAATAGAAAAAATGAAAAAAGCTCTGCCTCGATTGGAGGCCTCCCGACGACTGCTGTCTCTTGGCTTTGACAGCTGTTATATAGGCAAGGGCGGGGCCATTTGATGTCAGAAGGGGAGGGGTCACTCGGTTACATCACCGGACACTCGGTTACATCACCGGGTGGCCCCGCCTATATAACAGCTGTCAAAGCCAAAAGACAACAGTCGAGCTTTTTCATTTTTTTCAATTTCTTGGGTCCGTCAGGTGGCATGATTGAAGATGGATGGACATCGCAGGACACTTTTTTTTTTCTTTTTTAATAAAGGAATTGTCAAAAACTGTCTGTTTTTGTTTTTACTATGTGACACACCCCAAAGTACCCTCCCCATGTTGAGGGCAAGCAGCCTGGTAAGGTTCAGGAGGGGGGGGGGGCTCGCTCTTCCCCTCCCTTTTTCTGGCCCGCCAGGCAGCATGCTGGGATAAGGGTCTGGTGTGGATTTTGGGGGGGACCCTGCCTTTGGCCAATCATGGCTCTCACAGCACATTGCGCTGTGATTGGTCAAAATATGCAGGTCAGGTGCATGCTTTGGCAAATCAGTAGCCACACTGCGATCTCGCCATGCATTATGGGGTGCTCTGTGGCACGTAAACTTGC